>JANHGO010000063.1:89100701-89157734 GCA_024606505.1 Aquila spilogaster | reverse complement strand
TATGTTACTTGGCAATCTTATTGTTTCTGTTGTGTTGCGAAGGCGACAGCATCCATCACGGCTCACAGCCACGCTGTTGTTAGTCATACACTGGCCTGCATCAATGCTGCACAGATTCTGGAAAACCAAATTCTCATAGACAAACTGAAGCCTTTGCCAACCCAGCCAGCTGATGCTGAGGGGCGGCTCAACCGAATGGTGGATTGAAAGCTGGACATGAGCCAGAAGTGTGCACTTGCAGCCCTGAAGGCCAACGGTATCCGGGGTTCCATCAGAAGAGGGGTGGCAGCAGGGAAAGAGAGGGGATTGTCCCCTTCTACTCTGCCCTTGTGAGGTGTAGTGTGTCCAGGCCTAGGGCCCCCAGTACAGGAAAGATGTGGAAGTGTTGGAATGGGTCCAGAGAAGAGTCATGAAGATGAACAGAGGTCTGGAACACTTCCTCTGTGAAGAAAGGCTGAAGGAAATGAGCTGGTTCAGCCTGGAGAAGAAAAGGTTCTGGGGAGACCCCATAGTGGCCTTCCTGTACTTGAAGGGAACGTATAAACAAGAGGGAAACTGACGTCTTACAAAGGCAGATAGTGGTAGGACAAGGGAGAATGGTTTTAAACTAAAAGAGGGGAAATTTACATGAGATGTTACACAGAAATCCTTTACTCAGAGGGCGGTGAGGCGCTGGCACAGCTGCCCAGAGAAGCTGCGGTGCCCCATCCCTGGAGGCGCTCAAGGCCAGGTTGGATAGCTGAGCTGGTGGGGGGCAGCCCTGCCCACGGCACGGGGTGGGGCTGGGGGGGCTTTGAGGGCCCTTCCGACCCAAACTGACCCGTGATTCTGATAGCCCTTCCTGAGAGGAGGCGTTGGGTCAGGCTTTCCTGACCTTCACTGGATGGTCATTCCTTCCCATTTGGAAGGAATCGAGAATTCCAGATGCACTTTTTATATTTCTGTGGATACCATGTTTTTCCATCTTTGGTCACTGGGATCCTTTTCTACCTTCTCTTAAATAGGCAAACCTACCCTAAGTTGCAAACCATTTGTTTTATAAACGTTTGTTGTCCTTATTTTGTTATTTTTATTGTTTTTTGGTGCAAGGTAAATACAAAATGCTAACCAGAGAACCTTTCAGGTAATGAAACAGCTGAGTGACTTCAAATGTAATTGCTGTGTAATTCCAGTTCCTATTGTTTGTAATGCTTTCTAATGATCCTTCTGTCAAACTGCCCCATTTTTATTGCCAAAACTTCTTCTTTAGTTATGTTTGAAATGATGGAGAGCCATCAAGTGAAAGTGTATGTTCTAAAAATGTTATGTTTATTTTCAGTGCTGTTGAATTATGAAGGCATATTGAGGTCCTAATCAGCCATGGAGGAAACAGATAGGGAAGCGGTTGCGACAGCTGTTCAGAGAGTGGCGGGAATGCTTCAGCGTCCTGATCAGCTGGATAAAGTGGAACAGTATCGCAGGAGGGAAGCTCGTAAGAAGGCTTCAGTGGAAGCTCGACTCAAGGTATGCAGTATGGAATTATCCTTCCTTTTTTTTGTTGTTGTTCCTTTTACATTTTCTTTCAAACAGTTTTAAATCATGGACTTGAATTTTTGGTCTGAGTGTGAAAGAGAAGTTTTGCATCCTGAAACTAATGTGAGCAAATGCTTTATATCCTGCTGAAGTTTTTATTCAAGCATTTCAAGTGTTCTTATGACCTGTAGCTTGTACAGTTTATTCATAGACAGGTTCCCTCCTGCTGTATAGCCTGTCAGCCAGCAAATGTAACAATAGAATATTTTACATGTAACAAAACTTGATGATTGACTCTGAAAAAAAGGTCAGTGCTGAAAATGTGTTTAGTCTCTGACTTTCATTTGAGTTTATGGATGATGATAGCTTAATCTTCCAAATAGTGAATGCTGATATGATTGAAGGAGAAAAGGTTTCTTGAGTCCTTGCTAAAGGACTCCAAAAATCTGAGGATTTTTTGAATGTTTCTGTCCACACCACAGTCTTAAAAATAGCCTGCATTCCTTCTTGGCATAATAGTAATAACTATAGTTAGAATAACTGAAAAACAAACATGAAGTTTAGTGTAAGCGGTTAAATTCAGGGTGCCAGCAGGCTTCTTAGACGAAGAATGGCTTTCAAAGTAATTCTTCTGTATCCATGTAAGGATTAAAAACTAAAAACCTCACTGAAAGGAGCATGAAAGGAAGTGAAGACTTTGCAACAAAAAAGGACAGTGGGTCTTGATGAATGGGGGAGGGGACAGGTAGACCAGATGTTTTAAGAATTCACTTTAAGTGGAAGATTCTTGGCTCACTGCACATTAAGGCATTACTTAAGTTATTAATCTTCTTGTTTCTTGTGTTCTTCTTTTCACAACTGGCTGTTTCAGCAGACAATAAATGTCTGAGCACAATTTTCTAAATTTTCTAAGTGCCTAAATCCACTTCACGGCTCCATGGAGCTCTAAGGAGACTGGGCAACAAGGATCCCAGCTGTGTAACTTAATGCTGAGGACTGTCACTTGAGGGGTAAAAAAACCCAGAACTGAAGTATTGAGCACTGTTCCCAATGGTTCCAAGTGGTTTTGTTTAGGTTTTATATAAGTGATAGTCAGTCAAATCTAAGGTTAGTATGTATTAGAGGATGAAAAGTCTTTATACTTTACTCCTGCTTTCTCAGGCAAACTGAACTTCCGGGTAGGTGTATGTTGTTAGAAATTTCTTCAGCTGTTTGGGTCAGTGATGAAGATAAGTTGATGGTTTCTG
Source organism: Aquila spilogaster (assembly GCA_024606505.1). NCBI lineage: Eukaryota > Metazoa > Chordata > Aves > Accipitriformes > Accipitridae > Aquila > Aquila spilogaster. Next base: position 89,154,975 of record JANHGO010000063.1, on the reverse strand, counting down.
TTTAACATAAGTTTCTACAGAAGTTAAATATGTAAGAATTTAAACATATAAAACTTGGAAGATCTGCCTCAGAATAAGTTGAAAAACTGATTCAGATGGACTGGATGTTAAATTGTCATATGATTTGTAAGCTACAGTTAGCTTTAGAAACTTGTGTCTTCCCTCAGTGTTGAAATACCATGTTTCATTTCAGTACCCTAGATACCTAAGTTGCTGTGGGGAAAATCTGTTAATGCAGCAGTTCTGTAGACAGGTGTTGTATGCTGAGTTGGACAGAAAAATCATTTTCATCAGTAATATCAGTGTATCATATTATGGAAGTACATAAACAACTGTGGCTTAGGATTGACTGCATTTTCCTGGGACGTTCCCTTTATGTTTAAGGCATTGTAAGTGTTGTTCATAGCTACCAGGATTTCCTCTTTGGCTTCTAGTAACAGACAAAAACAAACCCGTGACAGCTCAGGCCTTTTGACCTTACATGTACAGCAAAAGTTATGCCCTGTGCTGAGCTGAATTGTGTGTGCCTCATTTCTTTACAGTTTGCTTTAAGTCCTTGAGATCAGCAATGGAATTTTCACTGATGCCTAGCATTTGGCTTGTCTTTTGAACTCTGTTATTTCCAGTTCCATTTTCTCTCTCTCAATTTCATCTTAGTTGCGTATTTTTTAAAAAGATACATATCTGAAACGTGGATGTGATCTTACTTCTTTCATGAAGATGTGCTTTATAATGCATGTTAGTAATGTGTCAAGACTTTGAAATGATATCGGGAGTAATGGCCCATTTGAAGAGTCATTATTTCAAGTACTACCTGTCACAAGAGAGAGCTGTATCAATAATCTCACTGTATGCCATAATAATCTAGTAGTTGCCTTGTCAATCTGCTTGTTTTACACAGACCAAATGTTATTCAGCTTGGTGGGGTTTTTGTTCTTTTGGCTGAATTCTCTGATTTTTCAGCAATTTTGGCACCACAGGCAGGAAGGTATTTTTAGGACACAAGAATTGTTTCAGAACACTTTTGTTCGCAAGTCAAAAATAGTAATTGCGTTAATAAAATGCTTTGATAATCTGTACATGCAAAGCATCCTGGTGAAAGCTCTGGATCAGCTTTCTTCTGATGTCTCCCTTTGAAACGTTCTCATGCAGGAAACACAAGAAACCTTGTTCTCCCTTCCAACATTCCTGGTGTAAGATAGAGTTACAAAGATGTCTGTCTGTCTGACTCCCTACAGTAGTTTGAAGGTGAATTGGTTGTATCTAGGTCCTCCAAAACTTTTTTTCTTTATTCTGGAAAAGCACATGGACGCACACACAAAAAGTTATACGTTGCTAGTAAGCTGCAGTATTACCTTTCCAGTTTTTTTTTGTTTTTTTCAATATGGAAATACTAGATCCTGCTATCTAGATAAAACTTTAGGACAGGTATTGAAAATACAGTACGTGCAATAAATAATGATTAATGTGAAAGTTCTTTCTTTGTCTTTTTGTTTGCATTTAAGGCAGCAATCCAGTCACAGCTAGATGGAGTACGAACAGGCTTAAGTCAACTGCACAATGCACTGAATGATGTAAAGGACATTCAGCAGTCTTTGATAGATGTCAATAAAGACTGGAGACAGAGCATCAACACTATTGAAAGCCTCAAGGACGTTAAGGATGCTGTAGTGCAACATAGCCAGCTGGCAGCTGCTGTAGAAAATCTCAAAAACATATTTTCAGGTAATCTGCTATTCCTTATATAATCCATCGCAGTCTTAAAGCACTTCAAAGTGGTACAAACCATATGGTTATTGAAGGATGTGGGAAACTTTAAACCTTGCTGAGAATGAAGAATTAAGGTGGAATCACCTAGATGTCGTGCTCAGAAAAGTGACTTTTAACTGTTAAGTATATATTTCATCTAAATTTCTCTGTAAGAGCTTCCAATCTGGCCTATCTTCATCATCAAACAGAAGTCACAAAGAAGCTTCTTGTTTGTAGCCAGTAGCTGGAATCATATTTTTAGTATAAAAATCTGAACTACGCAAATGGCATTTACGGAAAGTTCAGATGTATGTGAAATGTGCTGGGTACCTTCAGCAAGACTTGGATAAAAATGGTCCCAGATGATATTCAGAGGCAAATAAGTTTGCAAGAAAATGCAGAATGTCAAGCAGCAGGATCTTCAGTCAGAAGATTCCCTAGCAATCTTGCTCACAGCAGTTAAGAACCTCAAGGGTGATTTGTTCTTCTACTTGCATGTAACATCTAGCAAAGAACAATGAATTTTTGATGTTCCAGTGCTAATTTGTTTCAGGGATATTGTTTTAGTTTACACGGATGAATGCAGTCGAGACCTGAATGCAACCTTTTGTTTTCTAGTATCCTGAGAGGCCTTGGGTGTGAAGTGTTTCCCCTGAGGTTGTTGCAAAGTGTAGTTGATGATAACTTCCCTCTCATTGAACGAAATATTCTTATTACAAATCAAATGTTTTCACCATAATTAATGATTGTAACTGTCTTAATGAGCTTTTTTTTATTATTTGATTGCCAGTTTTTATCACTATCTGCTGTTCTTGTGGTGACATTTCCTGCAAGGATTTTTTGTTCTTCTTACCACTGAATCCTAATCCTATTCTGTGTTGTTCCTTGAATACTGAATGTAGTTTTCCCGTTTGTTTCCTAGTGCTCATATTGTCTTGAATTTATCTTTGGAATTTTGATTTTTATATCTTTTTCTTCTTTTTTGTCTTTGTTGCAGTTCCAGAGATAGTGAGGGAGACCCAAGATCTGATTGAGCGAGGGGAACTTCTGCAAGCTCATCGAAAACTGATGGATTTGGAATGTTCCCGTGATAACCTGATGTATGAGCAGTATCGCATGGACAGCAAAAACACACATGACATGAACCTCATCCATACGTACTTTGGGGATATGCAGAAACTTTCTGAGGAGTTGGCCAAGCAGCTGTGGATGGTGGTTCAGAGATCTCTTGTTACAGTCCGTCGAGATCCAACCTTGCTTGTTTCTGTTGTTAGGATAATTGAAAGGGAGGAAAAGATTGACAGGCGCATGTTAGACCGGAAAAAACAAACTGGGTTCATACCTCCTGGCAGACCAAAGAAATGGAAGGAAAAAATGTTCAACATTTTGGAAAGAACTGTGAGCATACGAATTGAAGGCACTCAAGCAGATACTAGAGAATCTGACAAAATGTGGCTTGTGCGTCATCTAGAAATCATACGTAAATACGTCCTTGATGACCTTCTCGTGGCTAAAACCCTGCTGGATCAATGCTTTCCCCCACATTATGACATTTTCAAAAGATTGCTAAGCATGTACCATCAGGCTTTGTCCACCCGCATGCAAGAGCTTGCGGCAGAGGACCTGGAAGCAAACGAGATTGTTAGCCTTCTAACTTGGGTTTTAAATACTTACAAAAGGTAAAGTCCTGTTTATCTTTCTGTTAGAAAACTTGAGAATAAGTATGAACAACACAGTCTGTGTACAGAATTGCACAGAATAGAAGATAAAGATACAGCTGTTTATTTAAAAAAAAAAAAAAACAACAGCAACAACAAAGCAGAAGAGGAATAATAGTAAAGGACTGTGTTGCCTTTTCCTTTCTGGAAGCTACTCCTTAAAACTTCTTCAGGTTTTCTATCACGTGGTTTTGAGATACTTCATAAGCTTGAGGTTTTAACGCAGTTCCAGACCAGCGTGGAGCTGCTGTCAGCCTAAAACAGTGCCTTTGTGCACCACTTTGGTGAAGTACTGGGGAGAGCAGAGGAGAGCTTGTGTATATGAAGCAAAATGTTTTTCAATGGGCATAGCCCCAGTAAATTAGTATGATTCTTAACTTTCTATTGTTCTCCTTCGCAGAGCGTGAGACTGTTTAAGTATTGCTTGGTGACTGTTAAATGGAAAGAATGTAGTAACTTCCTCCAGGTTTTATCTTGGAGCTGTGTGACAATTTGTTTCTTTTGAGGAATTTCTGCCTATAGGTTCTCTCCTGTGATACTGTGAAACTCTCAGTTTCTTTTGAGTGCTGTGGTATATTAAAATAACTTAAGGATTGGGTCTGTTCTATCATTCTGATAGAAGCAGTTCAAATGGCCCTGTTTTAATTTTTGCTGACACATAGTTACTAGGCAACTGATTTATTTGGGAAAAAGTAGTGCTAGCTTTTTGTGCTTTATGACTAATCCTGTTCTCAATAGCTGGCATTGACCCAGAATCTGTACTGTGTATGGTTTTTTCTGTCTTCAGTTGTTTGATCTCACTGTTTCAACAGATAGAACTCTTGGTAGGTTTAGAGTATAGCACCATTCAGCAAATAGGTTGGAGATACTACTGTTCCAGAGAATTTTTATAACTCATTTTAAGATGTGTTATGGCTTACTCTTTGCTTTACTTTACACTGTGACATTCTCCTGCTTTTCTTCCCTATAGGGAACATCTAGGAGCAGCCCCTAATGCATGCTTAATACATGGGCAGGGAGGATATACAAGAGATGCAGCTGTTGATAAGGATACAGCTAGTGATAAGATAAAGAAGCTGAGTTTGTTGGCCTATTCTTCGTTATTACTAGAAGGCCAGAGGAGTGAAGCAGTGAATGCAAATCAGAAGTGTGGGACTCCCTCTACCTATGGGGACATGGTCTGGGCAGAAATCTTGCCCACAGGTTGTTCATTTACAGCCTTGGGCTGATGTTTCACTAAAGCAGTTCTTGGTCTAAAAACTATCTATGAGGAAACGCCTCAGGAAAAGTTGAAGGCTGAGTGTCTCTTTCCTAGCAGAGAAGCCTGAGAGGGCAGCAGGGTAATTGTGTTCTCTTAGGTTACAATAGAGCATTATAAAGGTGGTAATTAGCTCACTTGTATGTAGAGGAATGGGTGGAATTGGCTTAGACCTGTGAGTGGGAAAGTTAAAGTATTCCAGTGGGATACTTCAAAGCTTAACCAAACCTCAGCCGCTGGACGTACAATTGACAATTCTCTGTAGGGATCTGAATAGAATAAACTGTACTGGCCTATATGACATCATGAAAACTTCCACGAATTCACAAAAACTTCTGTGAATTCAGTTTAACCTTTTTTTCCCTATATGAAAAGTAAGCTCTGAATTCCTATTCACTTGTGTGGAAAATAGTTTTGTCCTTTCTAATCTTTCTTTACTTTTAATAAATGTAGTTCAGCATCGGTGAGGACATAGAAACTTGTATTTGTTTCTGCTCGTTACAGCTGCATTTCCAAACCAGCTGAGAAAGTTGTAGCCAGTAAAGAGATGTGTTGAGTGTTCTTTTCCATGTGAGGAGTTGATAAGATCATACATAACTTGTGTGTGTAATTTTGAAGGATAAGAACTTAAAATAATCACTTTCTACTTCAGTAGAGTGTATTTTGTAAGCTGTTTTTTAGAACTATATTCTGTTCATAACTGAGAAATAGTGATACTTCATGTGGAATAATAAACACTACTATTTGAGTGGGATGCAGTTTTTACTGTGCTGGATCTATTTGTCTCTCATCTTTATGTCAATGAGAGCTTTGAAAACATACTGCAGTTACTAAAACTGCACTAGGATGGGATCAGGGCTCTAATCTGTGCTCTCAGGCTAGGTTGTGTAAGGTTTTGATGATGCCCATGTTCATGACATCATTTTATTGGATACTACAAGAGTCAATAAACTGCTGAGAAGAGAGTTGAACAACATTGCTGCAGATAGAGTCAGTGATCTTCACACTAATGAATAGAATGCATGGTGCTGTATATCTGGATGACGTCCCAGGGCTGAGTACCTTTCTTATAAGATACAGCAGAGTTGGCGTCAAGCCTACCGTGAAAGGCAGAATAGAAGTTTTCTCATGGTAGTTTCCAGAGAATGCAATTCTGGCTGAAATTTCAACTTAATTATGAATGTTTTGTGATGGGAAATAACCCTTTCCAGTGGTTAGAAGCCTCCTGACGAGTTGTATTATCGCTTCTGTTGTAACAATTGGGAAAGGAGTATTTTATAGAAAGTCTTTGGGGAATGGAAGTAAGCGTCTGTGGTCTTTGTTCTATGGCTTCAGTTGGTGTGCCTTGAGAAAAGTTTGATATTTCTGTGGCCTTGTGAAGTAGGAATAATGGTGATGTAATGAGATTAGAAATACTTTCTAATGTGCCATAGTGCCATAACCGGCTTCTCATTTTACCCCTGAATGACTCTAGAACAGGTCCTCCTATTACTTGTGTTATTTATGTGAACAGCAGCAGAGTGGGATTCATCTTTCTGAGAACCCTGAGCCCCTTAATATCTTCAGTCTCTTTTCTTACACCTCAGGGTGATATTACAAATGTAAAGGGTTCAGTTGCACTAGATTTTATGCCTTCACAGACAACGCGTTTGTATTGTTTTCTTAGCGATTAGCTGTATTACATTTTTAGGACTGCAATGGTTTTCATGATGTGGAAGCACTGCTGTGCTGACTCACTGCGTATCCCCAAAGGACACCTTGAATTTGCAGAAATTTAGAAACTAAACACATTTACAAAAAATGGAAAAATTCCCCCCAACAGTGGTCATACCAAAAAAGCTACATAGTTTTTAACTTTTTCATCTCATTTTCCTTAACTAATCTGAAGTGTTGTGGTGTGTTTCGTTTTGTTTTTAAACTCAGTACAGAGATGATGGGGAATTCCGAGCTGTCTCCTGAAGTGGATGCAAATTCTCTGAATCTTCTGCTTTCACAAACTGTGGTAGATCAGCTTCTCAGCAAGTACATGTCAACGCTTACTGTAAGTAACAATAATTCAAAGATTCCTTCATGTGGATGTGTAGCTACACTGGTGCCTTATTACTCAAAGTGCTGTACCTCCATCAGAGGAAAATACAGTGACAAATGTGAACTCAATTTCTTTGCTTTTATAAATCTTCATACACTGCATGCAGCTTTGTTATAAAGTTATAGTCGGAAGATTCTATGGATGTAAATCATGACATTTCGAGGAATAATTATGTTTTACAGACCACATTAACCATATTTTATTAGAAAGGAAGAAATTCCAGTGTTTGTACTTCAACACATACGAATTCACAGCACTCATAGTTAAGGTATTACTAGAATTAGAAGCTGTTGATTCCTGCTTGCTTCCTGTAGTAACTTGGTCAACATTTGATATTGATGTGATCTTTTCAAGGTAATCAAGATGTTCATGATATATTTGCCAGTCTTTTTCATTTAATGCTTGTCAGCTGCCTAAGGAGAGCATTTCCTTTTGTGCATGCCTTTTCAGGTACATTTTAAATATAAAAATGCTGCATCTTGTTTGGAATAGGTGACACTTCATATTTTTTAAACTAGAAGACACCAAAAATTGGTCAGCTACACAGCAAAGGAAACAGTATGTGGTTGCCAGGCTTTTAAATGAATTTTTCTTTAAAGATTCAGTGTTGTTTGCCTCTTAGACTGGATATTGGGGTATGTGGAAATTTGGACTGTCTGTTCTTGTATTGTTCAGTTGAATTCCTAAGTCTAGGAGCTCTGCCAAGCAGAGGAGGGAGATCTTTAGCTGCTTTAATTTGTTAAGATACTAAAACATGCCTAGTAAGCACAACCAGTTGGACTTGATGCCCATCACATCTTGTTATCTGTTACTGCACTTCTCTATGATTGCTATTCCAAATATTGCAATATTTTATTTTGCTTTTATTGTTGTGCTAGATTAAACAACCTCTGCTTTCTCTTGGTTGCTTTATTTAATGTAGTCTAACATCATTGGCTGGCTAAGAAAGGCACTGGAGACAGATAAAAAAGACTGGGTAAAAGAAACTGAGCCAGAAGCAGATCAAGATGGGTACTATCAGACTACACTCCCAGCTATTGTTTTTCAGGTATAAGAAAACTTGTTTATTCCAGAAAAAAACTGCAGAAGGAGAATGTGGATTGGTGTGGTGGTGGGGAGCAGAAAGCCAAACTGTTTGGAATGTTACTGTTGTTAAGACTTCTTGAAGTACAGTTTTTTGGTTTGGTTTTGTTTTCATGTAGAGTTGTTAGGTGGAGGGAATTTTTCTTTTCAGGTATTGATTTGTCCCTTTCACTTCAATACTTTTAGTAGCAGTAGCTGTACAGGCTTTTTTTTCTTTTTTTTCTTTTTATATTTTGTGCTAGTGACTGTTCTCTTTTACTTACCATTGAGGTAGGCCTGTCTTTACAACTAAACTTTTTCTCTTAATGTAGATGTTTGAGCAGAATCTTCAGGTAGCTGCTCAGATAAGTGAAGATTTGAAAACCAAGGTACTCCTTCTGTGTCTTCAACAAATGAATTCATTTCTAACCAGGTAAAATGATTTAACTACTACTACGTAACTACTTTTTTCTTGCTTACAGTTGTCTTTGTTGCTTGGTTTCCCTGTGGATGTTTCTTTATTTCTTTGTCTCTGTGTGCCAACCAAGCTTTTCTTTCATTTTCTTTTCTTGCTTTCTTCCTTCCTTCCTTCCCCAGTGAAGTTTTGTGTTGGTGAGTGGCACTATGAGTTCCTCTCTGGCTCTCGTTTTTGGAGTAAGTTCCTGTATCTTTGATATTTCAAATTGGTAATCCTTTCTCATTACAAAGAGAGAAACAGAGAGATGAAACATCACACGAGCAATAAGACCTTTAAAATATTTGTAGATAAATGTCAAGTTCTTATGGAGCATTTGATTCTACAGTGTGTAGTTATTACAGATTTTGTCTGTTTAATGTTATTCTTTGTATATGTTACAGATACAAAGATGAAGCACAGTTTTACAAAGAAGAACATCTTAAAAATCGCCAGTATCCTCAATGCTATGTACAGTACATGATTGCAGTCATCAACAACTGTCAAACTTTTAAGTAAGTCTGTATTTTCTTGCTATATTGTGGAGAAATAAATATTGATGTTTAATTTGTAATACTACACGTTCCCAGGACTTTCTTTGATTTTTATGTACAAAGAGGGTTTCGGTTGAGATAGTTTAGCTGACTAAAGAAAGCCAATAGGTTTAAATGTATTTAATGTTTTAGGGAGCAAACCTTGTTACTGCTGTTGGCAAACCAAGTCAAATCACATTCACCTGTGAAAAGCCACTCTGCTTTCAGAATTGCAAAAATTTGTTTCGGTTTGTCTGGGACTATTATCTTTTTTTTATGTTTGTTCTCTCTCAGTCCACCTTCAAGCATTGTGATCAAGGTGGATGGAAATGGAGGGCATTAAGGGTATAGTTGCCTTTATTCAGAATATTAAAGCAGGAGAAAGAAATTCCCATTCCTCACATTTCTAAACAAGGAAAGTCCTTAATATGTTTCAGAGTTCAGCAGTGCAGTCTCTTGTTCATCTCTTTCTGCTGCCATTCTCAAGTCTACAGATGAGCAGTAATTTTTTTTTTTTTTAACCAGCATGCAAGTATTTTAGTGTGGTCACAGGAAATCATGTTGAAGAGTCATTTAAGGCTTCCAAAGCAAACAGAAAATATTGTTTCACCTTGCAAAAATAGGACTAGTATGTCTATTTCTGTTCATGCACTCAGAAAAATTAGTAGTGATGCATCTTCTTCAGTGGATGATGAAAGGCCTTGTTATTTGTCACAGAGAATCTATTATCAGTCTGAAAAGAAAATACTTGAAAGTTGAAATGGAAGAGACATTATCAAGCAGTCATGCAAGCATGGATGCGATTTTAGACATCATTGCCAAAGAAGGATGCTCTAGCCTGCTAGATGAAGTCTTCATGGATTTAGAGGTTGGAACTTTTTTCCTCAAAAAAAAAAAAACCAAAACACAAACACAAAAAACATTATTTCATAGGAAAAATAATTCAGGAATGATCTAGGTATGAAGCCTCCTGATTGCTGAACGTGTGCTAGCAAAATACAGGGAAACTTCATTGGTACAGTTTGAGTGTCAGAGACACTGTAATTTTGTTTCACAGGACGGTTTCAGGCAGGTACTTTGTAGTAGTGAATATATGTATATATTTTAGGAGAGTGTACTTAGGTTGCACAGCTGCATTGTAAGAATTATTTGCTACTGATGATAAGCTGCTATCTTTGTTCAGGTGCAGCAAGGAAGACCATTAAGATTGCTGGTTAACACTGAAGTCAGTTTCTGGCTGATAAATTCCGTTTCAGAATTCTGGCTACTGATAGAATCCCCCTGAAAAAAGGAAAGGGAGAAAAAAAAAAGGGATATGTGTAGTTAGAAAGAAATTGGGAATGTAGGCGGGAAAGCAGAGAAATTAGAGAGATGGGGAAGGAAGAAAGATGCTCAGAGTATTTTGGTTGTGAATAACATTTTGAAATGATTCACAGTGAGAAAGATGTGGGAACACTGTTTAGTCTGCTTGGAGCTCTTCACCAAGACCTTTATTTTTTTTGTTAACTATCTTATTTGATTATGAAGAGGCACTCAACCTACTCGAATGAGCATTCTTTGCAATTATTTAACCTCAAGCTTTGTCTCCATTAGCATTTGTACAATGCTTTCATACGCAGAGTATTTTCACTGGGAAAAGAAAACCAGAGGGCTATGTAGGTGTTGAGAATACTGGAACTCTGTGTTGCAGAATTTTGGGGAAGGCATAAAACATATAGGCCACCACGTTTGGTATAGACACAAGAATGTTGTGGCACCATGGAGGGGAACACCTGAATAGCCAGTAGCAGCTCAAGGGAACAAGCACCAAATTTCATTCTTGCAACGGTTTAAAGGTGCCTCCTGTTAAACTGGAAGTGTCCTCCTAAGGCAGTTCTGTTCTTGGACCTTAATTTTTTTTATTCAGCATAGACATTTAAATAGAGAAAATCCTAAAGGATTTTGGAGAACTCAGAGAACTCATGTGAAATAAATGCTTAGGTTAGTGCACTTGGTTTCTGTACACAACTGGTGTGTATGGTGAGGTAGCACTCTATGGCAACTGTAGTTCTGACAGCCTATCACATTGTTTTTCTATGTTAACTGTTTGTTTTGGTTGAAGGAATGTAATTCAGAAATATATAACACTTGGAGTTGTTTCCTTATTTTTCTTAATTGCACTAATCTGATGAAAAGTGTCAAAAATTTCTTCTCATCAATTATAACTGTTATCTTCTCAGCCCCATCTGAATGAGCTGATGACAAAGAAGTGGTTGTTGGGGTCTAATGCTGTGGGAACTATTTGTGTCACTGTAGAGGATTATTTTAATGACTTTGCAAAAATAAAAAAGCCTTATAAAAAGGTAGGTGCAAAATATTCTACGGTACCTTGCTAATATACTCTGAATGACCTTTTGGTTTGGTATTTATGGGTGCTGTATGGAATATAGAATTGGAACGCAGAAATTGGAGTTCTGAATTGATTCAGGACTGGAAAATAAACTGTAACCATATTGCATGAGTCTGAACTGAGCATTTCTCTTGTATTTTGTTCGCAGCCATCTGATGTTTTCAGAGAGAGATTAGAGTTGCAAGACTTAATACAGAAAATATATTGTAATATTACTAAACTGTATTCTTACCAGCTTGAATTTTTCTACCTCACATCAGAAGTTTGTAGACAGATAACTAATTTCAGAACAGCTATTTCTTTTGTTCACCTGCAATTATTTTTTTTATAAATATGCCCACTTAATTTATAGCTTTAATATGTGTGTTAAGGCCGTAAGGCGTAGTTAAGTTGGCAACGTGAGGTTGACCAAATGCATAATTCATGTTCAAAATGCTGTTATAGCAACATAATGTTCCTTGTTAGGTGGCCTTAACGTATTTTTTTCCCATGGCCTGTCACAGGATTTTTTTTGTTTTTTTCATTTGCCTTTAATTTTTAGTATTCTGCTTAGTTCTGTCCCTTACTGAATTAAAGTCAATTTGTGTGTAGTTAAGATAGCATGTCTTAAAATTATTCCCAGCAATTTAGGAAGTATCTGTAGCTTGCAAGATCAGGGTTTACATGAGGCCTTTGAAGAAACTCTTGAGAGTGTTTGTAAGACAGAGAATCATACAGTTATTTTTTCTTACCTGAGCTGTTATGGAGATAGAAGGGACTGCTCAAAGTTTCTCTGATCTTTTAACCTCTTCAGCATCTAGAGATACTGGAGGCCTTTAAGTGTGTGAATTATAAGAATTTTCAGTCCAGGAAATGTATACAAAAGAAGTTCGGTGGTCACAGAACTAGTCTATAGCCATGGAACAGCTTTCCAGGACTGATTGTTACTGTGAGGTAATAGTGCTTGGCATGAGTTTCTTCAGTCATTAATACCAATCTCAGAGATCATGCGTGTTTCATCATGTAGTGTTTATTGCCACCTTAGGGAGAAAAAAATGTCCGACACAACATTGGCGCATTCATTATACCTGCTATTTGTTGTGTCCCAGCACAAGAAGTTTCCTACACAACACACCGTATGTTCTAGCACTCAATAGGACACACTTGTGTTTCCCTGGATTTAAAAGAATCTTGGGTAGCCCCGTTCTGAAAGTTTAGGCTTTAAAAGCCATGTGAACAGAGCAGGTTTTCGCTTCTGTTAGCATCATGAAAATCTGAAGCCATTCAAGGTATATAATATTAGTGAAAATCATATACTGGTGATAAAGTACAAATACATGTTTCAAAGCCTAATCATTGCTCAGAATGGGGACTTAGGCAGGTATCACTGGCATAAGCCACCATTTCTTTCTTTCAGACGATGACTATGGAGGCCCATCGGAGGGTAGTTGTGGAATACATCAGGGCAATCATGTTAAAACGTATATCCTTCAAGAATGCGGAAGAGAGAAAAGAGGGTGCAGAAAAAATGATCAAAGAAGCAGAACAGTTCAGATTTCTGTTTAAGAAGCTTGCGTCTGTAAGTACTTGTTTGAATAATGCTGTTAACAACGCACACGTTGCTTGGGAGGATCAGCTAGAGTTAGATCTCCATGTCTCCAACATGTGGGTGAATAGTTAGTAACAATAATGCCATCTGGGGTGGTGGACAGAGTTTCTGAACAAACCCAAGCCCACTGCTAAAGCAATATCTGAACAGCCTCACAGTGGCAAGTTTTTACAAAAACTTTAAGGGGAGACCTGGCTTTCTCTGTTATTCCTAGCGTTTGTGTTGCAGATTAGCAACAGTTAAAGACCAGAATGCAGAGTTGTGTGGATAAAAGCGATGCGTTGTTTGTCAGACATGGCTTCATTTACTGCTACTCTGGAGGTAATGTGTCTGGGTGAGGAAGAATAGGGAAACACAGGAGAGAAGAGGCTTCATGTGACAATTCACAAATATTTTTTTCTTAATGGCTAAAGTTTCCACTGTTTAGAGAATTTAACAGCATTGTCAGACAGAATAATAATACTACTAATCAAATGTGCATAGATATTGAGGGGGTTGCTTTTTTTAGTCATTTTTAATTATTATTATTGTTTTTTTTTTTATTATTGTTATTATTTTCCAGGGATCTGGAGAGGACACTGAAGGACTTTGTGATGTCATTGAAGCTATTGCAGAGGTTATCAAGCTAACTGATCCTTCCCTGCTCTATTTGGAAGTTTCAACTTTAGTCAGTAAATACCCAGATATCAGGTAATTCTCTTTGCCTTCAAAGTCAAAAATAGGTAATGTCATAGTTTCTTTGTAACACTGGGATTATTTTAAAGCAATGTGTAATATGTTCATATTAATCATATTTTGAAATGTAGCTGCTTGTTTTTAATAATGCCAATAGCAAATGTACATGTCTTGGACTGGGAGCTGTATGCATTTAAATACTCATTGGTACGGCAAAGGAATAATGAGAATATTCCCATTGTGTTTTGGGAGGATGAAATGCATCCTAGATTCCGAAGCGTAGCCAAAAATAGCGCCTTATGGATAGGTGGAAAAGCCAGTTCTTTGTGACTAGAGATCTGATTGAGAATTAGAGGTCCGCACTGAAAGTGAGTGAAAGGATGAACTGTGATATTTGTGACGCAATGTTACTTCTGCAAGAAGTGATGCCAGCCTTACCTTTTTTCTTTGACAGGGATGACCACATTGCAGCTTTGCTGACGGTGAGAGGAGATGCCAGCAGAGATATGAAGCAGACTATCATTGAGACTTTGGATCAAGGGCCAAGCCAACCCAATCCAAACTACGTGCCAATTTTTAAGGAGATTACAGTTCCTACTCTAACTGTGACAAAACTTCTTAAGTGACAGACAGCTCTGCTCATGTGTTGTTACTGGTATGGGGTCGACAGGTGTGAAATATTTGAGGGCAGGCTTGGCAATGCTATCTCAAGTAACGTTCAATGCACACTAGATGTGTTTCTCTCTGAAGATTTGGGTGTGGGGTGTAATTGGATTTCTAACGGTCGTGATACTTCCTGGAGCATGAAGAGGGTTCTCTGGTGTGACCCATTTGTTTCAGCTGTTTTTTACTGTCAGCAAATACATTTCAAGTCGTGGAATAATTTGCCATGCCATATAAAGATACTTACATTGAAAATAACACAGCTGGGGCCGTGCTGGGTGTATATTGTTGTTGCAGAGTCATCATCCCATGGCACGGCACTGGGTGTCTGTGAACATCCCGGCTCCACTCTCACGTTATACTTGGTGTATGTAATTACTTTGGTGTAAGATAGTTTATTGCAAAAACCTTAATTATGGAGCCAGCTTCCTGGCCCAGGGACTGAACCGCACTGCTCCTGGCTGTGGGGATCAGTAAATAGCTAAAAAGGGCGCGAGGTACAGAATGTTTTCTTTGTGGATTCCCTGAAAAGAGCACACGAAGCACCACTTGTTCAATAAAACGCTAAACCACGGCCCGGTTCTGCTGTGTGTTCTGTGTTTTGGCCGAGGGGAGAACGAACTTCAGATTTAAAAGCTAATTTTAAAGCAGGAGGGGCCGGGGAAACCGCGGACGCCTGACCGGGCCCGCGCCGGCTTCTTCTCGCCATGGCAACGGGAGTCACGCGCCTTTCCTCGTGTTTTCCCGCGTGGGCGCGGCATGGTGGCGTCACCCCGCGCCCTGCTCTGCCCGCCCCCGGAAGCGGAAGAAGGCTCGCGCTGTCCGGGCGGCGGCGGCGGCCGTGATGGCGGCGCCTCACGGGACGGGGCTCCCGGATCCCTCGTTCCTGTGGAACGTCTTCCAGAGGTGAGGCCGCGGAGGGCTCGGTGCTGCCCGCCGAGCTGGAGCGGGGAGGGAGCGGACCTTGGGAGGGGGCCGGAAGCCTCTGACGGGCTCTGGGCGTCGGCCGGGACCTGCGGCCGTGTCCCCGCAGCGGCAATCCGAGGGATCGCTGTAAGGAGGACTGGAGGAGGCGGGGTAGAGCGAGGGAGGTAACCTGAAGGCGTTTGCCGGCTGGGAATCCAGGAGGTGCCGCAGTCTGTGGAGGGTGAAGAGCCTGGGGAGGCTTGTCCCTCGGGCCCGTCTTGTGGGAGGTGTGTCCGGGGGTATGCCCGGGCTCGGGGAACTGCGAGACCGGGTGAGGAGTAGGCGGCCTCTGGGCGTGTTCAGCCTGGGGAAGGGAAGGCTCCGGGTAGGCCTCGCTGCTGCTTTCTGCTACCTGACAGGAGGTTACAAACAGGAGGGAGGCCGAATTTTTACACAGGTAGATAGTGATAGGGCAAGGGGGAGTGGCTTTCAACTGAAAGAGGAGTGGTTTCGATTAGTCGTTAGGAGGAAATTCTTTCCTCAGAGGGCGGTGAGGCACTGGCACAGCTGCCCAGAGAAGCTCTGGTGCCCCATCCCTAGAGGCACTCAAGGCCAGGTTGGTTGGGGCCCTGGGCAGGTGAGCTGGTGGGGGGTAGCCCTGCCCACGGCACAGGGTGAGGCTGGGGGGGCTTTGAGGGCCCTTCGAGCACAAACCATCCTGTGATTCAAAGCATGCTAAGTTTGGATCAGCAATGAGTAACGGTTGCTGCCTGGCATAACACAGGAGTGACTCAGAGAGGTGACACTTATCCACCACCTTTGTGTAAAAAAGCACTTTATCTGGGAGCTCCAGGGAGGTATGCGTGATGCCATTTCCCAGTTTCAGCTGATCCAGAAAGAAGCAGGTGGACATTCTGCCTTCTCCACTGGCTGGTAGAGTCACCTTAAATAATGCATGGATCTTGCTAAAAGTATTCCTATCTGGCATACTGCTGTATAGGTGCTGGAATACGTAGACAAGGGATTGGTTATAGATATGGATAAAAACTGTTACAGTTGGTAAAGTCCGGATAGTTTCCAAAGAGGCTTCCAACATACATAAGCCTCAAGGAGCTTTAGAGAAACCTAGGAGGCACAGAATGCAAGGGAAGGTCCCTCGGTAGGTAGATAAGTGGCTGAAATGGAAAGCGTTTGGCTTTCTGTCACACTGATAGGCGCAGTGGTTCTGGGATCTTTGTTCAATATGTTCAAGAGCAGCTGAGGGAACAAAGAGTTAATGATCAGCTGAAGCTTGCTGGTTGCACAGACTAACATTTGGGTTTTTTAAGGCATCATTTTGTTTTTTTACTAACAAAGCACAGATGTGCACTCCAGATCTCATGGCAGATTCTTGCCGCAAGAGCTAGGCCTGTGAAGGCTTGGCAGGAGCACCTCGCAGTACTCAGTGTCCGGACCGTGTCACCTTCATGGTCAGATCCTGATTGCTGTATCATGGATAGATGAATTCCAGAATAGATACCTGATGGCTGTGAGGAAGATTCATGTAACTTTGTGTATCAAATGAATGTGCTCTAAGCTGACTGATAGTCGGGAGCAAGATAAGCAGATTGTAACCCTGCTAGGCTTATGTGGCAAGGTTTGATAGTGGGGCCTAGGGTGGCTGTGTGTAAGCTCTGCAGTTTTCTCCATAACTCATATGCAGAATGTCTCATCAGTCTGAGTGAAGCATTTAATTTTCAGTACTTGTGAGTGGTTGATCAATCAATCAGTGACTTTTTTTGGAAAGATGAACCCTATTTGCATTTTATTTGGTGGGTGAGAACAGAAACGTTGAGGATTGTAGCTGAATTCTGTTCATTTCAGCTACTTAAAGCTTGCCACTTTTTCTCCCCCCCCCCTCCAGGGTTGATAAAGACAGGAGTGGCGTAATCTCAGATACGGAGCTTCAGCAGGCACTATCCAATGGTATGTCTGTAAAGGGGAAAGGAGGTCCATTATGAACTTCATGCTACATTTCATGCCAGTCTGACTACTTGACTCTCTTGTTCTTGACTTTCTGTTCCTTGCTCATCACTGCTGCACCTTTCCTTTTGAACCAGGAGCAAAGGTCAGATGTCGCAGCCAGCCTTTTTCCTGCACGTAAGAGCTTTTCATTCAGCACGGCACAGGAAGTGAAGGTGGCATTTTTTTTTTCTAAATGAGGCTTTTTTTTTCCTAACCAAGTGGAAAGATGTACTTCAAACCTAGCTTGAGTCGTTGCTAGGGCATGGTCAAATAACTCAGGGAAGCAAAATAAAAACTGAAGACTTGTTTCCAGTGGTTGCATATTGCTTCCTTCTCATAACTCAGGGTGGTGGGGTTGGTTTTTTTCCAGAATATGTCCTCTGTGGATGGTTGTGTGTCACAGTCCAACATGGGCCAAAAGAATGCATTGTGTTTCTTTCTAAAACATTAAGAAAGTATTCACTGTTCTCACTACGTATTGAAGTTCAATGTGTTCTTGACAATCAGCTTTTCATACGTCAAATTTATGCAAACAGTAGTATGCATATCTGGGAAGGACTGGTAATCACTTAGTAGAGTTATTTGTACAGTAAAATCCTTTGTTGCCTTTTGTTTCTTTTTTCCCTCCTGTGCAGACATGATGAGGTATTAGTAGTGTCAGGGGAGGAGGAGGTAGTCTGTCACTGACTAGTAGAACCAGCTGAAATCAGTACACTTCTTTGGTGCTGGAATTGCTATGGTTTCTCTGTATGGAATCTGTATTACTCTACTGAAATTTTTGATATGAAGTAGGTTAACTTACTTTGCTTCTTAGAACTCTGGAGTGCTTCCAACCCAGTGAAAACTGGCCCAAAGCAAGTAGCCTTTCAGCATTCAGTAGCAGCTGTTCAGAGAAGTCCAAAGCTCCTCTTTAGATGTCTGTGCTCAGGCATGCCTAAGCACTAACATTTCTTGGCCTGAAAACACTGATTTAAACAATGCTTTCAATTGAGTGTGGAGAGGGGATTTATACAAAACTCAACCTGAAATTGCATTGTGTGGCTCTGTGATGTTAAGAACCTGTTCTTTTCAGTCAGTGTCCTGGGGTAGCCCATCTGCAGAATAGGAAATGGTCAGATTTTTAGTTTAATTAATGAGAAATAGGTGAGAGACCGTTTAATTTCTAAATCAAAACTCTTCTGTTGCCAACAGTAGGAAAAGCTGAGCTTCAGTTTCAGTCTTGCTTTTTGTCCGATACCTCCTGACAACCTGGGAAGAAAAAACTTATTCATGGCTCTTCTAAGGCTTTGTTTCCCAGCTGGATTTTAGTTTGTGTTTTGGGTTTTTTTTGTGCAGCCTGAAAAATGTTGGGTTTCTGTGTAATATCGGTAAAGCATTGGTCAGAAGTCATCAAGAACACAATTACTTCAAAGCAGCTTTGTTAAATGTTGAGGAGCTAGCTTACTTAGCTCTGAATTCACTGTGTATAGTTCTTACGGCTTTTTGTTGGCTTGTTGTTCAGTTGCCTTTTTTGAATGTTGCCTTGAGGAACTAAGTAATTCTTTCTGTTTCAGGCACGTGGACTCCATTCAATCCAGCAACAGTCAGGTCCATTCTTGGTGAGTATGGCTGTGTGCTGTGAAGCAGGAAAAGACCCTTCGGTTTTTCAGCTCTAGTTTGAGAAAGCCATTGCTGTGGAATCATTTCAGAGAAACAAACATATTCAGTTATTACAATCCCTGTACAATATGTTTTTCTACTGTGAGGTTGAATGCATGTTTAAAGGTCTGGTGAACCAATCTGGTGGTGGTGTTAGCGAGCTGGTCTGTGACTGTAAAGATGCCACAGTTTTGTAAGTCTTGTTCTTTTTTTTTTTTCTCAGTAGTTGTAAGATATAAAGTGAAGTATTGACCCTTTTGAATTATAAATGAATGCCCCAAGTTTAAAACTTGCTGAGCAGCGGTCAGAATTCCATACTTGTGCAGTGTGCTACCTCCATAAAGGGGATGGTATCTTTAAGTTAAAAGCTGATGAATGTTCCAATGCTTTTGGCAGTCCGTAGATGTTGTAGGCTTTCTCATGAGTCCTTAGAAAAGAGCAAACCCTGCTTTCTCATTTTGTCACTGGATTGTCAGTCAAGCTCTGAATACCTTCAAACTGGAAAAGAAAACCCAGGAAAAATAAATATTGTGTGATTCACTCTGGTTATCTTGCTTTATCCTTTCCTCCTTTGGTGGGTGACTTCTATTTTAGTAATTCCTCACCTGTTTTCAGTACTTCCTAAAGCACTCTCACTTCCTTCTTAAAACCCCAGCAGATCTTCCTGAAGACTGCAGAGCTGAGTTTTTATATGGCTTTCTTGTTTTTATTTCAGGCATGTTCGACAGAGAAAACAAAGGTGGCGTGAATTTCAATGAATTCACGGGAGTCTGGAAGTACATCTCAGATTGGCAGAATGTCTTTCGAACGTATGACAGAGACAATTCTGGAATGATTGACAAAAATGAACTAAAGCAAGCACTAACAGGTTTTGGTAATTCATTTGTAATTACAGTTTTTATGATCGGATTATGTCATCGAATGACCTTAGTATTGTTAGGGCTGTACTGCTGGGACGTGTGACTGAAAATAGAAATGAGACGAGCGAAAGGCGGTAGGGTGAGGGACCTCTTAGAGACACCCTGCCTGAAGCAGGATGTTGCCTTGCGTTTTAGAAGCATTTGCCATTTATGGAGGAAATTGAAGTGCATGTGCTAGTACATGTGTGTGAACTGTTTTTTCCATTCTGTTAGTAAACCGTTAGTCACTTTAATCCATCCTTATGTTTACTATAAGGTGTGTAATTGTTATTGAGCATGGTTTTTATTGCATGCCTTCTGTTTGTACACCTGTGTTGTTCAGTAGACGTACTTAGTAGGAAAAAACAAGTCTCTCAACTTCTGTTTTTGCTTCTGTTGGACGTGCCCGCACTTTGCCTAGAAAGACTGTAGTAATTGAATCATCCTAAAGGATTTCTCTTGTCCAAGGTTACCGGCTGTCTGATCAGTTCTATGATACCCTTATTCGGAAGTTTGACAGACAAGGAAGAGGCCAGGTTGCTTTTGATGACTTTATTCAGTGCTGTGTTGTTTTACAGGTAAGAAAGGAGATGTACTCTTAACGTCAACTGAAAAAAAAACGAATCGTTTTTTCCTCAAACTCCTACAGTTCTCACTTTAAGTATAATACTGGATGTAGAACTTGCTTATAAATAACCATCCATTTGAATAAAGTGTACAAGAGATGCTAGGAACCTCTCCATTTGTAGGTCTTCACTTGTTATCCTTTTGCATCCCATACAAGTAAATCTGAAGCTATTTTTGACCTCTCAAATATTTTTAATGGGTTGAAAAAATGAAAAACAGCCTCAGAAAAACACTCAGTGATTTTTTCATTAGCTGTGATATACACAGTTTCTTTGGGTCTCGGATGTGTTCAAGCTGGAGTGTATTATGTCCCATGTTGCCCTCTTGAGTGTACTCCAAATAGAAGTTCTTGCAATCTAATCTTGTGAGGATTTTCTATCTCTAAGGCTCTGATTTACATGATTTTTGACCTAGCAGCTGATTTATTTGATCTTTCGTCTCTGCTGTTCCTGTAGCGGCAATGGTAGTAAAAGGCATTTTAAACAAAATGAAACAAAAAACCAAACCAAACAGCAACAGAAAACCAACCCACCCATAGGAATGTTCATGGGGAGCAAGAGAGAAAGGAGAGAAAAAGACTGCCCCTCTGCAGGTATATTCTTCTGTTAGAAATAAATCACTGAACGGTTTCTCTAAGTGTCTCTAGCCTTTCTGAAATGTAGGCAAAACTTTGAGGAAAAGCTGGAAAACTGCAGCAGTGGTCAAGCTGAATTTTAGTGTGCTGGAAAAGGACCTTTTCTTCTTACCAAATCTACTGTTTCCATGGTACCTTAGCTATCTTCCAGCATGCAATACAAAGAGAAACGAGTCCCCAGGGTTGGACTTAGATGCTATCTCCAGAGGTCCCTTCCAACCCCTACAACTCTGATTCTGTGTAATTGGTATCCTCATTATTTGCCTAAGTGCTTTGTTCTTCTCCTTCAGCTTTATGTTTGTTGCCCTAAGTCAACTGCTGCTGCTGAAGCACGTATTGCTTTTACATTCACTTGCAATATGAGCCAATTTTGCTTTGCTATGAACTTAAATTCTAGCAAAGAGGACTTTGCCATTGAGCATCATCCATCTGCTGTCAGTGGTAGCTGTTTCGGTCCACTACCAGCATGGCCTGTCCTCTTGTGGGATTGTTCAGAGACAACTGAGATATTAGTGATACACTGAGCAGACTGGGCTAGAACATGAGAAACAGACACAGTACTCTTTGGATCCTGCCCGCAGCTGACTCTCAAAGGTATTAAGAATTTTGCCAGTTATAAAAAGCGCTCTGGTATCTAAACAAGTGCTTAGATAGGCTTAAGTGGTGTGTCCTAAGATAGGTCACAAAATCAGATCTGCTACGCAGCTCAACACAAGACACAGCAAAGAGCTCCCTCTGCGTGCCTCACACCGTGCAGTGTCTACAGAAGGCACAAAGAGGAGGCATTTATTTGGCAGCCTGATCTTTCCCTATGTACAAAAATGTATGTTGTTGTTTTTTTTCCATGTTTTTAGAGGCTGACTGATGTATTCCGACGTTACGATACTGATCAGGATGGCTGGATTCAGGTGTCCTATGAGCAGTACCTCTGTATGGTCTTCAGCATTGTATGACATCGACATCTAGGAATTCCACACTGGCATTGCACAAACTGGAGTTGCCAAATCATCGTGTACTGAATAAGATTATTGATGTATTGTAATGGATATAATTTCACATTCGTAAATTTTGTATGTACATTGTATGTACATCATCGCTTTCAGAATCCGTACTTGTTTTTTTGTGTTACGACTCTAAGATCAGCCATATCATGCTTACTGTAGCACAGACAGCACAGAATCTAGACGTAACTGGTGCCGTGTCAAACTTAACTTTCTTCCACATATCCTGCATGGGGACAAAGGGCACTTTAGAACTGCCGAATTAAAATAATGCTTGTTAGTTTGTAAGAGTCAGAACTCCGAAGTTGCACAACATGTTTTGCATGTGCCTTACTTTTTTAAGAGTATAATGTATTAATTTTTAATACAGAACTTAAGTAAAAATGTTAGACCAATGTGGACAGTCTGTGTTTGTACAGTTTTTTGGACGGTGGTGGCTGTGTTCCTGTGTTGCAGTTTTTTACAGTTTGGGGTCCCTCCCACTTAACAGGGATGGCCTTTTCTCCTCTGCTTTCTGTCTTTACTTTCTAGCTGACTCTTTCTTTTAGGGTATCCTTAGGCCATCTTCAAAGATAACTTCACATTAACATCCAATACTGCATCTCCTTCAGTTAGTTCCCTACAAACTCAAATCCACTGGATGTATGGTTCCCTCTTAATGCAAATAATCCTTTTTGGGTGAAACACCCATTCTGAAGTGGCCTTGATGGTCAGGCATTCTCAAAACATACCCTCAATCTCAACATTTACAAATGGAAAACAAGCACAAATACATAAAAAGCACTCACTTACTTAGATTCCTTTTACAGAGTAACTTTGAAGAAGCAGCTCGGAGGAAGCAAAAGTTAACAAGCTCCCTGGAATTACTCAGAAAGAAAATCTTAAACCTCCACTACCCAAAGCTGTTATGCTTTAAGATACACTTACAAAACAGTTTCTCTGCCCCACAGCTGCCAGATATTACTGCTACCAGTTGTCAAGTGATGATGTAACAGATCCTTAGTGACACTGGTAATGTTTTCTGAACATCTTTCTGTGAAATACCAGTTACAAATGGTCACAGCACAGACACGGGGAATTAAGAGGTTCTCCTCAAGGATTCTGAACACCTAAAAGGTGTCCCTAGCTTCCAAAGGGCTGCTCCTGTGAGATGCTAGGGGAACAGACATAGTGACAAACAGGTATCAGAGACCGCTTGAAGAGCCTCCCCATTGAGATGCTCCACTAGAGCTTCCCACTCCCTTCCTGCAAAGGAATTTGGCCCCCTGGATAACTCCCCTGACCTAATGAAAACCTATACATCTAGGATCATTAATAGGTCCAAGGTTGCAAAGCTAAAACTAAAACAGCTGGCACCAGTGGAATTACCAGGGTTGCGGCCTGTGAAGGAAGTCGGGTTTTTTCAGCCAGTGTCATCATACTTCACTGCTGTAGAACAACTGGAGCCAGCACTTGCTGAAGGAGCTGTACTGGTGTGGAAAATCATCAGTGACCAACTGGAACACCTCGTCTCGGGAAAGAGCTGCTTCTGAAAGTGGGAAAGCAAGTAACCATATCAAGAACCTGGCTGGGAAGTACACAAGTTATCCCTCATAGTATGTTCTATCCTGGATTTTTACCACTGTTTTAAGGAAAAGTAGAATTGGTTCAAAAGGCTCTGGTACAGCCTCAGAAATGTTGCCTTGGTGCCAAAGGGCGTGGTGTAACTGCACTGCAGCTGAAGGACGGCAAACATTTGAAATGCGGTCTGCAGCCTGTCAATGCCTACCTTGTAAAGCCTGTATCCCTAAGAAGGCCCAGTGCCTAGAGAAACAGGAACATACACAGCACTCACTCTGCTTCAGTGCTGTACTATGCATGGGCAAGACAGGGCACAGAGGTTTCTAGGGAGCAAGTAGCCAGAAGCTGACTCAAGGAAATTGGCCAATACAGGAATACAGAAACAGGAGGAGGTCTTCTCTTATATAACACTATTGAAGAAGTAACCTGACAGGATGACACAACTTCCCCCCCCCACCCTCCTCCCAAGAAGTCTTCTTACCAGGCCCTGTGGGGGAAGGGAAGAGGTCACAGATCTGGATGAAGCAATGTCGTCTGTTTCTTTATGCACTTCACTTGACTACAGGGAAACCGAACTCCATGAAGGATCGCGTTGCTGTAACAGTAAGGATGCTAACTGTTTGACACAAGTCAGCTAATCCCTGTTTGTTGTTATAGGACATAAAAAAAAATTACCCAAAATCAATTGTGGAAATGACTGCTATAGACCAAGAGCCACTCAAATGTGGGAGGGCCAAGTGGCAGAGCCTACAGAAACACAGAATGGCTTGAGTTGGAAGAGACCTCAAAAATCATGTAGTTCCAACAGCCCTGCCGCAGGCAGGGTTGCTAACTGCTAGATCAAGTACTACATCAGGCTGCCCACGGCCCATCCAACCTGGCCCTGAACACCTGCAGGAACAGGGCATCCACAACCTTTCCAAGCAGCCTGTTCCAGCACCTCACCACCCTCTCAGTGAAAAACTTCCCCAACATCTAATCTAAGTCTTCCCTCCTTTAGTTTGAAACCACTTCCCCTTGTCCTATCACTATCTGTGCAAGTAAAAAGTTTGTTTTCAGATGTCCCTTTAAATACTGGAAGACCACAATGAGGTCTCCCTGCAGCTTTTTCTTCTCCAGACTGAAGAAGCCCAGCTCCTTCAGCCTATCTTCACAGGAGAGGTGCTCCAGCCCTCTGATCATCTTTGTGGCCTGGCTCTGGACCCTCTCCAACAGCTCCACATCTTTCCAATACTGGGGGGCCCAGACCTGGACGCAGTATTCCAGATGGGGCCACGCAAGGGCAGAGTAGAGAGGGACAATCACCTCCCTGTCCGTGCTGGCCACCCCTCTTCTGATGCAGCCCAGGATTCCATTGGCCTTCCAGGCTGCACATGCACACTACTGCCTCATTTCATCTACTGGGACCCATAAGTCCTCAGCAGAGCTACTCTCAAGGAGGTCTTCTCCCAGTCTGTATAGGAATCTGGGATTACCCTGAAACAAGTGGAAAACCTTGCACTTTGCTTTGTTGAATCTCATTAGATTCTCACATGCCCATACTTCAAGCCTGTCAAGGTCCCTCTGGATGGCATCCCTTCCTTCTGCTATATCAACTGCACCGCTCAGCCTGGTGTCATCAGCAGACTTGCTGAGGGTGCACTCAATCCCATCATCTATGTCAGTAAGAAAGATGTCAAAGTACCAGTCCCAAGACAGACTCCTGGGGGACACCACTCATCCTATGCAACAGACTGGAACAGGAACTGTTGCCCAAAACAAAAAAGAAGAAGGAAATGTGGAGGAGGAAAGAACATTTTACTGGGGAAGAGACCATTCAATCACTGTATGCCACTGGGACATACAGTACTGGCAGTAAAACCCCAAAAGGAGTCAAAAGTAGGAAAAAAAATAAAGAACTCTCTACGAAGACCTCAGCAGGAAAAGCCTTAACTTTGATTCAGTTTTTCTATGCTTTCAGAAACTTACTTGCACTACATTTCCTGAAGAGAAGGAGGCAGTGAAGAAAAAGGAAAGCAGATGTTCTCTGATGCACAGGCCAAACAAGAATAGGACAATTTTAGAGAACTGTCCTATTGTCAACTGCTTTGTTGCCTTTTTGTCACCATTTACGTGACATGATCCAAAAAGTTATTTTCTGTGAATGCAAAAATATATTAGTATAGCTTATGAAGACTAACCTGAGTTCAGCACAAGTATTTAATGTGCAGAGACAGAAATATTCCAGATATGGTTAAAATGAAGGATGACAGTATGTAACAGAGCAGTGAAAAGGAGAGAAAAAGAGTGCTGGGGCGTAAACTGTCTCATGCTAGTCCTTTTCTTTAGCACCACATTAGCTATATATGATTATATACAGCAGACACCTAAAGGTAAGCATTGGTGAACTTACAGTTCAGAGGTGCAGGGAGAAGAAATGTAAGTACGGACCACTGGTAAACAGAATGAACTGGTGCTCATTTCTGTTAGTGTGTCGTGTTGATTATTTAGGTTCCCCTATTATTTTCTCTATTTGCCTTACAGGTTCTACTGTTTCTCAGTATGCTTTTGTCAGCACAAAGAATGAAGAATTTTCTGTTTTAGTATGGATCCATTTATCAAATGAGTTTTTAAGTCGATTCACAACAGTTTCATTCTCAACAGGATATAAAAGTCTGCACGTCTCTGTTCTGCAAAAACAGAACAAATTCATGTCACATTCTCCTTCCCTTTCATTAAACAGAAATGCAGTGTATCTATTTCTAAAAACATCCCAAATATAAAGCCTTAAGTTAACTGAACTGACCTTAGATTTGTGTGAAGAAGAGCACATTCGGATTTTCTTACAACAGATCTGTCTTTTCAGTGAGTATGCTTCCCCCAGAAATTAACATAAAAGCAAGCTTTTCTTTTTTCTGAGTGCGGAAGGACATTAACAGGGTGATGAGCTTTTTGCTGACAGAATAACATTAATATTTTCAAAAAAAATAACAAAAGGTTTTTCTGCAATATACTAAGATGTAACAAATACATTAAAAAAGCCTAAAAAAAATAGTGTTCACCTCCATTATGTGCAAGTTTGTGTTCCAGCTACATTTAATATGTTAAAAGATTACACTCTACCTCCCTTCCCCCTTCCAAAAACACACTTAATGCAGTCTCTTTCCTGAAATCCAAGATATGGAGATTCTTGAGTCTGTTCATCTGTTTCCAGTTCAGCTGTTGTCATTCCTTAATCTTTTCCTCTAGTTTCTATTAGCACACTGGCTCATGTCTGAGTATTTAGTTCTAGAAAGAGGAGATTAAAAAAAAAAAGTTACTTCTTTTTCACATTATTTCACATAATACATCAGAGATTGTTTAAATGAAAGCTTTACTGCTAACTGACTTTTCTAGTTCTCGTGCATAAGCATAGTTTACATTTGTCCAAGCTCACGCCCAAAGGCAGATGTACAACAGTACATGTCCAATGGCCTTGAAATATTTTACAGTCCATTTCCAAAGCAGAAACTTTTCTAATGTAAAGGAATATTTTTCCAAATGGAAAAAAAAAAAATCAGGTAACAAACCAGCTCTTTGATAACATTTGCTTTGTTATCCCAGTATGTTTGATCCATTTTGCAAACCTTCAACAATTCCATCCAAGTTTGGTTCTGCACATATTCCAATTTTTTTTTTTTTTTTTATGCCAATGTATCCCCTCCCCACAGCCACCACCCCAATAGAACAAACTCAGAGAGTCAGCAAGATGACCCAGAACAAAACCTTCAGATCAGGAAACCCTACTTCACTAATCACAATCTTACAAGTGCTGGATAACACGAAGCCAGCTGTCTGAGTACCCCGGTCATGATAGGTATATTCTTTCCTTCCAGTCTGTTCAAAACGTTGGGAGCAGGACCAACAGCATCTTCATCAAACATCTTATCTGAGCTTCTGAATTGCTCATTATCTCTGTACGAGCCACTGCCAGGGAAGGAATAGTGATGTGAACCCCAAGCATTTTTGTAGCCTGACTTCTCATGGCTATATCGTTGACACCTAGATTCCCAGTTCCAGTTAGATTCCTTGTTCCAGCTAGAGTCCTGGTTCCAGTTAGATTCCTTGTTCCAGCTAGAGTCCTGGTTCCAGTTAGATTCCTTGCTCCAGCTGGGACGCCGGTTCCACCTAGAGTTCTGGTTCCACCTAGAGCCACCTCTTCTTGAAAAAGCAGAATTTGTATAAGACGTACAAGAATTCACAGACCCATCACTCTTGTAAGAGAAATAGCTTTGTGAAGGATAGTTTGTTGAGTATGTTCCAGATGAAGGATATGAAGAAATGGGATAGGGTAATCTCTGATCACTTACACTCCTTGCTTTGGTACACGTTTGTTGATTCCTCCAACTTGTACCTCCCCTGCTATATGACATTCTGTTACCAGAGAGGTTATCTCCTTGCACATCTTTGGGCATATGCTCTGCTGAGTACTCACTCACTGAACCTGTCGCAAAGGAAGAGGCCCCAAGGGCTGGATTGCTGTTAGAAGCAGACTGGCTGAACTGTCTCAGCCATTCACTCATACCACCAGCAGAGCTTCCAGTCTGGAGAGCAAGAGAGTCCCTGAGTGCTGACATCATTGCAGAGTCAGCAGGTCTTAGTCCATAGGAAGATGATCCATCATCAGTTCGGTAACTGTGCGAGCTGGCAGGAGCAAAAGAATCATCTGCAGCACACTGTTCATACTGAGACAAAAAACCTTGATTCCAGTAAGAATTTCCTAAATAAAAAAATAAATACATAAGGAGTACGTAAGGAAGGGCACCAGAGGTAAGCAAAATATTAAAATACCAACTGAAAAGACAACTACGCTGACGTCTCATGAAGTTTTCTTTTCCTGTTTTCGCATTTCCCACCTTTGTACTTGTATCCTTCCATCTTTTCACCCCAAAACCTTCATGCTAAATAGAATACACACAGTTTTTGGTGGAATGTTCTTCTGAATTATTTTCACATTGAATCACATGGCATTGACTGAATGTAACTAGAATAGTCTGCGTGGCTTTTTTATTTTTCTTCTAATTCATTAAATTCAGCTGGGACAATTGTTCACAAAATGAACTTAATTATAAGTTTATTAAACATTATAAGTCCCTTTTTGTCTGACTGTTTACTGGGCTAGAAAACATCAGCTTTTGTGCTGCAAAGCTGAATAAAATTAAAGAATAACAGAAGGGAAATAACTGACTCAATCCAACTAATTACTTTAACTAATAAGTAAACTGATTTCAACCATACATTGCTTCACTGTCAAAGCATGATAAAAATCAACCAGTGGAATTATCATATGAAGGCCTCTCAAGTAAGATGTATCTAAGAGAGATCAAAGAGATCAGGAAATGCTAACTTTATGTAAGAATAATTATAAACAATGAGCCAGCGTGTCTCAACACTTTTGACAGTAGCACATGTGCTCTTCAGCCACTGTGCATATGAAATAAAACGGGTTAGCTAAAATCACATTACTTCCTCTCAGTGTTCGTTTTCTTCTTAAATATATCAGTTCCGCAGTTAAGAGAAAAACAAATTAAAAAGATTTACAAATATTAAAGCCTATTATCTAAAGCTACAGTCAATCAAAAATTTGTCAAAGCTCTACTTTTGCATCTTACCCTTACATCCTCTCTTACTGAGTTTCTGTGCACTCTAAGATTTGTGGAAAATAGAAGGGGGCAACTCATTAGCAAATAATTAGAAGGCCAGTAGCCAAAAGAAGCAAGCTAGAAATCTCTTTCATTGCATCGCCTAGCAGTATCAGCAGAGGTATTCAACATAAAAATGGGAAATACCTCTTTGAAGAGGCCTTGACATGCCAGCCCTCAAAGTGAGCTAGACAGATGCTACTGCTTGGATTTCCAGCAACCTCTACTTTTTCCTAATACTATGCAGTGAGACAGAGCATTCTGAGACAGAGTTGAAGTCGTGAAGGCTTTAGAAAGTGATAGCCTGAACTGACTCAAAGGACAGAGACACATGGCACTCTAGTAAAAAAGCACTAGGGCTGGCCACGAAAATAAATTAAGAGCAGACTTACACTAGTAGAACAAAGCGTATACATTACCTTTGGATTTTCCATACGGCTTATACGGTTTTGAGAAGTTTTTCCTTCCTGGAAATCCACCTCGAGACATCCACACCAATGGCCTTAGTCTGTTACTATAATTCACCTAGATTAAGCAGAAGTTTAGAATGTTTGTTTTTAAACAGAAATCTCCAGCATTCAAAACAAAACAATTTCCTCATAGAAAGTTAGCAGAATACAATTTCAGGTGGCAGAAAACTCCATATGAAGGATGTTTTGCTCTGTTGGTCTCAATTACCACACTGAACTACAACTAGAAAACACTTCTTGTAAGAGTTGTGAATCTGAAGAACAGAATGAAGAATCTGAGGATGATAACATCACCTGTTCCAAATTTCTTTTGCTGCCCCATATCCCTCAACATCACCTGGCTAAAACATAAAACTGGTGTCTATGCAAATCCTATCTCCAGCTAGGGAATGCAGAATGGAAGGCTCAACTACTGCCAGAGATTAAAGGACAATTTTTAACCAGCTCATGAGAACTGCATTTTACTCACATGTCAAAACATGGCATATATAGGAACCAGGAAAACAAAATACTGCGAAGCTCACGTGTCAGAGATTGTTAATTTAGGCTGGTTTCAGCCCCAGCCTCCAGCTCCTTCCTCTTTGTGAAGATTTTTCAAGGCCCTTGCCTATTTTCAATGCCAACATAATTCTCAGACTTAAAACAATTTCAAGAGAATCCAGACTGGGCACTTTCTTGCTTCCCCTGTTGTTTTCAAAATAGTCCAGCCTGTATTTTAAATGAGAAAGATCTTTAAACTTGTCCAGAAACATTCTGTACTTTTCAGTAAATCCTATAATACGAACAGCAAAGACAAATTTTTTTTCTATATAAGAATCAACTGCAATCTGCTCATTCCCTAGCAGGAAGTTGGAAATGTTAAGCTTCAAGCTGATGTAATCCAGCAAGTCAGCAGACTCCTGACCTACTGGTATTTTTCAGTGAGCAGCAAATGCATGACCATTTGAATTGTAGTTCTTGAAAAGGTGGTGGCATGTGTAGGAGATGAGTCCGTGAAGACAGTATCATCACTCAGTTGATATGGAGTATACTGTTAATGCCTAACAGTCCATTCCAAAATATCTTTCAGAAGAACGTATGCTGAATTTTAGGAATCTGTAGTGGCCAGAGGTTGTTAGTCATTTTTGTACAGATTCTGGTCAATCTTCAGACTCTCTTTTTTCTATGAGTATTCAGTTCTCACGCAAAGAAGCTGTGAAGGTTTGTAAGCACCACCAAAAAAAGGCAGAACATCTTGCTTACCTTTGTCTTAAGAGATTAAAGATCTCAGCTGGGAGCAGAGTTACCAGTAAAACAGTTATCCACATGCTCATGAAAGAAAGTAGTAACACATTTGGGTAACATAAATGCCTGATTAATCTTAGAAGAAAAGCTATCAAGCAGGGGACCAAATGTAAAGGAAGGATGACAGCCAGACATCATGATGTAAAATGAAGCCCAAGACAGGGCAGGAAACATATGCCAAAGGAAAAGAAGACAGATGGACCATGCTGAAGAACTAAGAGGAGAGTGCCAAACAATTAATGAATTTGGTACTTCAAAACTGCAAAATAATTTAAATATATTTAAATGTGGAGGGCTGGCCTATGTCTGAACTGTGACTGTTTGGCAGGGTGTTAACAAAATTAGTGCAACCACTTCTTCCTTCCCACCAGTAACATCACTACAATTCCAGTCAAGACTAAGCCACTTACTGCTGCTTTCTTTTCACAAAAGGACTTTAAAGCTTCAGTGAGCTCCTGTGTAACACGAACAACACGTGTTGCTTCTGAGTCTGAGGTGATGTGAAAAGTCTCCTGTTGAGAAACACATTAAGAATTGCTAGCTCATTAGGATGCCAAAGGGTCATGTACACAAATAGATCAATTATACTTTCATTTCAGTATGGTTATACCACTGCCTTACACATATAATACACATAAATACATACACAAACATATCTGACAATATCAAATTGCAAATATAATTATGTCCTGATAAAAGGCAAAACATAACCTTTGATGTCTGTAGCAATCTCATACTGACAATAATGAACATTCTGTTGCAGACAGGGATTGGCCTAAGTCTTAAACTTATGCTCTTTGTCCAATATTGAATAAAAAGTAAACTTCAGCTACTTCATCAAAAGCCTCTGATTCTGTCATCTTGGTAACAAAAAGATTAAAGTTTCTACCATAATTTTCCTATGTACACTTTTGAGATACAGAGTTACAAAAGATACAGATATAACTACATAAAAGCACAGAAAAGCTACATTTATCTATCTTTTTAATATTAAATCAGAATAATAAGTAAGTGTATGAAGTTATAAATGATCGCAGAAAATCAAAAGAATAGAAACAGTCTATACCACATGGAATAGATAGGATACCTCCTCATTAGATATAAGCCAATAACTACCAAGCATTTTTGGTAGTTTACTGGTTATCTCCAGACTTGTTTTTTCTATACCTCTTCCTAAACTCATAAATAACCACAGACTAAAAGAAAAGAAAAAAAAGACAAAGAGGAAAACACTCTTCAGAAGATAATGAAGCACACATCTCAGAACAGCCTACTTGTGATTTCAGAGCAGAAAAAAGCAATTCAGACTCAAATGAAATGATGTAATGCCTTACATAGGGTATTTAACAAAAGACTTTCACTGAGCAAAACGGCAAAGACAAACAGTCAGACAACCTGGCTTGTGCCAGAAACAGCACAGCCAGCAGGAGCAGGGAGGTGATCACTCCTCTGTACTCAGCCCTGGTGAGGTCGCACCTCAGTACTGCGTTCAGTTTTGAGCCCCTCACTAGAAAGAAGACATTGATGAGGCCCTGAAGCGTATCCAGACAAGGTCAATGAAGCACAAGCCTTATGGGAAGTGGCTGAAGGAAGTGGGATAGTTTAGTATGTAGGAGGCTCAGGGGAGACCTTATTGCTCTCTACAACTGCCTGAAAAGATGTGGTAGCAAGGTAGGGGTCTGCCTCTTCTCCTGTGTAACTAGTGATAGGATGAGAGGGAATGGTCTCAAGTTGCACAAGGAAAGTTTCAGGTTGGGTATGTCTTCTCAGAAAGAGTGGTCAGGTGCTGGAATGGGTTACCCAGGGAGGTGGTGGAGCCACCATCCCTGAAGGTGTTCAAGAAACATTTAGATGTTATACTAAGGGACATGGGTTAGTGGGGAAATGGTGCTAGGCAGACGGTTGGACTAGATGATCTTGGAGATCTTTTCCATCTTAGTGATTCTATGATTCTAAAAGACAAAGCAAGGCTTATTATGCCACTGCTAACAGCAACTGAACAGACAGAACTTCTCCACTCCAACAGCTACAACTCTGCTCTAGATCTTCCGGTTTCACTTGGTTATCCAGTTCTGCAGCAGCAGCAGCCACAGCATCACAGGCAGCAGGACCAGGCTGTCTCCTATCACTCAGCATATCAACAACCCTAGCAGGCATGGGCAGATCACAGCACTTGAGCAACATCAGTGCTGCTAAAGCTGCTTGTTAGGATGGCTCCTCAGCAAAGAGAAGAACGGTCCAGTGACTAGTAAGACCATTCACACAGAATCCAGCATGCTGTTCTAATATTTTCAAAGAACAAAGTCTATAAAAAATGTACCTTTGAAATTAATGTTGGGGTCAAAATGAGTTTGAGCAGTAATCAATGGCTCCTTTACAATATTCAATGTTTCACACTGGTAAAACTCCACAACTGTTAAGACTTAACAAATTCTTATCACAATTATTTGACATACATACCAAGAACTCTAAAGCTTTCTGTTTCCAATAGGGATCGTTCTGTGGGATTGGGGAATAAAAATTAGAAGAATGAACACACAGTATTTGTAACACCTTCCTGTACAAAACAGGATTGTTTAATCTTTTATCCAACAACAAAATTCAACAGAAATGAAAGATAGTATTTTTATGTCACAGCTGTAAACGTTAGACTCCCAATTGCACAGAGCTGCTCAGGTCAGATACAGAGAGATCATTTAGGATTTCGCTTTTGAATTAGAAAAAAAAGATGATAAATCTTTATATTTGTCATAAGATTTAAACCAAACCTTCAGCATGGAACATCTCTGACCTCAAGAGGAGCAAGACAGTGGAGACTGCAGCACAACTTGGGACACTTGGCGTGCAGACACTGGGTCTCAAACTCAGTGATTCTGAACAGAAATCATGTGAACTAAATGGGTCAATAACCTGGTGTACAGTATTAATTTCCCTTGTGGTGTGATGAACATAAAACTCTGGTCACTAGGTCGGTTACTTTGTTTCTGGATAGTATTAATAAAACGGGAAATGAAGCCCAAAAGCAGAAGTTTTTTGGGGAGGAAAAAAAAAACAACAACAAAGCAAGCATAAGGAAACTGCTAAAACTTCAGGCATTCACAGAATTATTACTTCTACATACCTCATGCTTACGATCATCTCCCCACCTTAAAAAGAAAAAAAGAGAAATACTAAGACACATTTAAAAGATTCCTAAGAAGTCAGGTTTACTTTTGGTGTCAAGGACCAAATATTTCAATTTCCAAAATTATATAACTCATCTATACAGGATATATTTTTTTATACCTAAAATACTGTATTTCTTAAAGGTCTTTACTCTGACTCACAAAAAACAACAACAGTTGTACTGATGAACTCTACAGATCAGCTAATGGAGGTGACTAAGGTAACAGTAATCTTTTTCCTTCCTATATGAATATAGGTGCCTTTTCTACAGCTTAGGCAATGGCACCCCAAAGAAAGTGGTAACACCTTGACATTTGAATTGCAGTATCTTTATGCAGGAGTACATCAGACTGCTACTGAATTGCATAAACCATGCAACATTTCAAAAATCATCACTATTTATAAACTGAATAGCAAATTTTATTTCAGGTTTTTTCCTCTCAGGCAGAAAGCAACAACGTACACAAGATGAAGTACAATGGAAAGACAACACAATTTCCCTGTATATGATATTTGTTACAGAAAAAGATGTACTTCACAAGTAAAGTGATCTTAAAAAAAATCTCTTTTGATTCCCCTATAAAAGTTATATTCTCACCTTGCTTTCTTCTTTGATGGGGCTAGAAAATTAAAAAGAATGATTAGCACCATCATAGGGTTTCCACCATATTAATGCAACAGAAGCATTACACAAACCAAACTGTAACTGGCTCTAAAGTGATGGCAGTATTTTAAAGGACTAATAATCTCTCCTGCCAGTACAATCTATATGGATTAGAAAGGAGGGAAAGCTCAGTAAAATAAGGTATTCTCTTTAAAACAGTAGCTGTGCTTCAGAGAATCAGTTACTGCATCATACATAACTTAGCATTTCTTAATGCGTTCCCAGAAAGCAACAAGCACTGATTCTCAGGACAAATGACATATTGATGATGAATGAAACTGAAATGACAATGATGCTGAAAGACTCATTCCTGTTATTCTCTAACCACCTGATGTTGAACAAATGTGGATAAGTCACAGCAAGAAGTTGCACTGTAGGTCCCAAAATTTTCTGCATGTCAGGAGAGAAAAAGATTGCCAACATTTCAGAGAAGATACCCAATGAAGCAAGAATCATAGAAACAGAATGGGAGGGATCTCTGCATGTCGAACCACAGAATCATACAAAAGTTCAGGTCGGAACGGAACCATGGGGGATGTCTAGTCCAGCCTCAGTGGCAAGAGAAAAGTACTAGAGAGGCACTAAGTAGAACACTCAAAAAAACCAATTAACTGAAAGGTAAGGACAAGGAATACTAGAACCATTTTTCTTGATTTACTCAATTTGTGTTGCTTTTCCACTAAGTCCTCCCTGTTTGAGAAGAAGGCTAGAAGCTAGAAACAAGAGGCTAGAAACTTTGCACTACTTAAGCTAACAACTGAGGTTCTGTTAACTTAACAAAGACTAGCTTCAAGATTAGATCAGGCTGCTCAGGCCCAAGTCCAATTGAACTGAAAGTCAAGAAGAAAGACAATTTTCCACCCCTTCAAGTAGGCAGTTTCAGTGCTTGACCTCTTAACTGTGTACAGCTTTCCACTTTTCAATCAGTATTGCCTTCACTACAATTTGTGCTAACACTTTCCTTCCCTGTGCACCTTCAAGAAGTCTGGGTCCTTCTCCATAGACATATTTTAGGTAGCAGAAGGCAGTAATTGGATCACATTCTTAGCTGCTGCCTTAATCAAACCCAGTTCCCTGAAGCTTTCCTCCACGCTGTATGAGCCAGTCCCCTCATGATCTTCATAGCTGACAAGTCTTCTACTCACAGTTTCACCAGAATTTCTTGTGTATGCAGGACATTGTTCCAGAAGCAACTTAATAAGTACCAAGAATTAAGGTAATGAACACTTCCCTCAACCTGTTGGCTACACTCTTGCTAATGCAGTCCAGGCTGTCAGCCTTCATTACATCCAGAACACACTGCTGATACACATTTGTATTGCTGTACATCAAAATCTGCAGATTCTTAAAATTTGTTCCCTAGCCAAACAGTATCCAGTTTGTATCCAGCAGGGTGTTGCTCCACCCCAGATATAAGAATTCATATTTACTTTTGCCAGAATTCAGGAGGTTTCTGACATCTCGTTTCTCAGCTTCCCAAGATCCCTCTCAATAGCAACTTTGTTTTTACCACATACCAAGCATTCTCCCAAAGTCTGATGTCATCTGCAAATTTGACAATGCCGTATTATATTCCATTATCCAGATAGTTAATGAATATGTTAAGCAGTGCTGGCACCAAGATCAGCCACTCAGGAATGCCACTAACAAACCAGCCAGCACACCTAAAATCAATGACAACTGCTTTTTGAATCTAAACGCTTTCCTCAGCTACCTTTTACCCAACCTGTACACTTACAGTATCTCCTCAGGTTGGCTATGACCATACTAAGTGAGACTGTGCCAAAAGTTTTCCTTAAGTTAAAACAACATACAACCCTCCTTCCACATCTACAGAGCCAGCCCATGCCATTGCAAAAGGCAATCAGGTTGGTCAAGCCCAGTTTCTCCTTAGGAAATCCACAGTTTGTTCTCAGTCATCTTGGCCTTTACACACCAATAAATGACCTCTATAAGGACCTGTCCCATGATTTTTATAAGGTCTGGGCCAGCCTGCAGCCACATGCTTTACTTCTGAAGGTAAGAACATTTGGCTTTTTTCAGGTCATCAAGGAACTCCTCTGATCATGACTTTTCAAAGACTCAGAGAGCAATCAGTTCCCCCAACACCAGACATATCCTATTATTTCCTATGAACTTGCACATGTTCAATTTGCCAGTCCCTAAACTAATCCTTCTCTACTGTGACTCCACAACTATGTACAGCATCCTGAAAGCAGACCTTTTCAGTAAAGTCAGAAGTGAAAAAAGCAACAAGTATTTCAGCCTTTTCCATGTCCTTAATCACTAAGTTACTTGCTCTGTTCATTAATGGGTCATCCCTTTTGCTGCTGTCAGCCAGAAGCCTTTCTTTTGACCTTCACCAACAAGTCTTCTTGATTCCACACCTCAAGCACATCTGAAATGCCTACATATTTCTTGTTGGCAGCCTGCCTCAAGTCTGTATGTTTCCTTTTAAACATTTAAGATCAGTTAGGCATTCTCTTTTCAAACTCACTAGCCACCCACTATGCCTGTCCGTATTCCTGCATAGCAGAATGGATCATGTCTGCTCTTTGAGAGTTCTCCTTGAAGACCAATTATCTCTTTTGGGTTTCTTTTCCTTTCAAGGCAGCCTCTCAAGGGATCCTGTCTACTAGTTTTCTGAAGACGATGAAGGCAGTTCTCCTGAAGACCAGGGTCATCAGTCTTGGCATCCTCACTCTCCTAAGGGTTTTAAATTGTATAATCATAGAATGGTTTGGGTTAGAAGGGACCTCTAAGATCATGTAGTTCCAATTCCCCTGCTATAGGCAGGGACACCTCCCTCTAGACTGTTGCTCAAAGTCCCATCCAGCCTGGCCTTGAACGCTTCCAGCAAGGGGGCATTCACAAGCTCACTGGGCAACATGTTCCAGTATCTCACCACCCTCACAGTAAATAATTTCTTCCTGATATCTAGTCTCAATCTACCCTCTTCCGGTTTAAAACCATTTCCCCTTATCCTGTTGCTACATGCTCTTATAAAAAGTCCCTCCCCAGCTCTCCTGTAGCACCCCTTCAGGTACTGGAAGGCTACTAAAAGGTCTCCTCAGAGCCACAGCTCTCTCAGCCTGACCTCACAGGGGAGGTGCTCCAGCCCTCTGAACACCTTTGTGGCCCTCCTCTGGACCTGCTCCAACAGCTCCATGACCTTCTTGTGTTGGGGGCTCCAGAACTGGATGCAGTACTCCAGGTGGGGTCTCAAAAGAGCAGAGCAGAGGGGCAGAATCACCTCCCTCAACCTGCCAGTCACTATTCTATTGACGCAACCCAGGACATGGCCGGCCTTTTGGGCTGCAAACACACACTGCCAACTCACATTGAATCTTTCATCGATCAACACCCTCAAATCCTCCTCAGGCCCGCTCTCAAGCCATTCTCTGCTCAACCTGTATCTGTGCTTGAGAGTGGCCCAACACAGATGCAGGATCTTGCACTTGGCCTTGTTGAACTCAAGAGGTTGGTAAGGGCCCAGCTCTCAAGCCTGTCCAGGTCCCTCTGGATGGCATCCCTTCCCTCTGGGGTGTCAACTGCACTCACTCAGCTTGGTGACATCTGCAAAAATGCTGAGGGTGCACTCAATCCCACTGCCCATGTCACCTACAAAGATGTTAAATAACACTGGTCCCTGAGGAATGCCACTCGTTGCCAGTCTCCACTTGGACACTGAGCTGTTGACTGCAACTCTGAGTGTGGCCATCCAGCCAGTTCCTTATCCAGCGAGTGGTCCACCCATCAAATCTGTTTTTCTCCAGTTTGGTGAGATGTCACAATCATAATCTCATGATCATCTCAACTAAGGCTGCCACTGATCATCACTTTCCTCAGTCTTCTCCTTTCCCTGTGGGTAGAATGTGCAAAACCCTTTTCCCATTGATCCATCCAGCACCTGCATGCCCCTAACTTCAATTTTGGATTGTTTGCAACTTTGATAGGAATCCTCTATCCATCCATACTAGCACTCCAGTCATACAAGCTATTGTATCATATTTTTGCAGTTCTGATGATGTTACAGCTTTCTGATCATATAGAGACTTCCAGTTTTACCACCCAGCCCAATGTCCCACTTCAAGAATTACTGCCAGCTTCACAGAGCCAGGTCTTGAAAATCTCTGAGGATGAAGAATTCATTACCAATGGATAACCTGTTCCAGTGCTGTTCTGCCCTCTAGGAAATAAGTTTTTCCTGAGTTCAGCTTCTCGAGCTGCCATCTGTGGCTATAATCTCTTATTTCACTTCCCGCAGTTAACAACTTCAGCTTTGTCACCTTTGTAGCAATCTACCAGAAGGGCAGTTATCAGATCACTTCTCACCCCCCCCCTCCTTCCCATCTAAACAAGCCCAATGCTCTTGATCCATGAGTATCACCACACCTGTCTGCTAGATATTCTCCAATTTCTCCATCTTCTTCTTCAGTTATAAGGAATATAACAAATAAAATATTGAAAGTTTGTTCTTACCAGTATCAAACTGTGGGGAATAAGAATGTTCAATCTGCTTGGCGCCTGTGCCCCACTTGAAGTGTTACGGGATTGCCTTATGTGAAATGAGAGCATTCTCTTTGTTTATATTCAGCTTGGCATCCACCATAGCCATCAAGTTCTTTTCAGCAAGGCTGAACAGTCTGTCACTTTCTATCCTGTACTGACACATGGAGTTGCCATTTTCCTACTGAAGATACAGACAAACTTCTCCTGCTATAATTTCAAATAAGAAATAACTCATTCTGAAGACTGTTGTCCAAGACAGTACACTAAATCTTTGGATCTGTTTTCAGTTTCCAGCTGCTTTCTGTAGCAGCATTAATAGTAGTTTTTAGAACAGAAAATACTGATGCAAGCAGAATCCAGAAACTAAATTAGACTAGAAATTTGTATGCTATAGTACCACATGGTATTTATACACATTCTCACACTTCTTAAGAATGTCATAGGACCTTCAAGCTCATTAGCTCTCTA
The DNA here is from genome assembly GCA_024606505.1 of Aquila spilogaster. Classification (NCBI taxonomy): domain Eukaryota; kingdom Metazoa; phylum Chordata; class Aves; order Accipitriformes; family Accipitridae; genus Aquila; species Aquila spilogaster. Next base: position 89,115,305 of record JANHGO010000063.1, on the reverse strand, counting down.
CTTTGAGCAAGTGATTACTGGAATTACCTTAATAAGATAGTATCCTTAATTTGAAGCTCATGACGAAGTACAGATGATCTTTCTTTAGAGAATAAAGAAATATTTTATTTTTTTCTTTGAGAAAAGCAACATATCAATCCCTCCAAAGTTTCTCAAATGTATACAAAGATACATAATCATGTTGGTTTTGCATATGACCTCCGCAGTAGCCAAAACTTAATGTCTGTTTTGTTTCTTACCCAGATGACATTTCTTAATTACATCCTCAAACTCATTCCTGCTGTCAGAAAGGATCTCTGAAGATGAAAGTCATTCTCTAACAACGTGATCTACTCGAAACACACACAGCTGTTAAACCAGTAAGCATGAATTCCTTCTAAATAAGTACAGTGTTTTTATTTTGGAATAAACTTGATGTTGTGCTGTCGTGCTTACCACCTAATCAAAACAGAACAACACAACACTCTTGTCTGCTCCTTCCAGTTCTTCATAGCCTGTGGAACTGCATGGGATTTATTTTTTTTTTTATGTTCTGGCTCGACACCTGAATATGTCTCTCAGTTCTATAGAAGTCAATAAGCACTGAACTCAAATACTATCATGTCCATACAACTTTCCTCATGTTAGCATTATACAATGCCACCTACCTGAAAGTTGACTATCAGCTATTTTGTCCTTTACTTACTAGCAACCTGGATCATCATTTCTCTGAAATATTTAAAATATTTTAGATTCTTCTAGAAGACGACCTTTTAGTATACACTTTCTACATTACAGAGAAGAATAGGCAGCAGTTTCCACAAGACTCCCATATAAAGAAGAAATGTTAACAACATCCATTCAGATTCATACAAAGCAAGGTACGGGGCCTAAAAACCTTTATGGCAAGATTCTGACCAACAGTTCAGACTGTGGTGATTAGAATACACAAGTAGTTCTGGAGATTTTAGAACTCATTCATAAAGTTTACTCTGAACTAAGGATTACTGGACCAGATTAATGGGCCACATTCCATCTCCTTCACAAAAGAGACAAAGCTCCAAAAGGGTCTCTGCTACTTTGTTTGGCAGACCAGCATAAGTACAAGACACAAAAGCCATCAGTGATCAACTCAAATCACTGCTGCGGTAGGCACCTACAAGCAGGATTCATACTGACATACCCTGTTGACGTCAGCAACCCACACCCATTTCAATAAACCTACTGATACTAGTACTAGGGTCAAAAGGTAGCAAGCACACATTTCTTCAGGTTGGAATTGCTAAGCATCATAGCCCATCTATAGCAACAAATGATATAGCTCAAATATACTGCATGGAAGGAAGATGCTGGTTCTTAAGTCGGAAGGTTTTGCTTTCATTGTTCATTCAAATAAATTTGCTAAAAAAAGGTAACTTCCACTTTTAGCAGCAACTCAGCACTGATTTGTATGCCTTTTGATGACTGAAATGAGGTGGAAAAGGTTTATGGTTTTTGATGGATTTCTCTGAAAAAGCTGATATCTCTATACTTCACTTTTCTTGATTAGAAAATTACTGTAGTTATCTTAAATACCTCCAGAACCAAGCAGTTAAAAAAGTCTTTTTCATTTCAAATTTACAAAAACTGGAAAAATCTTTGACAAGAAAACATTTTGTGCTATTATTTATAATTTTAATGTTTTAAATCAGTCAAAGCCTTCAAGTTCAAGCAGTAATTCAAACTAAGCTGGTTTTGGTTGTCAAATGTGTTATTTTCAAATAATTCATAAACTTACGTGAGGTACTTGGTCTTATGTAACCTTCAATCTAGGAAACAGACATAGTTTTATATTAGATTTTTCTGATTAAAAGTTCATTACAATAGTCCCTACTGCAACTGTCCATAGAGACAGAAGAAATACTATTTATTTGTCCTAGCATAGTCTATCCAACAGTTTTACAGATTATATATAATCAGTACAAATTAAATTTGAGGGAAAATCTGCATACATTTGAGAAAAGTTAAATTGTGTTAGTTAAGGATCATTGAAGTAAAGCATTGATATCTCCAGTTGGATATTTTCTAACTAAAAAAAAATTAACTTCTTCGACAATTTCACTTTTTTCCACAGGAATTTCAAGACTACTGTTCCTTTCCCCACATGTTTTAGTACATCTTTAACTTAAGTCTTAGTTCTACTTAACACTACACTTTCTAGTCACACAGAGGAATTTAACATGATTTGTCAGCAGTATTTTTAAAATTTATCAAGGCCAAACATAAATGCACTGATTAAAGATACATTATTGGAAACTTAACATTTACTTCCAGTTACCTTATACATTTTTAACCCTTCAGTCTTCTCTAGCTCTCCTGCTATTCTTTTGAGAAATGAGACTTTGCATTCTTTTACATCTGCTGCCTTTCTCTTCATTTTGTCTGGAAATTCTTTAGACTGTTGACAAAAACAGTTTTAGATGAGCAACATCAAAATTCATATATTAAAAAACAGGCACATTTCATCTTTTGGACAAGCTTCTAAAGACTAGTAAACAGTGCTTTGAATATAAGTAGGTAGTCTCTCATCCGTAACACAACTAGTTAAATGTTAATGTTAAAATTGTATAGGCAGTCTTCACAACAGAATTTGGATACTACACAAAGTTCACAACTGAAAAGTAACATGCTCTGTACAATATCCAGCAATACCAATCAACAATGTTGATCTGACCCATCAAGACTCAATCATGCAATTACTAGTGACATCATATGGGGGGTTTAAATTTCAAACTTGATGTAGGTATTTGTAGGAAAAAAAGGATAATATCTTAAACTGTGATCATAATTACTCACTATGTATGCTCTTCTGTGTTTATATCCACTAAGATGTTCTATCATGGGTGCCATCTCTGTATTAAACCCACACAGCTTGCATTCATAATGCGGCTCTCTTCTTCCTTCAAATCTGATTTCAACCACATGCTCTAAACCTGTAAAAGCAAGAGTTACAAGCATCTATATTTAAAATAGACTACTATAAACAGAAGTATTTTCTTCAAAGATGCTCACTAAAAGCCTAAATTAATAAAGAAGAGTATTCCATTTTCAGAATTTCAACACTTGTTCAGGACCACAAAGGTCAGGCTTACTACCCACATCAATTAAATTCTACTTTTTACGACACTTTATTCAGAATGAAAAAAAAACTGCTACAGAAGATCTGCAAACTCAGTAAAATGAGCATATAGCTACTCTCTTGCCCAGGAGATTTTTCAGGGACAAAAACCAAACATTCCCTTCAATACAGCCATGTAAGATAATTAATGGAGACATGTCAGTCAGTCAAACTGAGAATGAAGACAGGAAATACCACACAAAGTTCCGTATTAAAAAAAAAATTAAACTACTCAATCAAATATAATTTGAGTATATATAATTGTTTAAGTAGCACAAAACACATCCAGAAATAACAATAATCCCTTCATAAAAATCGAGTCCTTTGTTACATAAAATCTTCCATATCTTTTTAAGAATTAACAGGAGAGAAAATGGATTTTCTTAATTTCTTTCCTAGAAATCGCTGAAAGAGACTACAGCTTAGAAGCACTCAAAAAATCTCTAAATCTGATGCTTATAACCAGCATCAAAAAGTTTACTTATAAACTTGGGCTGCATGAGAAGTGTTGCCAGCAGGACAGATGTCTCCACTAAGTCCTGATAATGCCACACGTGAAGTACTGTGACTAGTTCTGGGCTTTCCAGAACAAGAGAGAGGGTCATATTCGAAGGAATTCTGCAGAGGGCCACAAAGATGATGAAGGAACATGAATACCCCTCACACGAGGAAAGGCTGAGAGCTGGGACTGTTCAGCTTAGAATAAAGAAGGCAGGAACCTCAGTGCATATAAATACGCATGAAGGGAAGGTGCAAAGAAGATAGACACAGGCTCTTTTCAGAGGTGCCCAGTGACAAAACAAGAGGCAATGGGTTAAAACTGAAGCACGGGAGATGACTTCTGAACATAAACACTTTTCCACTGTGAGAACAACTGAGCACTGGAACAGGTTATGTGCAGAAGTTGCAGAGTCTCCACCTCCTGGCAGATATTCTAAAGCTATCTAGACACTGTCTTAATCAACCTGCTTGGAGATAGTGCTTGAGCAGGGAAGTTGGGCAAGATGACCTTCAGATGGTTCTTCCAACCTCAATCATTTTGTGTTCTGTGAATAGCATCCTTACTGAGATGGTTCCTTCAGGAAGTCATTAGATAATGAGTAAGGTGCATAGAAGAAGTAGCTTTTACAGCGGTGTGTAACAAGCTAAACTTTAAATGGTACAGTGTATAAGACATATCCCATTAATTATCCAACATCAATTATGTAATGAAACAATAATCAGATATCACCTTGTATTTCAAAACACATGCAATACAATGACACAGCATTTAAAAAAAAAAACATACCAACTAGAGGTTCTTCTCTTTTGGGATCATTAATAAAATCCTTCAGACACATTATGTCCTTTGTGAGTCCTCTCTTCACTAAGGTAAAAAAAATACACAAATATTACAGCAAAATGAACAAGACAGCTTGCACACAATTTCTATGATGTTAAAGGACATTCTAATTGAGACTTAAGGGGAACAAAACTAATTTTCACTCTGAAACGTTAAAGAGAAATGGATAGGATCTCAATCACACAAGACTCCAACACTACACTTTCAATAACATTTTCACACATAAGGAATTAATGATTTCAAGAGATCCAAAGAGATAAAAAAAAAAGATCTTGTAACAGAATCCAATTTACTGACAAAACACTCAAGTTCACATTCATAGCCTGCCCTAGACCGTGTCAGCTGTTATTTTAAAAAAAGAATTAAAAAAAACCTGAACAATTCACCTACCTCTCATTTCTGCTAAAACTCTAATGTTCATATTGCATCCTCATACTGCCTGTTTGGAATCTGGAGTTCAAGACTCATATTGCCTTAAATCTAATAAAGAGACAAACTTCACTAACATGGCACTAATTGAAACTCTTCATATTCTCCGGGCAGACCAGAAGCTGCACAATCACGTTTATTATATTCCTGAGCATTAACAAGCAGTGTTTCAGACAGGGGTGTCTCTCACTCCCCACTGGGTTTTATTAGCTTGTTTTTTTTTCACTGTCCTAAAACACTTTTTAAGTATTCCTGGTCAACTCCGGGCACCAGCTACACCTATTTGTAAAACAAGCTCAATGAGGCAATAAATGTATTCAAGTGTTGGCTATTATAAAAGAATATGCTCAAATGTTAAAATATCTATTTTTATATCTGAGAAAAATGTGCAGAAATAGAGCTTATCCTCCTAATTACATACAAGTGTATTTCAACCTAGTACATCTCCTGAGAAGAGTCATAACCATTGGCAGTTTCTTCAAATCCAAACAAACAGAAGTGGAACTTCAGACACTGAACAATGTGTTATTGTTTTCTGTCCTTCCAGAATACCAGGTTACATTTAAAGAAAAACATTATCAGGACACTGAATTCCATGTTTGCTCTTACATACTCATTCCACTAGGAATGTGTTTTTGCTGCCATCAAGCCAAACGTCACGGCTGCACATATAAAAAAAATACTTAACAAAATGCCACCACTTAATTTATATGGATTATCTGTTATAACTTAAGTGTGGTAGAAGATACCTGACAGGACAACTCATGCCATAAGACTGTGAGGCAAAATCTACCAAAACTTCACAAGTCTTCTAAGTTTTATTTATTTATTTGGAAATGCAGCTTGTTTTACATGCTTCTGTTAAACTTTCACTGTACTATATTTGTACATACATGCATGCTACAAAATGGTCAGTTGAAAACTTCATGATCTAAAAAAACATTAGGTAATTGGGAAGAAAAATTATGATGCCTCAGGCATTGAATTCTTTCACTGAAAACACCCATCTGAGAAATTTCTTTAAATAAAATAACCAGTGCACAAAAGAAAAGCAATCGTTCAAATGTTCGGTAACTTGCATTACTACTTAATAAATCAACAAACAAAAAGCTTTGATCATCATTGAAGTAAAACCATCAAAGTTGTATTTAAAACAGAGGTTAGTTCATTTATATTCAGCTACCTGGTCTCTGCGTTTCATAGCTCATCGTAGTTCGGAAGGGAGCTGGAGGACCTAAGGTGACAGTTTGACAGTCAGACCAATTCTTCTCACATGCTTTTAAGTACACATTAAAGACCTGAACAGTTATCTTCATTATGCCTGTTTAATATAGGCTCAGTTACAACAGTGTTCCATCTTGGTACACTTTTCTTCTGTAACTTATCAAATATGAAAGAAGTCTTCATTTCTACTCACCTTCCTCACTTACACAATATACCAAACACACAGATAAGTACCATAAAAGCATAGAGTATCCAACTACTTTTTTTTTTTTTTAGTTTTATTATTGTTTTTCTGCATTGTCTAGTTATTTACTTTAGCTATTCAGTATTCCGTGTGAAAGCAGATCCAGCAGTACAGGTGCCTGATAGACAAACTCTTACCTAAATATTTAGAGTGAAGACAGTCCCAAGTCATTAAAATGCATGAAGAACAGTGTTTTTACGCAGGCATCTGTACATATTTTTAACCAATTTCAGAGTGAATGTTTAAACATGCTTTTTTAAACATGACCTTAAACATGACCCTAACACCATGCATCGGGAACTTCTTTCCCTTGTTCCCTTCTCCCTTAAATCCATATACACAGACACACACAGGTAAGCTTCAATGATGCTCTCAGCATTTTCGAAACTGTTACACCCAAGATTAAATAAATACTGACATATAAGATCGTTAATACTGAAAAATTTGAGTTACGATAAGCTGAAAAACCTGAAAAATTAGACTAGTCATTTGCTCATGCAATTCTTATTTTTGAAGAGATTTTCCATGCTCATAGCAAATACAGTATGTTGCATACAACACTGGCTTCCTCCTTTTCCTGCACAAGATCAGCAGTTGAGATACATATCAAAACTGTAAATCAGATCAAAGCTGCAAATATTCTGCAAACAACTACACTACTAACATAAGGGAGTGGTACAGGTAAGAAATCAAGGACATAAGTTATCCAGCTTTTTCAGTGAAAAGCTTGAAAGTTCATGGCAGCATAAATAAAACAGGCTCTCCAGATACTTTGCAAGTACAAAAGCTACCTAATTCCAGAACTGTTCTGTTAGGCTGCACGCAGCCTGTGTTGGATTTCAGGTCCAGCAGGTCCTGACAACATGGTCAAAAGCTATATAATACCAATAGGCATCTGCAGAATACTGTTTTTCATACTTTATTTTCTTTACTTCCAGAAACATACTGTGTTCGCAGAAAATTGTGCCAGAAACAGCTCACAGTGCAGTTTGCTGTAACATGGTTGAGGTTTACACATACAGTCAAGGTTAAAAAACAACAACAACAAATCAGTTACAACTCCAACTAACACTGAAGATATTCAGGGTGGATTTTCTCCTTCCTCGTTTTCAAACATTTGCAGATAGCTATAACAGTCTCTGCTAACAGCTTAACAGAAGTTATGATACCAAAGACACTCCCCCATGAAGTGACACTAGTTTTGCACGTTAGCATTTAAGCTTCACATTTATGAGCCCCATGGCTTTGTAATTAGTCTAGTAACAACGTTAAATTGTATTCCCTAAGTATCTCAAAACCAGAACAGCAGTTATTTTCCCTTAAAGCCTATGAGACCGACAAACAAGCTGAAAATCAGCTGCACTTCCAGGCTCAAAGGAGGTAGGAGGAGCAACCCAGACTCTTACCGGTGTTCAGCAAACAGGGCCCACAGCAATTAACCTCTTCATCAGTAATCTGACTGAGGATGCACAGAACACCATCAGCAAACTCACAGACAACACAAATGCAGGAATACAACTGATGTCAAAGCTTTAGTTGAGCAGGACCTCGGAAGCATTGAGCACTAAAAAAAAACTTTAAGAAACATAAGAATTGTAGAGTTCTACAGCTGGACTAATGCCGTTTATGAGCACAAGCTGAGCAGCTGCACTGTTACAAAGAACCTGACAGTATTGACAGATGCTAAGTTAACACCAGCCAAAAGCCATTCTCTACAATAGAGGTAAACTCCCTTCTAAGGGTCTGTACAGGCAGCTGGGATTGTTTACTCTGGCACAGCAGAGGTTAAGAAGAGATTTAGTAGTATCAATACTCAAGCAACAGTTACAAAGACTAGTCAAACTCCTTTCAGAGGTGGAAAAGCATAATAAGGAGAAAAAGGCACCGGTTAACTTTGTTAGGATAAAAGTTCTTTAAGGCAGGGCAGCAACTACAGATTGATTAAATGGAGGTGGCAGACTCTGCCCTTGGAGATGTTCACAGCTTCAATAAGCAAGGCATGATCCAGCTTTGGCAGCAGTCCTAACTGAAGCAGGAAATTATATGAGATAGCCTCAGGAAACCCCTTCTGAATAGCAATTTTAATTAGTATGGAACATTTTCCAGATACTAGTAATCTATACCAACAAAACAACCAAAACCCCTCTCCTCTCAGTATTCAGTGACACTGTCCTGAACATATTTGTATTCTATCTTTCACATCTAGACCTGTGTTTGTACTGCACACGCATACGTACTGACTGTCACAAATAAAACAGCTGCATTTCAAGACTTAAGTACATTTTCAGATATCACCAGTTAAGTCACTTCACAACAGCAATGTAGTAAACTCAGCAGAGCAGACAGACTTTTGAATACAAGAGGTGAAGTGCACAAACAAGTCTATTTGGTCAAAGCAACAATGGTTTTCCAAACTTCTTCCTGCTCTGGCCAGAACATTGTAGGAAAGAAATGCTCAATCTCCTGCCTTCCTGATCCCTGAACACACAAATGCAACTGCCTCAATTACAGCTGGAAGAATTACCATCGTGCAAAGAAATCACATGACTGAAATTCATATACTTTCTAAGTTAAATCAAAGCTCAGTAAAGTCCTAGAACTTCAGTATATTCTTTTCCCACATCATCTATTAAGATTCTCTCTTCTATACTGCTTGAGAGCAGAAAGAAAACAAAAACAACCAGATGCCCAGTTTGGTCTACCACAAAACGGACTTGTTGATAGTTTTTGCCATGTGGAAACTTGAACAGTATCGATGTGTCTTTCTTACAGAAAGTGATACTCCTCCAAACACAATCATCTGTAAATAGACTTACTTCCTGGCTTGACTTTAAAGGCAACAAGATTGCACAGTTAAACAGTCAAGTTTGTCACACTCACCACTGCTTGAAACACTCAGCATCCAAACAACCGTAGGAAATTGTCATTTTGGTTCATGAACGATAGCTGTATTGGTGTTGTCCTCCCCACTGACAAAGGAATTTATTATTGTTAATTCTGCAGCAAGGAAGACATTGCTGATGGTAGTGTAAAACATTTTAAATGTCAAACTTCGTCTTCTCAAGTACTTGTTCTTCAGATAGTGCACATTTCAGATACCCTTCAGGTTTTGTCCCAAGTGATTTCCAAGAAAACTCATCCTTCACTTTGACAACATCCACACATTTTTACTCCTCGTTCTTCAAACTCCACCATGAACATGCTGCCATGTTTTACTCTCACTAGGGTATTTGATAATAATCATTAGAACAGCAATAAGACACCCAGCAGCGATAAGAGCATCCCAAGAAATTATATCCTGAAATGACAACGGACTCACACTTTACATAATGGATGTTAAGAATATCCATGCCCATTTGAAAGACATCACTAGGTAATCTACAAATACTCTGTCTACAATTGTTCATCCTCACTGTATGCCTGCAAACTATACAATTCATCAGATACTTAGAATAAAAAACAAAAGTCAAGCATATTCAGATTTTATTCTTATATCTCAGTGAGAGAGCACATCAATGAATTTCCTGAATCTACAGATTCTCAAGGTAAAACGTAACTGGTAATATACCTGTTGAAGAGTTTGAGAAGTTCTGTATAGTTCTGTAATTAGTTCTGTAATTCATCCCCTCCCACTCCCAAAAACAAACAAACAAAAAACAATACAAGCAAACAGAAAACCATGTGCACTCCTAAGACAAACAAGTAACTTCATCAGGCTAATTTTTGGCCTTCTCTGGACAAGTCAACCATAAGAACGGCTTACAAGCTGGCTTCCCTGTCCAGGTCTTGAGTGAAGTCCAGGTCAAGACAGACAAAGAAGAAAAAAGGAGACATCAATAGTATGTATACTCATTTCACATTAGAAGTAAAAAGATGCTTATTGCTTCAACATGGATTACTGCAGTTTAGGATTTTCTGGATTAAACAAAGCACACCTTGTAAAGTTTCTGCCATGTGGTATCCTGTGATGCCATGATTCCTCCAAAAGTTGGCTTTAGTTTGTTTCCTAAAGTTGCATATGAAGATTATTCTCTTCAACAATCAGGGACTTTACTCTCTCCCTTCCGTTTCTGTAAGATATATCTCAGTTGAAAAACTTCAGCTTATGATATGTCGGGAGATGCTGTGGCTGTAATGACTATATGTTCTTACCTTGAACCTTCAAAGAATGCTGAGCTCACAGTACTTTAAGCAGTATCATTTTCCAGAAGTGTAGGTCTTTGCAACAGACATCTGCATCCCACCGCTCTTCCTACAATCTTGCTGCCACACTTCCTTCTATCTTCTTAATCAAGTTTCAATTTTTGTACTACATCTTTTGCATTACTCCCCCAAAACAAGACTTCACATTCTTGAAGCAGAACCCTTTTCAGTAATCAAGTTTACAAGATTACATTCATAATCAGTACTATTTTTAATGAACTTTTCCAATGAGAAATCCAAAGAATGGTATAGAAAGTCATTTTCCACTAAAAATATTCCACCCACCGCTGAAGAAATCTGTTGTTACTGAGGTATAAGTAAAATTCTACACTGCTCGAAATCCACGGGACACTGCAGAGACATGTATACTTTCAGAACTTTTGCAGAATTTCTGTCAAAAAGCAGCATTACCAACATCTCTAAAAAGAGGAGCATCACATGCAGATCTTATGTATACTGACGCAAACATCTCAGAATTGCTCACACACTTGAATGATGTGTCTTGCACTGACATTCTGCTTTCAGCCCAAAACCACTAGAGAAGATAATGAAGGCCAGCCTCTTAGAAAACAGACTCCGACCAGTGCTTTTTCTGGATCTTTCTCCTGTGCTGATTCTTCAGGGTGCAGTAAGAGGCAGGCTCAGTATAAGGCTGACATCACTCTTTTCTGTGCAGATACAAACTTAGTATCCATTTTGATTAACCTGGTTCAAGAGATACTGGGGAACAGGCATCAAAGCCAGAATGTGCTTCTGTAAGCCCAGCTTCTTAGGAGAACAAGCTAAAAAGATGAACTAGAAACGAAAGGCTTATTTCTTCTGATGACTGTATGTCCATTCCACATTATAATCTTCAGACTGGTTCTTAATCACTACTTCCATATATGCTAGTGTTCTCTGCTTGTGGTACATTAAAATCTTGTACATCAGCGCTTTTACAGCATTCCATTTCCAAGCAAGGCATATCCTAGAAACTGAGTCTTTTACCACTACTCCCGTTTTCTTGGCACATGTCAGTCTGGATCCATTTTCTCATTTTATGGGAAGACATTCCCCAACAACTCAGTTTACATTGAATGGGTCTTTGCTACTCCAAGTCCACACTACAGTGAAGAAAGGCACAACATTCCTGTGACACAGCTAGGCAAGTTCAGCACAGGTAAAGCAGCATCTGCAGCAGCGCTGTGTACAGATGTATAGATTCTTAGTACACTGCCTGAAGCTTAACAATGAGAGCATGAAGCTGACAACAAGGTAAGAAACTAAGAAACAGACTATCCATTCCTCTATTAAACAGATATACAGGTATTTAGAAGTGGAAAGACAAAATTAAGGCTTTGTGTTATTAAGTACTTATTAGCTCAACAGTTCATTAGATAAATATCTCATGAAAACCGTTCAGCATATAAAGAGAACCATAGTTACAGGTGTACAGATCTGACAAACTCAAATATATAAACTACTGGAAAAGCAACAATATTAAAACCCCCAAGCAGTGTCTACACTAAGAAGCTGAAAAGAATAAAGCATTATACTTACAATAGACAGTCTTGAATCTCAGTGCTTCTTCTTTCTTTAATAATGAAGATGCAAGTCATCCCAAAATAAAATAAGAAAAAGAAATTAATGTGCTGCGTCATTTGAAGGAAAAACCCTGTACTTTCTGAATGAAGCCTTTGCAGACAAATTACAATACAGGCCAAAGTTTCCATAATCAAATAGGAAAAATTGAGCCTTTATGATTATCTGCAAAAGCTCGAAGTACCAGCAAAAGCATACTTACAGTTAACATAAAGTAAATTTCAAGAAAACCCTGGTATTAATGAAATTTTAAGATGCCAGACAAAATTTTGGTTTCCACATGACCGCAGCCCCTAAGGTTCCAAAAACAGTAGTTCCAACAAGAAAAAAAAAAATCTCACATAAAAAAAAGAAAAACAAGCTACCAAAAAAATAGCTTCCCCAACATATTGGGTGGGTTTGTATAAAATTTCAGGGTAGCTAAGACTCCTGGAAGTTTATTCATATTGTGAAAACAGGAAAAGTGGCTTTCATCAGCTGAATCCAGAACAGATCACTTTTTGGAAGCAACTGTGAAAAAGAGTAACTTAAATTTCCATTTTAAAACATGGCTAAAACCAATACTGACTCATTTTGAGACCTTTTTAGCAAATATGCACAAGCTTGCCACCAAAAAAATGAAAAGAAGCATCATCACTCACAGCAAGACAGTTGTTTACTCAAGAGCACTCCATGGAGTTCAGTGCTCTATTTTCAGTACTCAGCGCCATGGAAGACATGTTGCATCTCAGTGTGACAGCTCAATAAGAATCAAGACTGCCACAACAGGCTGTTTCGGTTTTTTTTTTTTTTTTCCAAGAAGCTAAATAGTTGATTTTTCACAGTAGCTTAGGAAAAAAAAATAGGAAGTCACTTAACCCCAGTATTATCACAGATAGTGAGTGGGTGGTGCTGCAGGAGTTCGTAAGCTTGGAATACACAGTTTTCCTTCCAGTTACCCTGCCACAAGTGCTTTCATTATGCATAAAACTACTTGTCATTCTACACCAGTTTTACAATAAACAGCTGTTAATACCTAACATTTCAAAGAAGTGTTGAAAATATCACCAACTGTGAGCTGCTGATTAAAGAAAGTTTCTTCCTGACCACTTCTGGACAATCCGTTTCAACTGCACTTGGACTACTGCTTTAACACTAAAAATGTTGTTCCACAGTTGAGATTGATGGGTCACAAGTAGAACAGAACTTTTCTAGAGAGTTCTTAAAAAATAAAGGAAGCAGAAAACATAAGAAAAAAGAACAAAACTACACTGAGAATGAATATTCTCACACATTAAGAAATCAATTAGAGAAAGTTTTCTCTATCCTGGACCAGGTGCCACAAACAAATTGCAACAACTGTTTTTGAGCTAAGACTGTAAGAAGTTAGAGTAACTTTTAAAAAAGTGTCTAACTATGAGTAGTCAAAACTCAAAAACTGCTGTCTTATGGGGTTCCAGCCTCCTAGGCACACCATCTCAAAGATCTACTTCATAAATCAGTTTCCACATATTTCAAGGTCAAGAGTTATCTAACAAAACACTGTTTCACATTCAGTTAATTATGCAAACATCATTTAATTCTTCCTAAATACATACACCCTTGAAATCACATATGTTAGCACACAATAAACAGAAACTCCATTTATTCATACAACAGTTTAGTTTGGAAGGGACCTCAAAGCCCCCCCAGCCCCACCCCGTGCTGTGGGCAGGGCTGCCCCCCACCAGCTCAGCTGCCCAGGGCCCAAGACAACCTGGTATTGAGCTCCTCCAGGGATGGGGCACCACAGCTTCTCTGGGCAGATGCGCCAGCACCTCATCACCCTGAGGAAAGAATTTCCTCCTAATATTGCATCTAAACTTCCCCTTTTAGTTTAAAACTGTTCCCAATGGTCCTATCACTACTAGACTGTAAGGAAGAAAGCACTGTTGTTCCTCTGATCCCTAGAAGTATGTAACACTGCCCCTGGTCAGCCATTTCCTCAATTGCACTGGCAAGCCACTGCTGGATTCTTCAGCAAAACTAGGTCCTTCCCATTAAAAACAGCAATACTATTAGGAGTTCCAGGATAACAGAGCACAGATGTATACTTCGCAGGAAGCATAGGCGAGAATTAAAAGTCAGTGGCAAGGAACCATGCAGGGAATGATGAGCCTTGGAGCAAGTTTGTGCTGGATGGAAGTGGTCAGCCTGAAAGTCTGAGTTGCATCGTTCACTACTCCCCATCATCTCTCTCCTCCACCCTCTAGAACTCCTAGCCAGCCAGGGAGCAACACGAGTGGTAGGAGACAGGCCTCAGAAATCCCTTCCCCATGCAGGGTGGCTCAGCCCTTTTGCTGCTGGCAGGAAGGGATTGTATTCAGTCCCTTCCCAGCCAGCAGTCTGGTTTAAGCAGCCCATGCAAACAGCAGCATTCAGCAGCTAGCTGCAGCTGTGACTGTCCAAAACTGGAGGTATTTGTTG
>JANHGO010000063.1:89071166-89093705 GCA_024606505.1 Aquila spilogaster | reverse complement strand
CTCAGGCTGCCCAGGGCCCCATCCAACCTGGCCTTGAGCGCCTCCAGGGATGGAGCACCACAGCTCCTCTGGGCAGCATATTCCAGCACCTCATCACGCTCTGGGTAAAGGATTTCTTCCTCACATCTAACCTAAATTTCCCTTCCCTGCATGCCACAGGAGAAATAATTTGCAAGCAATGTGTCTGCGGAGAGGTCTTCACTGTCAACTCGTGACTCGGGTCTGAGCCAACACCAGGCAAAAGGGCCAAGGGGTGTCATATGGGCTTTGAGTGGACCCTGACATCCTGTGATCCTAGAAAGCCAGGTGGGAGGAATGGAGGAGCCACGGCCTTACTCTGCTGCTGGACCCAGGTGGCAAAATGTCAGCAGGAGTTGTAAGGCACGCGGGGTCTACTTTTATACAACCTGATTAAAAGTTGTTGAAGTTGAGAAGGGTGTCCCCACTTTCTTCCTTGGGCTTTGATATGAATTTAAAAAAATATGTGATTAAAAATAACTAGATCGTGGATTTAAAAATACTAAAGCAGCAGAAGCTGCGCTGATCAGCGTTTTCTCTTCAGATGTAGATTACAAAGGCCAAGTCTATGTAAGACCATGACTAATATGCCAGCCATAGAATCAGTCCGTGGCTCAGAAAGTAATAATTTTCCTAAACTAAATCTTATTTCCCTGTATTTCTCTGGCCTTCTTTTTTCATTGCCAATTTTTTACTTTAATATTTTCTTTTCTCTTGGCAGTCAGTCCCTGGAATTGGTGCCCACCCTGTCTGCCAGCTTCAGTCAGGCCTTGAAATGCTAGTAGGCCACGTTCCAAAAGGATGTGAAATTAATTTATAAATGGCAATTATTTTAAACCTAATCCTCCCCAAAAGAACTCTCGAGTAATTTTTTCCTCTCTGCGTTTGAGTTATTTCTGACAGCGGCTTTGTGCAAGCCTTTGCAAACTGTTCCTGCTAACAACGCAGAGCATTCCAGGCCTGCTGCTTTCTGCAACAGGAGAAGAAACTGCCTCGGTCCTCTACCAGTCCTATAGGCAGTCTGAATGCTTCCTGTATCTGTGCAGTCTTTATGCCCATGTGTTTATTAGGTGTCCCTCTTGCTGTATAATATCCCACATTTTTTTAAGCTTTTATGTCGAGAGAGTCTCGGTTCGTAAAACTGTATTTTCTGCCATGTTTCATCTAGTGGCATGCTTTAATACTCTCATTTCTCAGTGTGGCAGCAAGTGATCATCACTGTACTCCCTACCCCCCTCTGGGCTTCCCACAAGGTGCTATCCAGAAAGCATCGTAGCATTTTGGAGAACGTGATATTGCTGCTCAACAACTCCTTTTTGTTGGAGCAGCCAGACAAACACATTTTGAGTGAGGGCCTTTCCAGAAAGCTCAGCCAACCAATGTTCTTTGCAGGTGCTTTTTATTTGCCTTCTGATTTTCTGAGACTTTAGGGTGCTCTTGGGGCCCGTTTGCCAATCACTCTCTACAGCGAGGTGCTCTAGATACTCTACTGCTAATTCTTCCTAAGTGAAACCTCAGCTTCTTCCATTATCACATGAACCTGGAGAGAAAGGCCATAACAAAATTATTGAATGTCACCAGACATTATGAAATCACAACAGCCTGCACCAAGGCTTTCTGAATTGGTTTAGCAATCAAATTAATTTGATTAATAGGTGTATCTAGCTGCTACTGTATCCTATGTTACTCTAACTCACTGCTAAAAGGAGCCTGGGTAGGCATCTTGAAATTCAAAACAAACAAATGTGAATTTCAGGGAAAGAAAAATGAAATGGAAACAGCTGCTCATGGAAAGCGCGCTGCAGGGATGTAGAGATGGAGGCACCCTTTTCTTCCTTATTGGTTAGAGAAAACGGCCAAATCATCTGCTCTCCTCTGCATGGAGATGATCTGAGCCAAAGGGTGTTTGGCCAGTTCTTAGCACTGCTCATCAAGGAAGGCTTGAACAACTAATAAGAGACCTGCAAGGAAGGGTGAGGTGGACCCAGGAGTCCAGAAAAAAGAAGACAGAAGAAGAAAAGCAGACAGAAAGATGGGACACTTGATAAGAATCATCAAACAGAAAGAAGCTAGCAATAATGGGATGAGAATAAGCTGTTCTTAGAATTCTATGATTCTATGATTCTCCATTTCAGTGGCAGATAGGAATGTGTGTTTACGTGGTAGGTAGTATGCAAGATATACTGGAATAAGACTAGCATGGAAATGGGTAGAGGAGCTACAAGGTCTCTACTTCTAGGGGACCTGAAGCAAAAGCAGAGCCACGTGGTTGCACATGGCTCCCAGAGGACTGCAGGCCGGCTGCTGGAGATCATCCAAGCAAGGGTGACCACTGATGTTGGGAGACCCGCTCACCTCAGTTACCTCCAGCAGGTGTGACAAAATGTCAGCCCTTAGAGCTTTGGTCTACATATCTTACATGAAGACAAATCCTCCCAAAAAATGGAGAAATTGGAGGTAGCTAAACCCAGGGGAGAAAATGGTGAGGCTACTCATCTGTGCGTAGACCACCAGAAGGGAAGGGGCAGCAAGAATAAGCCAATTTTCTCATTATAGACAGAAATTCTGTGTTTCTGGGATAGTTCTACTTTGCAGCATTTTACATCTGTGCTCTTTGGAGCAATGAGAGGAAGCTCTTCTTTCTCCACAGATCTCCAGTTGAAGCTGAAGGATGCTGTTTGTCCTATAAAGGAGTCCCCACTGCTGCCAGCACTCCTTGATAATGTCCTAAGGGCCATCAAAATCCCACTACTGTTTCTCACCTCTTCCTACCAGCAAGATGGGGCAGGGGCTGGTTATGTGACCCCCAGCCCCCTCCTGATTTTGCTGGGAGCAAGACAACAAATGTTTCCTCAGCAGGAAGAGACAACGAGTTCTGGTGAGAGCCAGAGCTGCACCTCCTTCACCTCCACCAGGTCCCCATGTAGCACCTCTCCAAGAGCACCTCACTTCTTTAGGGACCAACTGGCTGGGATTTGCAGCTTTTTAACACCAAGCTCTATTCTTTCTAACACAATATATATAAATTTAGTCTAAAGCAAACTTTTTGAGTGTTTGAAAGAATAAGAGTACACCAACCTCTTCCCTTGGGAATTTAAGATAACAAGTTTGTCAGGTTTCACAGTCCTATAGTACTACTCAGCGACAATGCATACAGCTACAACCTCGCCTTATACAGTTCATCTGCTACGTTTCATGTAAAGATAGCTTTTTAGACTAACACCCACGGAAGTGTCATGTTAAGTTCAGCGTATTATGTGTTTTAAAAGGACCGTGTCAGTCATGCTGTATTTCTTCTTCCTTTCAAAATTTAAACATTCAGTCGGATAAAGGCTTGTCAGTTCCATTCCTCTAACGATGTCTTAAAATAGTGAGCTTTTCTTCTTCTGAAAAAAAAAATAATAATAATCAAGCCATTACGAATAATCAGACTTTTCACAGTGAGGAAAAGACCTCCCTCTCTGTGTCCTTGGGGTATGAAGAACGTGAGAGGTTCACCTTTGGATTTGTGCTCTGCTCTGGCTAGAGCAGCTGTAAACATTGACTCATTTTTTCCAACCTCCTCAAGCTGGAGACAAAGAAAAAAAGTGCCCTTAAATGTTTGTACTACCTCTGCTAGCCAAACAAAGCAAGGGTTTGCCTACAATCCAGGTACTGATGAGGAACAGGAGGGAAAAGACACTGGAAGGATGGTGGCACTAGGAGAAATACCCACTTGTCAGAGCACTTACAGCCACTCCAGAAGTCACTGAAGGGAGTCTCTCTATCACCACTCCTCTTCCAAAATGGAAATCCCCTCAGCAGATGGGCAAAGGGTGGGAACAATAGCCCAGGTTTTGGGAAACTAGTTACATATCCTTTCCCATTTTCACTCACAGCATTGCTTGCATTGCCTGTCCCCTTCCACCAGAGATGGGGACCTTGTGTCACCCTTGCCATTGTGAAGGCTGCACAGGATCATACCTCACAAGTGCCAGAGAATCACAGCACTTTCCGAGGAAGACTGGAGTGATGCCTGCTTCTCAGGGGCTTTCATCATAGAATCATGGAATCACAGAATGGCTCAGGTTGAAGGGACCTCAAAGATCATCTATTTCCAACCTTCTGCAGTGGGCAGGGCTGCCCCCCACCAGCTCAGGCTGCCCAGGGCCCCATCCAATCTGGCCTTGAGCACCTCCAGGGATGGGGCACCACAGCTTCTCTGGGCAGCTGTGCCAGCGCTTCACTGACCTCTTGAGTACAGAATTTCCTCCAAACATCTAATTTACATCTCCTCTCTTTTAGTTTAAAGCCATTTCCCCATGTCCTTTCACTACAAGGCTGTGCAAAAAGTCAGTCCCTCTTCTGTTTATAAGCTCCTCTCAGGTACTGGAAGGATGCAATGAGGTTTCCCCAAAGCTTTCTCTTCTCAAGGCTGAACAAGCCCAGATCCCTCAACCTGTCATCATAGGACAGGTGCTCCAGCCCTCTGATCATCTCCACTGTCCTCCTCTGGACCCACTCCGACAGCTCCAATATGTTTCTTGTGCTGACAGCCCCTGCCCTGGATACAGTACTCCAGATACAGCCTCCTGAGGGCAGAGTAGAGGGGGCAATCACATCCCTCTCCCTGCTGGCCACTCCTCTTTTGATGCAGCCCAGGATACGCTTGGCCATCCCAGCTGCAAGAGCACACAGCAGGTTCATTGCTAAGCCTTTTGTCCATCGGGTTTCCCAAGTCCCTCTCTGCAGGACTACTCCCAATGAGTTCTTCTCCCAGTCTGAACACATATCTGGGACTGCTCTGACCCAAGTGCAACATCATGCACTTGGCCTCATTGAACCTCAGAAGACACTTGTGTGCCCACTTCTCAAGCCTGTCCAAGTCCCTCTGACGGTATTCCTCCCTTCTATTGTAACAAACAGACCACTCAGCTTGGTGTCATCTGCAAACTTGCTGAGGGTACACTCAATTCTACTGTCTATGTCACTGACAAATACTTTGAAGAGCACTGGTTCCAAGACAGCCCCCTGGGGAACACCACTCATCACTGGTCTTCACTTCTATATAGATCCCTTGACCACAACCCTCTGGTTGCAATCAGCCAACCAATTCTTTATCCACCATCTTCATCCAGCCTTCAAATCCTTATTTCTCCAATTGATAGATAAGGAGGTATTATAGGATCACGTTACAGGCCTTGCACAAGTCCAGATAGATAACATCAGTTACCCTTCTTTTGTCCACCAGTGCCATCAATCCATCACAGAGATTGGTCAAGCATGATCTACCTTTGCTGAAATGATGCTGGCTGTCTCACATCACCTCTTCACCTCACACATGCCTTACATAAGAGGATCTGCTCTGTGATCTTCCCAGGCACAGATGTGAGGCCTGTAGTTTCCCAGTTCTTCCTTTCTCCCTTTCTTAAAAATGGAAATGATGTTTCCCTTTGTCCCGTCACAGGGGATTTTGCCTGACAGCCACAACTTCTCAAGTATGATGGAAAATAACTTGGCAATCACATCAGCCAGTTCCTTCACGATCCTGGGATGCATGTCATCTGGACCCATTGACGTGTTCACAGACAGCCTCATGAGCTGGTCTCAGACTTGCTCTGCTCTTACAGCAGGAGAGATTTTGCTCCCCCAAAACTCGCCCAGAAAGCACAATAACACAATAGGCTTGAGAAGACTGACTGCCAGTTAAGACCAAGGCAAAGAACTCACTGAATACCTCAGCCTTCTCCACATCCACTGTAGCCAGTTTTCCTTCTCATGTATCAGAGGGGGCACACTCTCCTCGGCCTGTCTCTTCTGATCAATATATCTATAGAATTCCTTCTTTTCTTTTTTACATCCCTCACCAAGTTCAGTTCCATCTGTGCCCTAGCTGGATGTCTGTGTCCAGACTCATCCCTGTATTCTTCCATGGCCACCCATCCCTGCTTCTGCTGCCTATACTTCTTCTTTTCTCTTCAGTAGGTCCTTGCTCAGCCACACCAATTTCCTTCCTCCCCCGCAGGATTTCCTGTGCTGGGGGTTGGAGAGCTCTTGTGCTCTCAGAAAAGTGTCCTTAAAGAGCTGTCAGCTCTGCTCCTTTGTCCCCAAGCTTCCCAGGAGATCATATCCAATAATTCCTTAAACAGCCTGAAGTTCATCTTCCTAAAATTCAGAGTCCTGACTTTGCTTTTGACCAGGCCCATATTCCTGGAGATCACTAACTCGACCAAGGCAGAACTGCTACAGCCCAAACTGCCTCCAGTCTTAACATCTTTTATGATCTCCGCATTGGTGAGCACCAGGTCCAGTAACACTCCTCTGGTTGGTCTGTCCAACACCTGAACCAGGAAGTTACCTTCAACAGACTCCAGGAGACTCCTGAATTGCTTGCAGTGTGAGGTTGACACAAGTGTAGGTTTTTTTTGTATAGGAAAAGCTCTACAGTTTAAAGCAGTTTGAATCATGAAGATAAGCTGCAGAGGGTTAACAGTGTACTAAGCACTTCTGAGGCAGAATAAACATCATAATGGCAAAGCAAGTTTTCAGCATCTGAAACCTATGTTAATACCCCAAGTATTAAAACAAATGCTTCTTCCAAGCACAGTTGACTCTAATACCGTGTCAAAGGACAAGTAAGTTGCCTGTGCATTGGGTATTTTCGATCACCAGTTCTGATGCACAACAACCAGTGGCAAGAGGTAGAGCAGAATCAAGAACACATAAATGGTGAAGAAAAAAGCCTAACAATTTATCATCTCTAATGACATTGCAAAGTCCTGAATCCAGATTCTTCTCTTTTTGGAACATTTGAGCATTTCTACCCTCTCAGCATAGGATGGGAAGACAGGAACTGGAATCCTTGATATACTCAGGACAGTCTTCCTCTGTGCTCCAAAGACAGTTAACAGAAGAGGCAATGCTTTCTCTGCTGGATCCATACATGCAAAGAACTGCTCAAAATGCAGCAAAAAAAGACACTCCACTCCAGGATTTCCTCTCTAGCACAATATCCCTATGACTCTTGGTACCATAAAAAGAATGGCTCAACTTACATAGAACTGTGTTTTTTAACCACTTGACCATAATCATTTAACTGTTTCCAAAAGTACATAATACAAGCCAATTTCCAAAGAACTAAGAACTATATGAAAAATACATGAATACTACTCTATGCCAATCCTTCCCCCCCACCAGTATTCATTCAGCAATGAAACCATAAAGCCTGTCAGTATGCAACTACACGAAGGTCATGAGACACTCAAAACGTAAGAAATACATAGTCTTGAACTGCAACCATCCCAATTCCAGTCTTCTTACACTGGCACTTTTTACAGGATTTAGGCCTCATGAATGATCAGCACTAGAAAAATTAGATGTCTACTCCGATTATTACTCCTGCACAAGGACAGAAAGCATCATCCTCATCAATACAGAAATCAGTGAGAAAAAACTAACTCTTGACACAACAACATACATCAATTATTAGGAACAGAGACTACAAGAACTCTGAAGAGGTACACTACATGGAATTAAAATATTGCCTAATATTTTGTAAATTAAGCACTCAAAGACATGAGAACTTACACGTTTAAGTCTCATAAATCACAGAACACAAGTGGAAATCACTTTATCTTTCCAGTTAGATCAATGATTATCTATTATTCAATTAAGCAATTACTCAGACCTGTCGGGTAAAAGATGCTAAGTCTTCACAACAAAGTACAAATAGAAAAGGCTCCAGATGAACAAACCGTAATCTAGTAACAAACAAGAATTACTCTGGTTATGAAATATAAACAAAGCACTGTTCATTATCAGTATCTAGTTTGTGTCTTAAAAAGAACATAAGCTCAGCACTTCTATGGCTACCTCACGCTTGGTGACATTAAGACTCCTCTCAGTTTCTCAATGAATTCTGACCTTCTGCTATCTCTTAATTAAAAGTGAGGCATTAAAAGTACTCAAAAACAATGACAGTGTGACCCTGTAGACTTACTCCTACAGAAACACAGTCATGTGACATACCAGGACTCCACAGCAGCACTGACATTTAATCCCTAATAATTGCCCAGTTTCCAACATATCCGATGCTTGCTCACTATCATTTCATAGCCCATCATCAGCTCAATAAAACTCAAAGAACACAGCCTAGAATAGAGCAATTTACTGAAATGGAAGAGAAGGAAAGCAATACATGGATTTGCTGGAAGAATTATCACCGGTTTTTCCACTTTAAAAGGGAGAAACAGCAGTAATTCCATCACTGTGAGGGTTAGCTACGAAATAAAAAGCCACAAAACCAAAAGAACTTCTTGAATCAGCAAGAACATTAGACAGGACATGAAAAATACTACAGTACTGTACAATTCCGTTGGTTCAACAAAGAACACAATGACTGAATCCAGGGAAAAAGTATTTGGAGAGCCACTGACCCAAAATAAGCAACACACTACTGAAATGATCAGCTAGCATGCTACAAAATGCTACTGAACAGCTCTGAAAACCAAACTGAGAGATGCCCTTCCTCTGCAAATTAAAGGGGAGCCCAAATACTTAAGAAAAAAGGCACTGCAGTTAAGATTTGTGTTCCAGGAAGAACAAAAGATCATTAGGAAAACATCAAAGCAGTCACTTTTAAGTGCTACAACAACACAATCTGATGACAGCCACCTTCAGTAAGAGGGGAAAGAACGGACATATGAGTATGCCCCAGCTCTATTGATTTTTAAATTCTCTTCTCAGTCTAAAATAGCTGTCAGCCAAACAGCCAAAAGTTCAGTCAAACAGCATTTGGAAAAGTCTTTTCTCAACATGTTCTCACATAATACCATCTAGTAATTTAAGCAAAATATAATGAAAAGCAGGAAAATATGAAGCTGCAATGTGAGATGCGCCAAACAAATGGAGCCAACTCCTGTATGAAATCTGAACTGATGTTACCATGTATAAACAAAGTTCATACTCCAAGCAAGCTGGTTTTCTTCAAAGTACAAGCAAGTTACACATGCCTGGGAAAACACAGCAGTGCATTTGTTAACTACACCCAAACCCGAAGTTTGCACTCTTTCACCATCCATGACTCCCGTGCAACTCAAGAACCACTTTTACAGTTAATACACATTTACCTTCAGTGTAACTATTGATGTTGCAAGTTAAAAGCTAAACAGAACTCAGTCTCCCATCTCAAAATCTTGTTCTTGGGAATTTTTCAAGCAAACAGCTGTTACAGATCTACTAGTGAGTTAGATAAGCACTTGAATACTTGTGAAATCAACTACTGACTATTACAAGAATCCCAGGTTTAAGATTAAATTCACATAAACATGTAACATGGAAAAAAGTTACCTTCCTGTGCTTCATACCACGATAGTGAGACTGAAGACTTATAGAACTCATACATGGAACTTTACAAACCTAAAAAGATAAATTGAAAGCACATCTTCAGTTATGTTCTGGATATTTTGTAGTTGGGGAGCTGTAAGAACTGGAAATACAGACAATTTTACAACAACATGCTGGAAGTCTTCTATGTCTTAAACAGAGCAGCTTATATCGCATTAGGAGTATACCACCAAAGCGACTAGAAACAGTGTGCAAATGTTCAAATAATACTTTAATATATATTTAAGTATACTGGGAGGCATGAACCTTTGAGAAGTCTACACTTTCCCTCCTACCTCCCACTACTGGATTCTTAGTTCTCCAAAATTCTGAACGGAGACAAAAGTATGTCACAGAATAACTGGAACTCCATTCACCATTTTAACAAACGGATCAGAAAAACAGCATAGGAAGTCATCTGCACTAGGATCTACAGAACATTCTAACAATTACAGGATATAGATTTACAATTATTTCCTCCCATCGTTAACGATAAAAAGAATGACCAATATATGATAGCATTACTATCACCTTCACATACTGTTGTATAACTTCTATGGGCCAGAAAAACGTCACTAGAACAATATGTGACACACAGAAATTTAACACATTCTGATCCAGAGCAGCATCCTTTAAGACGAAAGAGACTTTCAGAGGGCCTGTAAGAATAACTAATAGAAATCTGGAAGACAATCTTTAAGAGTCGCTATAATGTACCTGCAACTACTCAAGAACCAAATTCACAAAACCAGACAAGCAGCTCATCCAGGGACCAGCCGCATTATTCTCCAGCATTAACAGCCTCTCCCACCAGCTTGCCACACTGCAGCTCGGTTCGTTCTGTCTGACTTCTGTGGTTTTTAATACCTTAAGCCTGCATTCTGGCATGTATTCCAAAAAGCCATTAAGAAAGGCACTCACTTCACAATAATATATTTTTTTTTCAGATTCTGGTTTGGCATCTTCTGGCTTAGCATCTTCAGCAGCGGCGCTCATCCTGCAAAACTGGTTCAGTGCACACAGTTAAGAAAAGAAACCCGTAATAAAAACTAGTAATAATAATTCTCCTGTTCACACACAACTCTTCAGTGAACAACTTGGGGGGGTGGAAGCAAAGCGTCAATCGGGTGAATAAAGATTAATCCCTTTTTCAGTGAGTTTCTAGAGCAAACCACGTCTTTCACCGCCAGGACATCGCTGCAGCCACAAGCCGTCCGTCAGGGCACCTCCCCGCTGAGCTTCACACGAAACGCTTCCCGCAGAAGACCGAAAAAAGGAAAAAGACACCGACCCTGGGCTGCCCCCTCCTCTTCCTCCGACCCCCGCCCTCCCGCCGCACACAGCCCCCGGCCCGCGCCCGTCCCCTCAGAGCGCTGAAGAGGCGGCGGTACCTCCGAGCCGCTCCCACCCCCGGCGCTGGGCCCGGCGCCAACCCCGCACGCCGCCGTCACGTCCCCAGGCGGGTCGGTATCGACAGCAACCACCGGCAGCCTTCTCGCGGCGCGCCCGGCGGCACCGTCACTTCCGCTTCCGGCCGGCGGAGAGAGCGCGCCGACCCCGCGCGGCCGGCGCGCGCCCTTTCCGTTAGGCGGACGCGGTCCGTGAGGCGCGAGGCCGCGCGGCTCAGCCAATCGGGGCGCGGCCCCCTCAGGGCCGGGAGAGGCGGGAGGAAGACTCGGCACGGCGTGGCTTTAAATGCAAATATTTATTCTTTCTTTTAAAATGGCTTAACTTTACATTTCGGGCTGGTAATAAATGTAAAATATAATTTAAGAAATACACTTGGAAGTTCCCTCTAAAAGCAGACTGAGAAAACAGTACAAATAATAATAATTAAAAAAAAAAAAAAACACAAAACAGAAAAGTGCACCTGTCATAACAAAATTCCAAAATACAAAATCCACCTGCTTTAATTAGGCTGCCACTGATAAACCTTGGGGTCTCTTACAACTGTATAGGAAGCAGCATAGTTAATGCTGGTAGGATACACGTGAGCAGTTATGGCTTTGCTGAGGAGCCGCTCGGCCAGGACGCAGCGCACCCGTCCTTCCGTAAGTGCGTGAGCCTTACGCCTGCTCCATGCACCAACTGATGTGTGCTCACACCGTGCTCAGCGGGGCGCTCGGTCATTCCAGAGCTGTGCCTGTAACACTGGGCTCGAGTAATACCCATCTGATGGGGAGAGGCGGTCAGGCCAAGTGTTGCCACTGTTTGGCCTGAGGAGGAACAAGAATGGCACTTCTACTTTTTTTTTTCATAGTTATTAGCAGATTTTGATACCACATTGTATTATTTCTACATTTCTCTAACAGTTACAGGCCTTAAGATGGGGGCACGTTAAAGCCCTCAATAATTCCTTGCAGTTCTGATCCCAAAGCCTAAAATGGACTCATTGGAAACACTGCTCTGTACACTCTAAACAATACTTCCATACTCATCTTTTAGAAAATTTCATATTAAAAGTGCAACTGCACAGTGAAAGTATGAATGCACGTAGGAAAAAAATGAAGGACCCAAAAAGGAGAAAGTGGGCTCCTCCATTTCCCTAGAGAGAGAACGGGTCTGAACACAAAAGGGTTTGGCAGCGTATACCTGTAGAATTAAACTCCTGGTGGCAGCTCAAGTGTTTCTTGGCAATACAGCTGCCTCAATAGGGTACGCTCCCCCAGCAAAGGGACTCTTCTGTTTTATGAGCTGTAATTACTCCAAGACTTCTGTCAGTACCTCTGTCTTGTTCAAAGGGGGCAGGGAAGGAAACGGGGCATTGCACTTCTGCATAACGTTGTTCTTTTGGCAAAGCTTTTAAAGTGTGCCTAAAGTAGATAATACAGCTATGGAAGCATAAAACAGAAAGGGTGGAGGCTGTAAAGTACCATCCTATAAAATCACAAAGGTAGAAAAGTTGGAGGGAGAAAAAGGATAAGTTTTTTGATAGATACAGATACCTTTAAAGAAGAAAGTGTTCTTTGGTTTTGTTAGGAACCTGCGAAGAGATGAAGGAGCGTGAAGAAGAGCCCTTTCAGAAGAGGGCGTGCTGCTAGTCATGTAGAGGAAGAATCCTCCAGAGTATCCAACCCTGCCTGCATCAGGGAGGTTGGAACTAGGTGATCATTAAGGTCCCTTCCAACCCAAGCCTTTCTATGATTCTATGACAATCATGAGAGTAGAGCAAAAAAACACACACAGTGTTGCTGCTTGCCTCTCATTGCCTCAGATTTTAAGTAAACACAGGAAGAATATGATGCAAAACTTAAAAAAAAAAAAAAAGAAAAAAAAAGAAGGAGAAGAAGAAAGAAAAGAGGTTCAGAAGAGAGAGTAATGGGATAAGAAGGGAAGAGACCAAGGTGTGACCTAAAAAGAGGCAGAACAGTGGTGACGCACTTGTGACACTCTCCTGTGCAAAATGGAGAGTTCTAGACCAGAACTTCACCTGATTTTTTTTAACACAGTCTTTTAATTAATTGACTGAAATTACTGGGATTAGCTATGCAGCTGATGCTCTTTACATTGCCTTCTGCCACATGTTTATATTTTTCTCATACTTAGGCACTGGAATACCATAATTCTACCAATACAAGTGTGAAAAGGAAGTTTTGAATGTTGTACAGCTATCACTGCAACCCTGTCACAACGAAGAAATTCTAGGATTCCAATTCAGGCTGCACGACCAGAGCACCAGGCGACAATTCAGTGGCAATGACCAACTGCAAGGGTGTTAATGCAGACACTGAATTTGCCACAGTTTCAAAGAGTAACTCCAGGCAAGGAAGAGGAGCACTGCATGCCTCCTAGAATGACATTTTCAGTTTGATGGAGAAACGCAGCCTAGCACTGAATTACCTCAACCCTTGTGTTCACTAAATTATTTTCAGGTTGAAGAACTACAAATTCAGTTTGACAGAAAAAATAAAGACATGGTTTTGGAGCACAGAATTACTGGCAATGTGTAGAGAATTAATGCTGTAGTCACAAAACACCTTGACAGCAGTGTATCACTCAAGGTGATAATTCTTCACCCTCAAATTTGTTTTTTGTTAATTTTTTACTCTTTCCCCCAAACATTGTAATCGATGATTGTTCTGTTAACTGAAATATGCACTTCAAACTACAATTGAATTTCTATCTAAATTCAAATTAAATTTAAAGAAATTGGAATCTATCTCAATTTACATCCCAACACAACTTGTAATTTGATAAAACTTGTAATTCAGTTAAATTTTATCAGTGCTTATTCAACAAAACCAGAAGCCTTGCTGGTCATATGTGACTTGCTTCAGATTTCAGAGTTATCTGAGAGCAGTTTGTTATGAGCAAAAACAAATCTAAAAACTGAGAATATCAATTTTGAGAAAATGTGGTCACTCAAGCCAGTGTACAGAACACAGTTCTCTACAGGAAAAAAAGTAACGTGGTAAGTGAGAGAAGAAAGAGAAGAAATGGACATGGTATGTTTGAAGGGGGAGGGAAGTAGTTATGACGGTATTATGGGGAAATGTGTGTGATTATGTGCCACGTGAATACAAAGGTGTACTTGTCAGGATGGTGTCATCTATGAACATAAGATACTGGTAGCCTTCTTCTATGAGTCTTGTTCAGCTAAATGAGAGCCTTGTGGCTACAGTCTGAGCATGGCCATGTGCAGAACCTCTAATCTTGCTGCTCGTGTTATAGAAGTCTGCTTCAGTTTTGACACGAGATGTCATAGAGGACTAGACTTAAGACTTAAGAGAGGAAGAAAATCCAGGGGAAGAACTTATTTTCTAGCAAGTGAACAGAAGGAAAAGACAAGAAATAAAGTACAAAAGCTCTATACATCTATCACTGAGCTGGGATCTTAGTTACGTGACACT
The DNA here is from genome assembly GCA_024606505.1 of Aquila spilogaster. Lineage (NCBI taxonomy): Eukaryota > Metazoa > Chordata > Aves > Accipitriformes > Accipitridae > Aquila > Aquila spilogaster. Next base: position 89,079,474 of record JANHGO010000063.1, on the reverse strand, counting down.
CCAATGAAAGAAAATGAGTAAGGGTTTATTTTGTGACTACCTGAGGTGATATATGTATTTATAGATAGAGGAAATTATATCTTTTTATTATTTCAATTAAAATATCCTATTTTCTTAAGATAAATTAATGGCTTTTATGCAATAACTACCCTGGGTAAGGTTGTCCTACTTAAGTTCCAATATGGCTTCAACAGAAAGAGTTAAGCTTCCAGGCAGCAGAAGCTGATTCGATCCTGCAGACTATCCCTTGCCTCAGGCTGGATGTTTTCCACTAAAGTATTTTAAGCATTGGGAATTTCCAAGAGAATTGCACATGCCCTGTCAACATTAATACTACATCAAGGATCATAACCAAAAGTCTTTCTGAACTGGCTGACACACAAACGTCAGACTTCCCTAAGCCATCCAGAGGAGACTCAGTTCTAAGGATTTCAAGAATATATCAGTATCTCCTAATCAAGGGCAATGAAAACATTAACACATTATAATCAAGTACTAGGAAGTCAGTCTGTCCTACATACAAAGAATTTAGGTATAGCTGTTTGCTCTTCTATTTCACTAGTTAAATCTCCAGACTGTGGACCAACTGAAACCAGGTCACCCCTTGCACACACTGCTCTCTCTTCAGATTCTCAAAACAAAGTTCTTTTTTGGTATTGCAAGAGTCTGAATTAAATATAAATTATCGACAGTGTTACTTACAGTGAAGGTCTGCCCCAGATTCAGCCACTGGTGTTAAATGCACCCTGGCAAACCTTAGAAGAGCCAAGAAAATCCATTCTGTTTACTGTACACATCTACCCTTAGCTCAAATCAGGCTGGTTCTTAGGTAAAAACAGGGTGTTTAAGTGGTGTGCTTTAATTGGACCAGCATTTGTAAGGGTCTGTGCAGCTGTCCACTAATAGCTAAATGAGGCCAAATTCACAGCAAAGGCAACAGCTTTGGCACTATGATAATACTCTCCGGTGTCTGTGGGCTAAGTAAGATCTCAGAGTCAGATACACTCTCAGACAATTACAAAAAAAACCACACAAAAAAATTGCATGCACACACACACACAAATCCAAGAAAACAAGCCACCAAACCACCAAACCTCTGAATACCAAAATTAAGTAGTTTGTTCTGCCTCTGACTCTGAAGAATTTACAGATGAAGAGGTTTGAATGCTATTGTCAGTCAGGTCTTAGAAAGCATCATGTCCACACTGGAAAAAGAAATGCATTTCTTTCAGCCTGAAAATTCCACATTTGTAGCATGCAAGCATTTCACTGGGCATTTCTTCTACAAGAGGAATTTTTTTCTTGTTACAATAAATACACTAGGAGGCTTCTAAAACAGACCTTAGGGCTGTGCTTGGAGGATATAAATACCAGCTTATTAAGGATAAAAGCCAAACATCACTGACTGGAAGCATCTTAAACTCTTCTTCTCAATGTTAGTTTTTAAAATAGTACCAGTAATATCAAAACAGCAACCACTACAAAGAGAAAGTAACAATTTAAAGCAACTGCCCTGTCTTTTTCCTGTGCCATGGGGTCATTAACGCCTGGATACAATAAAGGTTTTATAACATTAAATCACTGGTAATTTAACAGGGTACAACACAATATCAGATTTTGGTCCAGAGGGCATGAAGGACAGACACCTGTTCTTTAAAAACAGATATCAAGAGATTGTTTTTCAGAATTTATTTTCCTAAACAGTGCAGTATGTAAAGTTCTTAAACAAAACTGATCTTTCTTTTACAGTGATCAGCAATTATCCAAAAGTACAATAAGTTGCCCATCTCTTATTAAGTGCAGTTCATAGGAGGCTACTGCATAGGTGATAACTTTTCCCAGAACAGACTCCACTGGTAACACTTTTTTTTCATGTGAGACTTGCAGTAACAACTTGGCCACTTACTAAGTGGCTAAAATCAAATGTCATACATGACCTAAGTGTAAATTACCCTGTATTTTTCATGGATTTAGACATTATGGAAGGATAAGGGAGGAAATTTGACCACATTTGCACAGGGAGGAGTTAGGAGGTGACACCTCATTTGAAGTGACACCTTAATTCATCCTCCTGGAAGAAGGCCGTTCTTGTATCAGATTAGATTTTCTTACATACAGAAGTTTCACCCACTCTTACAATATCAGTTAGGATGAGTAAAATGTGACTGGATTTGTTGGGTGCCTGAGAAAAGTAATCTCAGCCGAAATAGACCAGAATAGCCTTAGATCAAGTTAAGTCAACAAAATAGGCTTTATTCTGTATCAGAAGAACTTGAGAGAACTTCTGTTGGGCTGGTATTATTCTGCCTCTGTAGATATGCCATGAAATATCTGTAAGCACAGACAAGGCATTCAGAGGCACAGTGTTCTCCAACATTGCACGTGCTGTGACCATTTACATCTGTGCAAGATGGCATCAGCATTTGCAGATGAGGACAGTAGTGTTTTATAGTCACGTTGCATTAATCTTAATGAAAAAGAAGGTGTAATGTAGTGCTAAACCAGGCAGATCTGGGTACTCTCATTTGGAGGAGTATCACTGTAAGTCCAAGAGTGGAGTTAAACAAACAGCTTTCTGGCAGTCATGCCAGCATGTCCTCCACTTGCCTCACATTGCCCCATCTCTACACTACCCCATTTCTGGCTCTTGTTTTTGTAGATAGTGAATCAGTGGGGCAGACTTTGTGCAGCTCTGCTGATATCTCACAGTCTCACTCAAGTACCAAGAACTATTTGCATGATTGGGCTTAGCTTTATGTGAGATGAACAATGACGTACTGGACTGAGGAGTAAATTCCACCATTACAGCCTCATCTCTGAATGGGGTCTGATGTTGCATTGTACCCACTGGTGAAAGTGTTAAGGCAAGGATATCAAGACTGTCTCAAGTAAGAGACAGTACGTAGTCAGCGGGGAACTGATACATCTCATATACAAAAAAAATGAGATGTTCACTTGGCTTGAGTTAGGTCAGCTGGACTATGGCAGAATTAACTTGAGCAGCAGTAAGACACTATTGCCCTTCTGCTGGGAATACGTCCTTATGCAACTTCATCAGAAGTTTCTTTTCTGTGTAAAGTGCAGCATTTCAGATCAAACCATTGTTCATAAGCTGAACTGACATGCAGAGAATGCATGTATTTACTTCTGCCAACTCTAATGTGCAGGCAGTAACTTCTAACAAACTTGGAGAAGAGCAGCCTCCCATGTGCCACTCCCTGTGCAAAACTATTCCCCTACCTGAAAACTGCACTTACACCACTCATAGCATTAGGGAGAAATTTATGCCACTTCGCTGGCATGTGTACAGCCATGCCCACAGTGGCTAGAAGGAATGAAGACGTCAGAATTATGTATAACATTTTGAAAAAGAAAACATTCACTATAGGGCTTCTTTAAAAAAAGCACGTATATATCCAGCTGTTTGGTTTTTTTTTATGATATGGGTTTTCTATAGTTGATATAAAGTTGAAATAGTGCAATTTTTAAACAAAATTAGTGCAGGAGTCAAACTACAACAAGCAAAATCGAAGTTGTAGATTTTTTTTTTAAAGTGGAAATACGTGACTATCTGGCTTCAAAAGAAAGCATATGGATCTGTTTTCAAAAGCACAGAAGTGCACCAAAGTGCTTTTGAAAGTCGTAAATCCAGTCATATCTCAGTGAGATTAAGATTTTCTTTAGGAGATGAAATGAGGACGCTTTTAGAAAAAAATGTTTCTAATCTTAGTGTGGGATTTGAGTTTTGATGTCAGACTACAATGACTAACAGGCTACTATCAGTCAAAGAGATACCATCACAGTTAAAAGTGCATTTCTTTTGTTAATGTTACAAGTAAGAGTAAGGAAGATAACTGGTGAAATATTTTCTTCTCATGTACATTTAAAAATCTTTTGTAACTCATTTAAAGAAGTGCATAACATCCTATTGTTCAGTCTTTCAAACAGCAACATGAAAGGGTCTAATGGCTTTAAAATGGAAAAATATGTACTAAAGCATTATTATTTTCTAAAAAACAAGGGAAAAAACTCAGTTTGAAGTGCAATAACTTGTAATGCATTTTGTGAATGTTATTTGTTTTAAATTAATGCTGTCCTTTTAAATAAAGAATACTCTGTGTGTTTGGGAAGCCCTTGCCTGTTGTCATTAACTCAATGGTGAGATAAAGGAATAGCTGATACTTACTAGAGTGGCTAAAAATAAAAATGGATAACTCCAAAGGTAAACTCCTGGCCACACTGAACACCATAAACATTTTGTCTTTTCACAGAGGCATCACATCAGCTTGAGAAAAAAAGAGCAAAGGCAAAAAACAGAAATAGCTACATTTTGTTACAGAACTGCAGACATGAGAGGAAAAATGATGAAGACACATTAGCAGGTACACCTGTGCAGTAATTACTGATTATTTTTCTGTATCTGAGGTTTTGTCTTTCTTCCAAAGATCACTAAGAGAATGGCTGTGTTTAAAGGCATGTGTGGCAGTGAGTGTGCATCTGTGTCTGCTTTTTTTCCACACACAGAAGTACACGCACACACATACTTAACATCTTTCCACTGTTTTTTTTTAATTTTAGTAACTCATTTAACCCAACTGGAAGTGAAGCTACAATTTCTTCTTGCTTTAAACATTATAAATATTCCCAATGCTACAAAATCTATTGTAAGAATGTACATTCAGTGGCTTTATGAGGCACTGGACCTGCTATTGTATTTTCAGGGAAGCTCATGTGTGCTCTGATCTGTCCACTGTTGGACAATGGTGGGGAATCCAGGGGCTCACGCTTGATTGCTTGAACCAAGCAAGGGTTTTTAAATTCACACGGCATTTTAAACACCTCATTACTCTGCTCCTTCTCCTCCCCTGGAGGAACAGGGCTGTAGAACTGGCTGTAGCCCTCGGTGTGCGGAAGGTCGGGCAGGCTTTCTAAGCAGGCGGAGGAGTTCTGGGGGCAAAATGGGGCCACCTCTCTGTTACGCAAACTCTTGCAAGATCTGTTCAGATTGAGGTTGCCGGGATGATTTGCTACAATGCACTGCCAGTTATGTGGCGTGTAAAGGCAGTGCCTTGGCTTCTGGCAAGGTGAAGCTTGCTGACAGAGGTCCGGTTCTGTTTTAAGGTGCACCCTATTGGGATAGCTGAACAACTGTTTCCTCATGGTGCCATTCTCATCCAGCCAGGCTCGGTTTTGTGGCATCGGGTAGTTATCGGCAATGTTTTCAGAATCAGAATCATATTCTGTTTTGATAGGCATATCCAAGGGAAACGCTGCATCATAGAGAGACTCTGAGGATATTAAAGATCTCTGCAGTTTCAGGTGGTCTGTAGTATAGTTCTCCACAGCACGCTGTTGTAAGCCTGAATAAGACTGGCAATTTTCTGCACCACCCCAGTGGGAAGGACAAGTTGATGCTAAATTTAAGAAACTTTGGTCTCTGTTGTAGAATGATCCAGCTCTTCTGTTTGAACATGCATTCATTCGCTGACTTATAGAACAGGAGCTTGAGTTTCTGAAAGTCCAGCTATTGTTTGTGGTGCAGTTATTTTGAATGCCTAAAACTGGTGTATTAGATGTGAGAGATTCCTCCTGCACAAAACACTCACCATTTGTATGAGGCTCAAACTTCACTTTTACATTATCTTGCTCATTTTTTACTGCTGTCCAGTTGAGATGCTTCAATTGGCCCAGGGTTTCAATGGTGCTGTTGTAGGAAAGGCCCTCCAGGTTTCCTTTCAAACTGGCAAAACTGTTTGGTATCTTCAGTTGTTCATCTTCTTCCCTTTCAATAACAGTAGGAAAAAGAACAAAACAACATTCAATAAGAGGTTTCTAAATGGATCTTTTCTGTGATACAAATGGAGTGGTTTGATATATATTACAAGCAATATTTTGTCCTTAATTTAGTATCTCATACTCTTTTACATATAAACTTTGTATTAGTCCAAGATAGAAAAAAGAGTTTCCATGCATGTGAGCATCACTGTGTGAAAAACTAGGTTTCTGTGGCACTCTTACATTTAAATTATGACATACATTTAGTACAGGCACACAGTTCTTAAAGACTTTAAATATCGTAGTATTTTATGTGCAGTATGGTAACTACCTTACGCTGTCTTTCTTCTGTTAAAATGTATGTAAACTATGTCTTTGTGCAAAGAAAAGTCTAGAGATAGAGTGCAAATAGGATGTTAAATGAGATGTATTTTGTTCACAAGGAGTTCTTAGGATACCGAAGAACCTTCTGATCAAAGCAATTTGAGTATGAAACATGGGGGTCTTATATTTTGAGAATGCATTATTAACAGAGAGGAAAAAAAAATACCCAAATTAAGTGTCCAGAATAGTCACAGATGTTCGTATTGGATGCAGGGTTATTTTACATGCCCAGCTTAATTTGTTCTGCCTTTAATTTTCCAAAACATTGATGAATTAATTTTCCATGACCTAATACTGAAACACTCAACATTTTTTAAGAGTCCTGACAAAGAAAATTACCTCAACATTTCCGTACTCAATGCAGCAGTTTTTTTTAACTCCAAACTCCAAATCTCCAGTATCAGAATTTTTTTGAATTCTCAAATGCACTCATTTGCAATCATGCAGAGTTTGTGCTATGAGCCTGCACTCTCTTTGTCAGAACAAGAAGTGGACATCGCAGTAAGGAGCCAGGCATGAAAAACTGGAGGGCTTTACAGAAGGCTTTTTTCTTAACTCAGAAACATTTTCCTTGGATATGGACTCAATGCGCAAGTATAGGAATTTCCAGTAGGGGGAGTTCATGCTATTATAAAGAGATAACGTCCCACAGTAAGGAACATGCAGCCAAGAACAGAGAGCATTTTCTTTCTTTTCCTTTTTAAATAGTCTAGGATGCAAGTTCACTGCAGAATTACCTCTTGGGAAACGGTCTAATTGGGAGAATAGATTGGACAATATGCAAATAATAATAAAAGCTTATATCACCAAATCAAGATTTTTACAATGAAACAGTGAAATTTCTCAAAAGAATGAATGTTTCCACGAAGATAGCATGCATTTTAACAAAAAAGTAGTAGTGAGGGTAAAAACAACAGGTGGAATCTACTGCACACAAGCAGGAGGACAGAACTGAGTATATTCTGTGAGGCCAATTCTAGTAACGCTTCAGCCTGTAAGAACTATTAAACAAAAAGGAGGATTTAGATGGCTCAGAGTGTAAAAATGTAACTAAATAAGCATCAAAGAGCGTGCTTAATTGCACAGAAAACAATATAAAATGGAGACTTGAATAGATGGAATAGCCACTTGTAATCTGTTCTTTTTAGAAGTTCATTACTTTGCATGGCAAGATGACTTCTGTGCCATCCCAGTAAAAGTAAAGAGGTGAGAGGTCCTCTGCTATTCAAACGATCCTGGAAGGTACGCTGCCTGCAAGGGGTATCTACTCAGAAAGTTCAAAGACTTTTTTCATTTATCTTTCCACCTGAAAGGCATCCAAAAGGAAAAGAACAGAGATACTGGTCACATTTTTTCCTCAGGACCAGATGGTGACTATGTAAATCTCCTGGCCCCTGCTCTTCCCTCAGACAGGCTTGAACCAGGATAGTCCCGTGAAGGAAGGAGGAAAAACCTATGCAGGAGGAAAGGGGAAAACCCAATGGAGAATTCCTCTTTGAACACACATCTGTTGGGTGTACTTTCCTCTCCAAGGCTGAGCCTACCGCCAGCTATGTATATGATCAGCAAACACACAATGAATACGAGCATTCCTGTTTAGATTATGTTGAACATCCACAACTAAAAACATAAGCTCAACTGTCATCCACAAAGACAAAAAAAATAGTAAACATTATCAAATATTAGGAAAAGCCAGGGCACTGAATCAACAAAGAGTTTCAGCTGTAATGTGAAACCAAACCCCAAAATAGATTTTTGTGCAAGAAAGCCAAAACATATTAAAAATGAAGCAGTTTGAAGCATTCTTTTTTAATATGTATGTACACTCGACTTCAGAAGAAAAAAGACAGAAGAATGCAAACATATTGTTTCGGATTATAACAGCCTTTTCATATGATCTGGGACATAAATGGATTTTTATTTGTTAAGTAAACTGAATCCTTATACATTTCTTAGGATGCTACATTCATTTTAAAGATCTCAGACATTAGGAATAAGTTCATTTTTCTAAAATATAGATTTATTTTAGTATTGGAAAATATACTTACTTCAGCATTTGCTGTTGGGCAACAACATATTCTGAACAACCACTTCGATACAGAAGTTGAGTGTTAGCTTGAACCCAGACCCAGTGATCTTCATTTGTTTG
>JANHGO010000063.1:89044682-89071066 GCA_024606505.1 Aquila spilogaster | reverse complement strand
CGGCGGTACCTCAGCGGTACCTCAGCGCCGCTCTCACCCGCTACGACCCCCGGCGCCTGCTTCAGCGGCCACCCTCCGCCGCGTCCCCACGCTGGGCCGGTAACGACAGCAACCCCGCCGACACAGAGAGAGAACGAGAGAGAGCGCGCACGCCCCCCCTCAACGGTCATCCGGGAGCTCGAGCCGCCCCGCCCACCCTCCCTTTTCGTCACTTCCGCTGCTTCACCGCCACCAGGAGACACCCGGGGGAGGGGGCCGAAACCAGCGCCCCGCCCCCGCCCAGCGGTAGGCAGCCAATAGGCACGAAGCCGCCCGCCTCGACCAATGGGGAGACAGCGCCGCCTGGCGCGGCTGGGAGCCTGAGCCCTCCCCTCCCTCCGGGAGCGACGGCCCCGCCCTCCCCGGCCGCTTCGTGGCGCCCCCTGGCGGCCGGATGAGGGGAGGTGACGGCAAGTAACACGCTCGGCAACGGTTTTAATTTAAATGCAAATATTTATTTTTAAAACGTCTTAACTTTACACTTCTGACCGGTAATAAATGTAAAATATAATTTAAGAAATACACTTGGAAGTTCCTTCTAAAAGCAGACTGAGGAAACGGTCCAAAATGCCAGATCCACGTTTTAGTGCCTGTTTTTGATGAGCCCGCTAGTGATACACCTTGACGTCTATTATACTTGTATACAAAGCAGCATAGTCGATACGGGTTAGGTTACATGTCACCAAAGGTATTTTTTGTTAACTGGTTTTGCTTTCGCAGGAGTTGCTGCCTCGACTTGCCCGGGACGGCCGTCGGGGCTGGAGCTGTGCCTGCCCGCCGCTGGCCTGCCTAAATACTGCGGCTGTCAAAGTAGCCAGCACGCGTGCCCGAATCGCTCGCCTAAATGCACGCGTTACACACGCAAACCGGTACGTTTTCAAATAATGCTCAGGCGCCAGGGGTGTTCTCTCCAGAAATGTGCCCTTAATTTTGGGGACCATGCAATGGGCCAAAACTGCTGGTAGATCGCCATGCACCTATTTTTTTAATCTCATCCCCCGCTGTGTCTCTTCAGGAGGAGCAGGAATGGCACTTTTAGTACAGGATAATTAGCGGAGTTTGATGGCAGGTTTCACCCCTTTTCAAGATTAATTATATTATTTGTACTGGTATTTTTCATGGGCATTTCTGTAACAGTCAGAGGCCTTTACGTGGAGTCACATTAAAACACTCGATAATCATTTGTGGTTCTAATCTCAAAATCTAAAATGTAATTGAAAACACTGCATTGCACATGTTGTGTAATGCTTCCATACCCTTCTTTAAAAAAAAAAATTACAAATTAAAAGTGCAGTTACACAGTGAAAGAATAAACACTTGTAGAAAAAAATGAGAGAAGCAAAAAAGGAGAAAATAGGTTCCTTGATTTTTTGAAAGAGGATTTGGTGGTACATGTACTTGCAGAACTAAACTGTTGGTGGTAGCTTAGAGTTTCTCGGCAGTACAGCCTCCTGAAGAGAGGATGTTTCACCACCAAAGTGACCTTTTTTCTGGTTTAGGAGTACAGCTGTAACTAGTGAGTACCTCTGTCTTATTAAGTAGGGCAGGGGTAAATGGGGGGATTGCACTTCTGCCTAACACTGTTCTTTTGGCAAAACTTTTGAAGTATGCCTAAAGTGGAAATAAAGCTACAGACGCAGAGAACAGAAAGGGTCAAAGCCACAATGTACCATCCTATAAAATTGAAAAGGTAGAAAAGCTAGAGGAAGAAAAAGGAAAAGTTTTTTTGATGGACACAACTGCCTTTAAGGAAGAAAGTGTTCTTTGGTTTTGTTAAGAACCTATGTAGGTGAGGAAGGACCCTTTCAGAAGAGGGAAGTTTATTTACCATGTAGAGGAAGAATCTTTTTGGCTATGATAAGAGTAGAAAGAAAACTGAATACTGTTTCTGAGAATTGAGATAACTTTTGCCTTTTTGAAGTTCTTTCTTGAAAGACAGTATTTAAAACAAACACACAACAGTTGATGCTTGCTTCTCCCTATCTCACGTTTTAAAAGAACAAAGGGAGGATACATACCATCCAAAAGTTTAAAAAAAAAAAAAAAAAAAAGTTCAGAAGGGAGAGTAGTGTGATAAGGAGGGGAGAGGCCAAGGTGTGACCCAAGAAGAGGCAGAACAGCAGTGTAATTCCTATGACACCCTCCTGTGCAAAATGGGGAGCTCTAGACCAGAACTTCACCTGATTTTTTTAACATAGTCTTTTAATTAGTTAAATACAGTTACTGAGACTAGCTAAGCAGCTGATGTTCTTTCCATTACCTTCTGCCAAATTTTTGTATTAGTCATTGGAATACTGCAATTCTACCAATACAAATGTGAAACTGGAAGTTTTGGCTGTTCTACAGCTGTCCCTGGAGGGACATCTCAGGAAATCCTGAGAAACTTCAGATTGCAGAGTCAGAGCACCAGCTGCGTGACTGAGCTATAACTACCAGCAGCAAGAGAGTTAATGCAGACACTGAATTTGCCAGAGTTTCGAAGACTAACCCCAGGAAAAGAACAGGAGCACTTCATGCCTCCTAGAATGATGTTTTCAGTCTGAGAAATGCAACTTAGCATTGAATTACCTCAATCCTTGTTTTCAAGAAATTATTTTCAGCCTGAAAAGTTACAAATTCAGTTCTACAGGAAAAATAAGGACATGATTTCAGAGCACAGGGTTATTAGCAGTGAGTGGAGAATTAAAGCTGTAGTCACAGAATAATTACACCTTGACAGCAATATATCAATCAGGGTGATCTTTTTTCTCCCCAAAATTTGTCTTAACAATCTTTTTTTTACCTTCCTTCCAAACCTCCACCCAAAGTCTTTGCCTAAGCACAGGCAAGTGCTTGGATCACCATATGTTTTTTTTAAGAAAAGTACTTTATGGTTTTAGTACATTTTTCAGCTATCTTTCAGCTTGATGATTTTGTTCAGAAGCATTTCTGATAGCATGATACAGAAATGTATTTATAATGACAAGAACATATGCCATGTGTATTCAAACACAGCAAAGATATATTTGTCAGGGTGGTGGCGTCCATGAACATAAGCTACCAGCAGCCCTCTTGTATGAGTCTCCTTCAGCTAGATAAAAACCGTGTGACTACAGCCTGAGCATGGCCACCTGCAGAATCTCTTTGCTCACTACACTTGTTACAGAAGTCTGCTTCCGTTGTGACACGTGATTTCACATAGGACTGCAGGATTTAAAAGAGAGGAAGAAACTCTAGGGAAAGAAGCTCCTTTTCTAGAGAGAAATTTTCTACAATCTGGTTTAGGTTTAGGGTTTTTGTCTCAGTATAATCAGAAAAGTCTTTCCATTTTGAATGTTTACACTAAGACAGTAGAGAGAGAGGAAGAGAGCAGAAAGAAAAGACAAGAAAAACAGAAGAACAGCTCTGTACCTCCATTCTGAGGTTAGTTTTTTTAGTTACGTGACACTCTGATGAAAGAAAATGAGTATGTTAACTTTTTTCCCACTTCCTAAGGCAATGTATGTATTCATAGGTAGGGAAAATGGCATCTTTTAACTATTTCGATTAAAACATCACACATTGTTAAGACAGATTACGGCTTTTCTGAAATAACTACAGTGGGTGAGGCTGTCCTACTTACATTCCAATATGGCTTCAACACAAAGAGTTAAGAAAGGCTTCTAGGCAGCAGAAACTGATCTTATCCCACAGAATATTCCTTGCCTCAGGCTTGTTGCTTCCCACTTAAGTATTTTAAGCGCTAGGAACTTCCAGAAGAATTGCACATGCCCTGTGGATCTCAATACCACATCAAAGGATCAGCACCTAAAGTCTTACTGAACTGGCTGATGCACAAATGTCAGACTTCCCTATGCCATCCAGAGGATACTCAGTTCTAAGGATTTTAAGAATACATCACTGTGTTCTAGTGAAGGGCAATTAAACCATAGAGGTATACTTTGCATTACCATATTACAATCAAGGAGTAGGAAGTCAGTCTTTCCTACAGAGAATTTAGGTACAGTCCCTTGATCTTTCATTTTACTAGTTAAATGTCCAAACTGAGGACCAACGGAACCAAGCTTAGCCCTAGCACACTGCTGCCCTCACTCAGATTTTCAAAACAAAGCTCTACTTCAGTATCCAAAGAGTCTGAAGTGAATAGAAATTACTGATAGTGTTATCTACAATGGAGGTGTGCCCCAGTTTCAGCCACTGGTGTAACTGCATCCCAGCAAACCTTAGAAGCAGTAGGAAAATCCACTCTTTTTGCTGTACAAGTTTACCCCTAGCTCAAATCATGTTGGTTTTCAGTAAAAATAGTGGCTTACAATGGTGTACTTCAGTTGGACTAGCATTTGTACAGTGCTCAGCAGCTGTCCGCTGACAGCTAAAATCAGGCCACATTCTCAGTAAAGACAAGACCTTAATCAGCAGCTTTAGCATTGATAGTAGTCTCTGCTATCTGTAGAATGAGTAACATCTCAGAGGGAGACACATTCTCGGAGCTTTTAGAGCTGCTCACCTTCCATACCAAAAAATATCCTCCCTGAACACCAGAATTCATGAGTTCATTGTGTCTTAGCCTCTGGAGAGTTTATGGCTGAAGAAGTTTGAATGCTATCATCAGTCAGATGTTAGAGGCATGCACTGGAAAAAGAAAGGCATTTCTTTCAGCCTGAATACTCCAAATTCCTATCAGGTGAGTGTTTGACTGGCCATTTCTTCTACAAGAATAATTTTTTTATTGTTGTTGCAATAAATGCATTGGGAGGCTCCTAAAACAGACTTTAGGGTTGCACTTGAGGATACAAATACCAGCTCATTAAAGATAAAAGCTAAACATCAGTGATTGAAAACATCTTAAACCCTACTTCTCAGTGCTAGTTTTTAAAATAATACCAAAGCAACAACAACCACTAAGAAAATGTAACCATTTAAAAGAACTGCACTGTCTTTCATGCTATTTACTGAGCAGTGTCAGGGGATCATTAATATCTGCATACAAAAAGTTTTATAAGATTAAATCAGTGGCAATTTAACAGGGTACAATGCAATGTCAGATTTCAGTCCAGACTCAATCCAGGGCACATATCATGGGGAGAGGATGAAGGAATATCTGTGCCTTAAAAGCAGAGAGCAAGAGATTCTTTCTTAGCGTTTAATTCCACTGTTCTTTCCAAATGGTGCAATATACCAAGTACTTAGAAGGAACTGGTCTTTGTTTACTGTCAACAGTGGTTAGCTATTGTCAAAAAAGAGGATGAGCTGCTGATCTCTTTATAAGCACAGTTCTTAGGAGATTGCTGCGTGTGTGTGATAACTTAGACTAGAAAGAATTCCACTGATACCACATTTTTTCATGTGAGACCTGGAATAACAACTCAGCCACAAATTAAGTGGGCCAAATTCAAACATGATCTGCAGGATAAGTGTGTATTTCTTGGGTTCGGACTTTATGGAATGATAAGGAAGCAAACCTGACTGCATTTACACAGGGGGCAGGCCAAAGGCAACAGCTCACTTTTGAGTCACATGTTCATCCATCCTCCTAGAAGAAGGCCGTTACATCTCTTATGTCAGATTAGATTCTCTTACATGCAGAAGCTTCATCTACCTCTATAATATCAATTAAGATGTGTGAAAAGTGTCTGGGTTTGTTGGGAACATAATAAAAATCATCCCAACTGATATAAACCAGGAAAGCCTTAGAGTAGATAGAGTTATGTTGACAAAATAGCCTTTATTCTGTAGTGGAGAGATGTGTAGAGAACTTCTGTTGTTAGTATAAGTTGTTTCAGCACTGAAGAGAGAAATCTGGCTGGTATAGCTCTCCCGATGCAGTCATGCCAAGAAATATTTCTAAGCACAGACAAAGCATTCAGTGGCACAGTCCTCTACAGAGTTGCACCTGGTGTAACCACTTACCATTGTGCAAACTGGCACCAGCATGCCCAGATGAGGATAATAGTGATTTACAGGCATGTTGCATCAATGTAAATGACAAGAGAAGGTGCAAGGTAGTGCAAAACCAGGCCCAGGTGCTCTCATTCAGAGGGGTGTGACAGTGAGTCCAAGCGTGGAATTAAACAAGCAGCTTTCCAGCAGTCATGCTGACGTGTCCTTCACTTGCCCCGAGCCATCTATTCCCACACTACCCTGTCTCCACACTATCCCATTTCTGCCAGGCAGCTGCACAAGGAGCTGGACTGGAGAGTATTACATGGTTCATAGCACAACCCTACCAGCAGCTCTGCAGCCACAGCACAGTGTCTGGCACCAGGAGATAAGCAGTGCCACTGCTACATGCCAAGCAAAGGAGTATGAGAGCAACTCTGTGACAGTCTAAAAGAACTGCTGCTTTTATTTTTTGTAGATAGTGAATCAACAAGCCAGAGGTTGTGCAGCACTGCTGGTGTATGGCAGTCTCACTCTACGTGAGTACCCAGTTTGCTTGCCCAGAAGTATTTTTGCAATGGGGCCTGAATTTATGTGATGTGAACAGTGGTGTACCAGAGAGCGGTATAAATTCCACCATTGTGGTCTCACTTCAGAACAGGGTCTGATGTTGCATTGCACCCACTGGCAGGAGTATTAAGGCAAGGATATCAAAACTGTCTCAAATAAGACGCAGCATGTAGCCAAAAGGGCACTGATTTACACCAGACACAAAAAAAGGAGGTGTTCTCATGGCTTGGGTATGGTCAGCTGGTCTATGGCAGATTTAACTTGACCTACAGTAAGACATTATTGCACCTCTTTACTGTCCATTCTTGCCTTCTGCTGGGAATTCTGCCTTCTGCAGGACAGTCGTCAAAAGGTACGTGTGTTATCTCAACCATTTCAGTGTAAAGTGCAGCATTTCAGATAAAACCATTGTTCATAAGCACTTAACTGACATGCAGAGAATGTATATCTTTACATCTGCCAACACTGATGTACAGGCGGTAATTTCTATCAGAGAAGACAGACGGTCTTGGAGAAGAGCAGCCTCCGAGGTGCAGAATCATTCCCCTACCTGAAAACTACACTTATCCCACATATTTATAGCATTAGGGAGAAGTTTATGCCACTTTTCTAGCATGTAAAGCCATGTCCTTAGTGACTAATAGGAGAGAGAAATGAAGACATTATAATTATTTATAACATTTTGAAAAAGAAAACATTCATTATAGGGCTTCTTTCAAAAAGCACATATAGATCTAAGCTTTTTTTAAATGATGTGGTTTTTATATAGGTGAAATTGATATAAAGTTGAAATAGTGCAATTTTAAAACAAAAGTTAGTGCAGGAGTCAAACTACAACAACAAAAACCAAAACAGAAGTTGTAGATTTTTTTTTTTTTTTTTTTTTTTTTGCAGATATACATTACTGCCTGGGTTCAAAGGAAAGCATACAGATCTGTTTTCAAAAGCACCAAAGTGCACCGAAGTGCTTTTGAAAGGTATACATATTCCAGTTAGCTCTCGGTGAGATTAAGATTTTGTTTTGGGAATGAAACTAGGATGCTTTTGAAAATAACTTATCTAATCTTAGTGTGGGATTTGGTTTTGATGTCAGGTGATGAAGTCTAACAAGCTGCTATCAGTCAAAGAGATACTATCAAATAAAAAAAGTGCATTTCCTTTGTTAACATTACAGGTAACAGCAAGGAAAATAATTGGAGAAATATTTTCTTCTCATGTACACTTAACAGCACTTTGTAACTCATTTATAGAAGTGGATAACATCCCATTGCTCAGTCTTTCAAACAGCAACATGAAAGGCTGATGGCTTCAAAATGAAAGAATATGGGTACTAAAACCTTAGTATTATCAAGGATACTTGGGAAGAACTTCAGTTTGAAGTGAAATAATTTCTAATGCATTTTATGAAAGTAATTTGTTTTAATTAATGCTATCTTTTAAATTAAGAAGTTGTGTTGGGAAGCCCTTGCCTGTTCCCATCAATTTAATGTTGAGATAAAGGAATAGCTGATGCCTCTTATTAGAGTAGCAAAAAAATAAAAATGCAAAAATTCCTAAGGTAACCTGGCCACAGTGAAGACCATAAACATTTTCTCTTTGCACAGAGGCATCACATCAGCTTGAGAAAAACAAACTGAACAAAGGCAGGAAACAGAAATAGCTAGACCTTGGTAATGAACTGTAGACAAGAGAGGAAAGATGATGAAGACAAATTAGCAGGTATACCTGTGCAGTAAGTAATGAGTATTTTCTGTGCCTTAGGTTTTATCTTTCTTTCTTTCCAAATATCACTAGGAGAAGGGCAGTAGGGGGTATAGGATGAGTGTGTGTTTGCATCTGTTTTTTCTCACACGCAGATGCACACACACACACACGCTCAAAATCTTTCCACTGGCTTTTAATTTTAGTAACTCATTTAACCCAACTGGAAGAGAATCTACAACTTCTTGCTTTTAACATTATAAATATTCCAAATGTTATAAAATCTATCGTAAAAATGTACATTCAGTGGTTTTATGAGGCACAGGACCTGCTAATGTATTTTCAGGGAAGCTCGTGTGTACTCTGTTCTGTCCACTGTTGGACAATGGTGGAGAATCCAGGGGCTCACGCTTGATTGCTTGAACCAAGCAGGGGTTTTTAAATTCACACGGCATTTTAAACACCTCATTATTCTGCTCTTTCTCCTCCCCTGGGCTGGGGCTGTAGAAGTGGCCATAGCACCCTGTGTGCTGCAGGTCCGGCATGCTTTCCAAACACCCGGAGGAGTTCTGAGGGCAAAAAGGGGCCACCTCCTTGCTGCGTGAACCCTTGCAAAATCTGTTCAGGTTTAGGTTGTTGGGATGATTTGCTACGATGCATTGCCAGTTATGCGGTGTGTAAAGGCAGTGCCTTGGCTTCTGACAGGGTGAGGCTGGCTCACAGAGGTCCGGTTCTGTTTTGAGGTGCACTCTATTGGGGTAGCTAAACACCTGCTTTCTTACCGAGCCGCTCTCATCCAGCCAGGCTCGGTTTTGTGACGTCAGGTAATTATCGGCAATGTTTTCAGAATCAGAATCGTATTCTGTTTTGATGGGCATCTCCAAGGGAAAGGCTGCATCGTAGAGAGACTCTGAAGATATGAACGGTCTCTGCAGTTTCAGATGGTCTGTCGCATAGTTCTCTGCATAACGCTGTTGTATGCCCGAGTAAGACTGGCAGCTTTCTGCACTCCCCCAGTGGGAAGGGCAAGTTGGTGCTAAATTTAAGAAACTTTGGTCTCTGTTGTAGAATGATCCAGCTCTCCTGTTTGAACATGTGTTCATTCGCTGGCTCATAGAACAAGAGCTTGAGTTTCTTAAAGTCCAGCTACTGTTTGTGGTGCAGTTGTTTTGAACGCCCAAAGCTGATGTGTTGGAACTGAGAGGTTCCTCTTGCATAAAACACTCACCGTTTGAATGAGGCTCAAACTTCACTTTTACATTATCTTGTTCATTTTTTACTGCTGTCCAGTTAAGATGCTTCCACTGGCCCAGAGTTTCAATGGCACTGTTACAGGAAAGTCCCTCCAGGTTTCCTTTTAAACTGGCAAAACCACTTGGTATCTTCAGTTGTTCATCTTCTTCCCTTTCAATAACAGTAGAAAAAAATCAGTCAATCAGAGTTTTCTAAATGCATGCTTTCTGGGATACAAATGGAGTGGCTCGACATACATTACAAGTGATACTTTGTCCTTAACTTAACATGGGACTCTCACGCTTTTCTCCGTATAACCTTTGCATTTGTTCAAGAGGAAAAAAGAGTGTGCATGCACCTGGGCGTCAATGTGCATGCACAGCTACCTTTCTGTGAAACAGTTTCATTTAAATTCTGACATGCATTTACTTTTCCATTTCAGGCACACAGTTCACAAACACCTTAAACACTGTAGTACAGTATGGTAACTAACTTACACTTTTGTTCTTCCCTTAAAATATATCTAAATAATATTTATGTGCAGAAAAATCTAGAGATAAAATGCAAAGAGTATCTTAAATGAGATGTATTTTGTTAACAAGGAATCATTTGGATACTTAAGAACTTTCTGATTGAAGTGATTTGAGGGAGAACCATGGGGGTCTCATATTTTGAGAATGCAGAGTTAGCTGAGAGGAAATAAAATGCCTGAATTAAGTGTCCAGAATAGTCACAGATGTTCATATTGGGCGTAGGTTTGTTTTACATGTCTAACTTAATTCATGCTGTCTTTTGTTTTCCAAGATGGCCAGTGAATTCATTTTCCATGACCTCCAGCTGAAGAACACAACATTAGTGAAGAGCTCTGGCAGAGAAAGTTGCCTGAGCATTTCCATGTCCGATGCAGCAGTTTTCAGAACTTGGGGTTCAATCTTCAGGTTCAGGATTTGTCTGGAATTCACTAATGTGCTGATTCCCGACCAGGCAGGATGAGTTCTACCAACCCACTCCCTCCCTCTCTGAACAAGAAGTGGACATCTCAGTAAGAAACCGAGCATGAAAACCTGGAGAGCTAGTAAGGGGTTTAGAAGGCTTTTTCTTGGGCTCACTATTAAGAACTTTTACTTTGGTATGAACTCAATGTGCAAGTATAGGATTTTCCAGTAGAGGGAGTCCATGTTGTTACAAAGAGAGAATATCCCACTGTAATAAATGTACACCAGGAAAGCAGAGTATTTTCTCTTTTTTAACATGAGGTGTTAAATATTTTCAGTCCTCTGCTAAATATCGTTATTGTTATTATTGTTAGTCTTGAGATGCAAATGGTATGATACAAGTTTGCTGCAGAACTAGCTTCTCAGGAAATGGTCTAATTGGGAAGCAATGGACTGAACAAAATGCAATAGTCACAAAAGCTTAGATCCCCTCAAATGAAGAATTTTACAGTGAAATAGTATCTAGTGAAAATTCTTCAAAAGCATGTATGTTTCCAGGAAGACAGCATACATTTTAACAAAAAAAGTAGTAGTAAGGATGAAGTCTGATGCAAACTATCAGGAGGACAGGACTGAATATGATCTCCAAAGCCAACTCTTGTAACACTTCAGCCTGTAGGAACTATCAAACACAAAGGAAGGATTTTAACCACTCAGAAGGTAAAAATGTATCTAAATAAACATCTAAGAGCATGGTTAATTAGAGAGAAAACAATTTAAAAGTAGAGACTTGAATACAAGAGAGAGCCCCTTTTAATCTGCTTCTTAATAGAAGTTCATTCCCTTACACGGTAAAATGATGTTTGTGCCGTCCTAGTAAAGGTAAAGAGTTCCACCACCACATTTTTTCCACTGGGCCAGATGGTGGCTGTGTACACCTCCTGGCCCCTGTTCATCCAGTCCACCCTCTTATCTCTTTCCTTGGACCAGCTTGAAGAGATACCTCAACAAAGCCCACGGGAACTGGAACAGGCAATCCCATGGGGGAAGGAAGAAAGGCTTATTTGGGAGGAAAGGGTAAAATCCAGTTGAGAGGTCCTCTTTGAATGCACATCTGTGAGATTAGCTTCCACTCCAAGGCTGAGCCTACAGCCAACTAAATGTATCTATCTACAAACATGCAGTGAATATGAGAATCCCTGTTTAGATTATGTTGAACATCCACAACTAAAAACATGAGCTCAACTGTCATCCATAAAGGGGAAAAAAACCCAAAACTTAACATAATCAAATGTTAAAAAGTAGAAAACCAAGGACACTAAACCAGCAAAGAGTTTCAGCTGCAAAGTAAAACAAAACCCCCAAATAAGTTTTTGTGCAAGAAAGTCAAAACATATTAATAATAAAGCATTTACTTTTGAAGTATTCTGTTTTAATATGTATGTACTCTCAACTTCAGAAGAAAAAACACTGAAGAAAAGAAGTAAATATTGTTTACAGTTAAAACAGCCATTTCATATGATCCATAACAAAAATGGATTTCCATTTGGTAAGTAAACTAAACCCTTCTCATACAGCTCTTCTCTTAGGTCATTACAGTCTTTTTTAAAGATCTCATGCATAAAGAATACATTCGTTTTTCTAAAATACAGATTTTTTTTAGTATTGGAAAATATACTTACTTCAACATTTGCTGTTGGGCAAGGACATATTCTGAACAACCACTTCGATACAGAAGTTGAGTGTTAGCTTGAACCCAGACCCAGTGATCTTCATTTGTTTGTACTTTGACTAGAGAAATGCCATTTTCTCCATTATTCTTTGCTATACAATGTAAAAGAAAATCTATTTTAATACAAGCAGTGTTTAATATTTTTTCTTACCTAAACTACAGGTGAATGTTCACAGGTTTGTTTGCTGCCCTGGAATCATAGCACAGGAAAGTACAAGCTAAAATATGTCACAGAACTAGGCAAATTACATTAAAAAATAAAATATGAAAAACCTGATGAGGCAATTAGAAACACTTAAATTGCAACCAAAGATTTTTCAGTATTATTAGTTTATTATTGTTTTTCCCTCCCAGTAATAGTACTATACCAATGAGAAAATGTTAAAGAAAAATGGGGTTATGACAGAGGAATGGTTTTAAAGACGTTAAAGGTTTCCAGCAGGTATGACAGAAGGCTGAGTACAACTCTACCTAAGAAGAAGTTGCCTATTGGGGAAGACTCACCATCAAAATTTTAGCCATTGTAAAATCTGAAATACAGCATAGACTCTCATAATATTGCCACAGCCAAACACTGGAAAAGCATGAGTCAAAGCTGCAAGCAAATCATGAGTTTTAAAGAAAATAGAGTCTAATTTTCAGCTGTTTTCTGAGCTTTGGGAAAAACTAGCATTTGTTAATTATTATACAGTTTTCCTCAGAGAGGGATACATATGATCATTTATTATTAAGCCTTTCACATAATCATGTTAAATTCAGTGCTGCCATATTTAGGAAAGCATACTTTGAGTATTCTTATTTACTATGATTGTTTATATCTCTGTAAACTTAGTATCATGGTATTTCTGCCTATGCCAAAATAGCAGACTAATTCAGTACTGTCTTTTGAGGCGGTCAATTTTTTTTTTTTGCATTTTTTTACAGAAGGGGTTTTAGAAAGAAGAAAAAAGAAATCGTTGGGACCAAAACCTGGAAAACCTAACAGGAGAAAAGACAAGATTTTTTCTCCATAAACTGTATATAATCCAGAAGTACTTAGCAGACACACCTTTGATTTGGTTTTCAGCAATCTGTAACACATTAGTGAAAGCTGCACCTTCGTGATGACTGTTTCTTCCATATAATTCTGCTGCTTCACACAGACCTGAATTACCTTTGGAACTGGAGCTGTAGAGGACAGAAAATGTGGAAAATTCCTTGTCAGTGAATGACAATACAGTAAAATCACAAACTCTGAAAGATGTGATCTTCAAGCTGTTGACCATTAGCAAAGACTTATGGTTTCTGCATCATTCGTTTGGTCAAACTAGTGTATGACTTGAATTCTGCATTCAATTAAGAGGGATATTTATGTTTAGGAATATTCTGCTCACAACTTACTATATCTGGAATAATAAGTTTCAGCTTGAATTGAGACACATGCTGTGTATATTCTGCTCTGCCTATGCAAGGTACATTCAAGGTACATACATCACACTGACCAGCAATGCACTTTAAGAGTTAGCATGACTTCAATTTGCAACAATCATCGTATGATTTGAATGAATTTCTTCAGTCTTTAGTTCAAAATGCATACTAGGGCTTGGAAAGGGTGCAAAGTCCATAACATTGCTTTCCAAATTTTTCCCTTTATTAAGACCATCAGAAAAGAAATTACTATATAAATTTGCCCACCATCCCTGACCAGCATGCTTCAGGCCTGAACCAAAGGAAGCACTGAAGTTAAATGCCCATTTCATTCTTGTCAAATTCTTGGCCGCTGTCCAGTCAGTTAGTAAAACTTGAGTAAAGCACCTCTCTTCTAGGAGCTGAATTCTGATCATCAACTAATTTAACCTGGGCCACTGAAAAACTAGCAAGTGGAAATGGCTTTCCAACTTGGTTCCAAAAGCCTGCATAGTCCATTATATCAGCCTTCTAGTAATTTAATTCTTGTCAAAAGGATGTATGTGCTAGAACAACATTACACGTCTGGATAGTAAATCCACACATACACAAGCATATTCTAATTAAAAGCCAAATTATGATGCTGTCAGTCACACTGATGAGCATTTTACTTCACAGCAATGGACCTCATTGCTGTAAGGTCATATTTAACCAAATAAGGGAAAACGTAATCCTAGCCCCAAACATCAACTAAAATTCAATCATAGAAGAGTAACGAAAATAAGTGTTAGGAAGGAAATGAGTCTGAACACAATCTGTCCTCATCTTCTGTGATTGCTACCGAGTGATCAGCCCCAGGCCATTTAGTGCAATTGTAGACTTATGTGTTCATAAGCCTTCTGTTGCAAGATAAATACATACACCAAATACATCTCATTTGACTCTCTGTGAACACCCACACACATGCACATTCAGCTTTCTAAAGTTTTCCTTTTCCTTTGTTTGCCATCGAAATGCTCAAGTCCAAATAATTGTGCTACCAGAAGATACTGAAATTTGGGAACTCTCAGTAAAAATACTTTTTCTTTTCCACTTTCACACCTAGTAGAATGACTTACTGCATTGGTAACTTCTGAAGGATAGGAAGATATCCTAACTTTCCGTTTTTTATGGAAAATTATATATATAACAATATAATACTTAATATGTATTATATATAAAGTATCCTATATTACAGTATAGTTATTATGTATTATATAGTTAAATCCAGATAAATTATTCACTTTTCTAGAAGAGTTTTAAAATGGAGAATTATTTAGCCTAATTTGTGCTTTTTACATGCTTCATAAACATAAAGCCCATAGTACACTTTACTAACTACTAAAAGATTAATTTGAAAATACTTTGTATTCACTGCTGCTGCATCATCAGCTTTGTGTTTTGCTTTCACAAGCAGGCTTTTCATCTTCATTTCTGTCACAGAAGGGAGCAGAAGTGGTACCACTATGCAGAATAAGGACAGCTGAGGTGGCAATACTGTTCCTGATGAGGACTTCTTCCTTTGTCCAAAAAGAAACTTTAGTTTGCCTTGGAACTGCATTGTCTGTTATACAAAAAAACAATAGAATTAGCTTAAGCGTTTAGTGTATAAACATTTAAAATGCGAATACAACCTAGGAGGGTGTTGTTTAACACCAAAACCAGTTCTGAAACAGGGACAAAACCTAGGAATTTCATTATCTTCATACAATTTAAACCATGCCATTTCAGAAGCATGGTGAGCAGCGGTACTATCAACAGTAAAATGAGACATTTGAGGCTGGTTTTGGGGTTTTTTCTCTCTTGTGTACTTAAAGTAGAAGTTTCATGTTATATTCTGTTCGCCAAGACAGGCAGTGTATGGTGGCGCAAACAGCTATTTCCTCTGTGCCTCACTCTGAAGCTGGAACTATTATTTTTCCATGCTCTGTTCTCTCCAGTGAGATGGTTCCTGAGTTTCTTTCCTCTTGCTCTGCACTTTCTCTGGGAAGTTGTCCTGGTTTCGGCTGGGATGGAGTTAACTTTCTTCCTAGTAGCTGGTATAATGTTGTGTTTTGGGTTTAGTATGAAAGTAATGTTGATAACACACCGAAGTTTTCAAGTGTTGCTAAGCAGTGTTTATACCAAGTCAAGGATTTTTCAGCTTCTCATGCCCAGCCAGCGAGAAGGCTGGAGGGGCACAAGGAGTTGGGAGGGGACGCAGCCAGGACAGCTGACCGAAACTGGCCAGAGGGGTATTCCATACCATGTGACGTCATGCCCAGTATATAAACTGGGTGGAGTTGGCCGGGAGGGGCAGATCGCTGCTCAGGAACTAACTGGGCATCAGTCGGTGAGCAACTGCACTGTGCAGCACTTGTTTTGTATATTCCAATCCTTTTTTTATTATTATCATTATTATTATTATTTTCTTCCTTTCTGTCCTATTAAACTGTCTTTACGTCAACCCCTAAGTTTTACTTTTTTTCCGATTCTCTCCCCATCCCACTAGCAGATGGGGGGAGCGAGCGGCTGCGTGGTGCTTACTTGCTGGCTGGGGTTAAACCACAACACAGGCATAGTAGCTTAGAGTCTCAGTAAAAACCAGCCTTACTAGTTTACCTTCGTAAATACATTTACTTGGCATCCCTAATTGTCTGAAAACTCCCTGAACCTGCAAATTAGTGTAGGAGAGGGACAAAATGGAGACACAGTAATGGAAAAGAGCACTAATAGAGATTAATAAGATATATATCTAAAGATCCTCTAGACTACATTAGAACTTGCCCCTGCAAACAGAAACTTGATTACACAAGTCCTGTATTAGTTTCTCTCATGTGACCCAAAAGTTGATGGGAAAATATTCGAGAGGGGAAAAACCACCCACTGTTTGGAATGCCGCAATGACTCAACCGACTTGGAGGCTCAAAAGAACATAAAGCTCGAAGTTACCATCTGGGGCATCTTTTAAAGTATTTCCTGTGCGAAGATTACCGTCTACCTTACTGAGGTCATTAGTGGCCACTGCAGAACAAATTCACTCTCGAAAAAGAGCGGTCATCCTAACAGCAGGCAGCAGCCGTGCCTTCCCTCCTGACCAGCCAGGAACATTCAGGGAAAGGAATATTGCTTTCAAATGAGGCTAAAAAGCTCCCTGTCCATCTGAAGTGGCTCCGGAGGTCTTCCTTTTTAATTACCCAGTGCAGACTTCAAACGCTCTGCGTATCCAAGCTCAGCAACATGCGACCAACCTGCTTGGTTTATCATGATGTTACCTAAGTTTATTTAACGTTCAGAGTTAGCGCCACTAAACTTGAATATTTATTTGAAAGCAACAATGCCTGTTGACAGAAAACGCCGGCGCACACATGTACCGTAGAAGAAAGGGAGGAGAGGAGAGAGGAGAGGACCCCCGATCCCGATCGCACACACGGGGGAGCTGCGGCTCCGCCAAGCCCCGTCCGCCCGTCCGTCCCCGGTCCTCTGCCCCCCCACTGCCGGGAGAGCAGAGCGTCCATGGGGTTAGGTTTGTGTTATCTTCTGACACTCTCTAGCAAAGAGACTTAGGGCTTCTTTAGAACCAGACAGGGGAAAAATAGCACATAAATGGAGGGGGGGGAGATTATAAATTAACTCTCGCACATCTCCAAGGGAGCTCTCATTGCAGAATTTCAAAACTAGTGACTTCTGTTCTTTTAAGAGTGAGAAATCTGTTTTTTCTACCCAGGAGAAACCCTTTCTCCATTTCTGACATTTCAGATGCATGAACTTCGCTCTTCTTAAAGCTATGCTTGCCTACAAGCAATCACCTAAGCTAGTGCTCATAGCGTGAAATTTGGTTTTCACGCTTCCTCCCCTTTTTTCTGAACATTAGGAAACAGACTTTAATGTGAGGGTGACCAAGCACTGGTGCAGGTTGCCCAGGGAGGTGGTGGGGTCTCCAGGCTCGGAGATACTCACAAGCCATCTGGACATGGTCCTGGGCAGCCGGCTCTAGGTGACCCTGCCTGAACCGGGGGGTTGGACCAGATGACCTCCAGAGCTCCCTTCCAGCCTCAACCATCCTGTGATTCTGTGGGCTTTTCCTTCAGTTCACTTTCTCCTGCCATCACTCTCTCACTCTCACCCTTTTTCCATTAATATCCGCTGCCTCAATTGCCTTATTCCCACCCTGTTGTCTCTCTGCTTACTTTTCACTTCTTGTTTTTCACTCTTGGACAGTGAAAGAATATTCTGCCCTTGGGAAGTAACAGGAGAGCTGCATGTTTGACAATTGGAGCTAACAATCCGGTCCTACTGAAGCATCTTCCATCTCTATAGTAACACAGGGCAAGAGGCACTACAGGAGAACTTCATCACCATGGCTAGAGGATATCAATATCTACTATCATACAAACTTTGTGTAACCAGTAAATTGCACTATTTGTATCAATATAAAAATGCTTTCCTGTGTCACGAGGACTGCTAACACGCTAGAAGTAAATGTATGCTTCATTTGTGAAACTGCCACATACATTCTTGTAAGTATTCTGCAAAATCAAGTTGAAATTTCTGATTTTTTAACTGATTTTTGAAACTAATTGTAAAGGACAATAAGCAGACCTTATGTAGGTTTAGAAGCAAAAACCCCTGACAGGGGGCTATGAGCATGCTCCAAAATAGCTCATTCCCTTAAAAAAGTAAAAATAAAACCCCAACCTAAGTATAAGTCATTTTCATAAACAAAAGTGGAACAGAAATAAATAACAGAACAGATTTTGTGTCCATAATTTACCAGAGACAATCCTCACCACCACCAACCCCTCTCAGTTTTGCCTATGCCCTGTGAACAAATTTCTCACCAACTTTACCTGGACATCAAATTACAAAGCTACCTGTCTCCCAGAAGCCAAACTATCCCTGACCCTGTTCCTGAGGAAGAAAGGTAACTATTTCATCTGGCTGTGGAAACTTCACTCAAACTCAGGGGGGAGAAAGGCTGTTTTCCCTCCTGCACCACCCGCCCCAGCGAAGGCACGTGGCATTCCTGGGAGAGTGTAGCACCAGCCCGGGAAAGCTCTTCCCTGCTTCAAAAAGCTGAAACACACCATAAACGAAAGTTAGAAAAAAAAAACCTTCGACACTCTTTCTGTTGCCTCTCAAGCTCTGAGCTTACCTCCTGGCACGCAATTAAAGCTGTCTTGAGAGTACTAAAAGAAAGTATTGAGTCCACTGCATTATGTCCATAAAACTAAAAACTCAAGCTTATTATGGAATGACACATTAAACAGTGTTTCAGGATTGCGGCTTGCACTATTATGACTATTTAAATGAGAAAAGAATAATCTGAGAGAAGAAATGGTGAGGCCAGTCCTGAGGAATGATAGCTACTGTATCTTTGTGCCTCTTCTGGAAGCCCTTGCTTTCCACTAACAGAAATAAAGGATTTAAGCTAAACTCAGTTACGGAAAACTTTGAAATAAGTTGGTTCTATCATAAATTTACGTAACAGAAACTTCTTTCTATTGCTAAGCAGCACTAACTGTTAAATCCTGTTAAGTTTATAGTTGGCATATGATATGCAGGGAGCCATGCTGCCATACTTTGGATGCAAGGGGGCCATGCAACTCTGTAGCTCTGAAATTACCACATGCTCTCAGGCACATGGACCACAACAGGTGAGAATGGGAGAGATCTCCCAGGATATCTATGCTTTTTATTCCTCATTCTACTGGTATTTTTCAACTTTTCAAAACACAACAAAATCCATATCCTTCGAGATGAAAGATTTATGTATTCTTACAAAAAATCCAATTTCAAAAATAATGCTGCATTCCTGTGTAATCCTATCATTTGTTTGCTAAATCTGCTTCTCAGCAAAAGCCCTGCATTCCAACAATTGCTTACTTTCTTGTTACAGTCTTAGCTGCAGTATCTTGATAAATACATGTTTCCATGGAGATGACAAATGAGTATCATCCATGTTGCAATGAGCTTCTGATTTCATCTTGAACCATTAGCTTTCAAACCACAGCTTATTCATTATTCATTTGCAGTAAGGAAATGGCTGAAATCCAGAGCATTACAGCAGATTAAAATCTGTGCATGCAGTCTAGAAGACAGTGCATTTGCCACCATACAAAGTGAACAAACTCCCTGGGATTAAAATAATGATCCTAGAAGCTGTCCTAAAGGCCCAGAAATTTCTTCCCCTCAATTAATAGCATGCCTACATAAAGTAAGGGAATTAAGACACATTTTAAGTATTCAGGCAGGCAGGGGACTTTCAGAAGGGAAAAACAGTAGGTGACATTCAACTTTTTTTACATTGTAAGAATGATATTAAATGCTTTTCAGAAACTCAGGAACAGGCACAAACATAAATCATCAAAAATTTGACTTAATAGCTTAATAGGAAGATGTAAATTTTTGTGCTTTTTGACTCGTCTTGTGTATGAAACCAGTATCTGATTCCCATTAAGAAAATGCCTTTCTTTTATCAGTGGCTGACAGGTGACTGTAGTCTTTGGCAGCTCTGAGGGAGTCTAAGAAACAGAAGGAGAAAATATTTTCAGTCTTTCTGTAACTAAAAACCTCTGCAGTTGATGCAGTTTCTTTTTAAAAAGGACTTCAAAGCTCATGAGAGCTTTCCACTCTGCAGGAATAAATACCTACTTTTGTCTGCTCACCTTAGAGAAATATTTATTCTTCTATATTTAAATAAAGGTGGTAAAATTTTAAGATGGCAAATTACATTAACATACAATATCAGTGCAGTCCATCACCTGAAAATGATTTTTTCAGTCTGAAGTCCTGGGCTAAAAGGAGAAAAAAAGTCAATGCACTGTTATTGCTACAAGTAGCACCTTCTGAAAGAAACTCTCTGTCTTCTGCCCTTTCATATACGAGGGCTTCAAATTTCTGGTAATTCAAACAATATAAAATACTCTTTCTTAAATGCTGGCCTAAGACTAGCCTCCTTGGAAGGAAGGAGTCTGTGACTAATGCTTGAAAGACACAGCAGACACATGCACTGCAGTGTCACCTAAGTTTTACTGCCTGCTCGTTATCTGTCATTGCCTGTAACAGCATTTGAATTTAATATAATTAAGGTAGGCAGGAATTTTCTGGCTGATTTTGAGGTCGAAGGTGTTTATATGTACATGACCTGAAAGACATTTTGTCTGGGTGAAAGTTATCGTGCATCTGATCAAGGGAAACAAAACAGGACATATAAAAGTGGGACGTCCTTCACACTTGCCCTGGTTAATAACATCCATGCTCCTGCTGTCTGAGCACTAGAGTTGTCCTGGGAAAAGCATGTCAATTAGAGTAAGTTATAACCAATTACGTGTCTCATCGTTTGAATTATTGTCCATTAAAAACTGACCTGAGTTTACAGAACACATTTCATTTACTTAATAGGCTTAATACCAGTGTGACAAGAGGTCAAAGGGTAACAAGAAATGATGAACAGAGATTACTTTGTTACATGGAAAGGGGACGATGAGCAGTAGCTCATTTTTTCCACTAACGCTACATGCCACTTTCATACTACTACTATCTTACCTACTTTCTCAGATTACCATGAAGCTGGAACGACCACACGCTCCACTGCACAAACAGCCATCTCCATAAAGTCTCTTCGTATCTCACAGATGAGGCTTTATCCAAGCATAACATAGGGATGAGATGAAGCAAGCAATAAAGGCCAACTCTTATTCATGTCAAGAAATATGCAGACAGTCTAGACAAAGCACTGAGCTCTTCCTGTGCAGGTTGCCTCACACGGAGTAGCACGTCTACTAAATGACCTTTTCTGCAGAACCACAAACTTGCCAGGGTCATTTTTGTTGTTGCAAACAGGGATGGGGGAGAGGGGGAGAAGAGGAAACCACCGCTCGGCCTTTGCAACCTCTGAGGATTTGATCCACTACATTTCATTTAGGGAGCTTTTCCACTCTGAACTCAAAATAGAAGTTGCAATTGAATCTGTTCATTATTGCAATTCACAGCAGTTAAGGTCTGGACCCGCCTGAGGTTTGAAGTGAGACATTTGGGACACGGGCTGTCAGAAAATGGCTTTGTCTCTCAGACCCAACTCTTTTCTTGTTTGGAAGGAAATGGGAAATGCTCTCTCTTCATCACGCTCTTCATTTGCCTCTGAGCACAGATCCATAATAACCACCACAGCATGTTCTCACTCACAAGCACAAATTGTAACTTTCCAAGGAAATAAAAGCAATAGGCAGATAGAGCGAGCCATGGAAACCTTTTTACCACAGCACAGTCAGGATTCCAGCATGGAGCTTGATGACGGATGGAGTGAAACACGCACTTTTTTCCCTTGAGAAGAAAAACAAGAAACCCCAGCATGGAACAAGGTGTTCCAGATACAATGTCATGGAGTACTTTTTTGTAACTTCCTAAGATAAACACACAAAAGACTTACACTTTTGGTGATATTTACTGGAGCTAAAATGACCGCTGTGAACCCACTGTAGAGTACACAGGATCTTCTGAAAGACAGCATGATGTTATTAAGTGTTATGTTTGCACAAACTTGTTTAACCTATAGCTTCTCTTTGCTTGCCCTTTCATGCATTTATATAAACTTGTCACCGTGTGCTTACCTGCTACAGCCTTTACGTTCTCCAACTGGATATGGAGAAGTAAGTCCGCAGGCAGACAGCACGAGACAGTCGGAATCCACTAATAAGCGAGCGTATGTGGTCCTTCAGCAGGGAAGTCACTGCGGCCACCCTGCTTCACCTGGTGCAGAAGGAAGCCTGGCTGTCTGACAGCTTCCTCTGGTATTATTTTCAATTAGATGTTGTCATGCGCAATACACTTGACCCTTTGAAATCTGCAGCTTCCAATTCATTTAATGAACATAATCCTGTATTTACTACTGTTACATATACCGTACAGCATTAAAAAAATCTGCAAGTTTACATAATGTCCACAGGAAAACAAGAAGCCATGCATTTATATAACTGACCATTTCTGAGGTGACAACAAAGTTTGAAAATCACAGCCCTAAAAGTCCAGGACTGGAAATTAGCAGGAAGGGCTAATTAGCAGCCACAACAGACTCATTAAGGTACCGAGTCCTAAGAGGGATTAAAGGTTCATACCCTTGTAGCATTTGGGCTATATAGATTTAACCCCTAGGCCTAGGAATGCACTCTTGTAGGTTCTGTTCCAAGCTCAGTTTCAGTCTGACCTTCCAGAAGCCACCACACAATTTGTTCCAGTTTAATCAATGTGTTACAGTACAGATATATTATGAGTTTGGAGAGTGTTCAGTAAAAAGCATAATGCAGAGAAGGAAGTTAATTTTTCCTTAGCACTGAAGAAGAACCTAAATCTTCTGCTTTAAACCTAGAATAAGATACAAAAAGTTTATCAATGAAAACTATTTGGCCTTTGTTCAATGACACAATATTAAAGCAAGAACACATAATCTTCAAAAACATTTGTGCTAACATTATCCCTTTTCCTATTAGGAAATAACAGTAAAAACTGCATTCTGTAGACTTCAGTTAAGTTGTACAATACTGCAATACTCGGGCAGAAAACAGCATTTCAAGCATAGAAACTCCGCTTCATTCGAGTTGAAGTCACACTGCACGGGGAAAAATAGGCTTACTCCCCCCACCTCAGCCAAGCACAGCTAACAGACGGCAGCAAGTCTCTACAGAGCAGGGCCCAACAAGGCAGACAGGACAGCCCAGAGCAGCTGTGTCACGCCGTGGGGAAGTCATCCCGCCACAGCCTGAAGTCAAACTCAGTGTGCAGCGCTACCAAAACTATGGGCCATTGCAACCAAAGCCTTCTACCAATGTCTGCGTGGCAGAAAAAGCAGGAGAGGCTCAACTACGTCTTTGTGAAGACCCTCCCCAACTTACAAAATCAGGAGAAACATACTGAAACTAGACACTACTCATTTGCAGAACCACACTGTAGCATTTCTTCCCCAGTATTTCTATCTAGCGACCACATTAGTGCAGCTTATCTACTTTTCTGCTTTCCTTTGCGGCTTGAGTACTTGGGGTGATACCCCGCAACCTGCCGGCAAGTAAAGGACTCGGGGATCTCTCAGCTGAAAAATTGTGGAAGAAGCTGCAACAGGATGGGAAGATCGGGGCTATCTATGGTACTGTTAGTTCTGAAGCCCCTCAAAGGACCAGACTTGAAACCCTCCTGTCACCTCATGGTGGCAGAAGCCCCATGGAGAGCCTGGGGAGAGAAGCTCAGAGTCTGTGACATTCCCGTAAGCGCAACCACAAGCCCTCACTCACACAGTCCGTATTCACCAGGCATAAGTAGGGCCGAGCACACAGCTTTTGAGCACAGCATTTTGTCAGCTTTGAAGTCAAGGTCCATGGCTAAACAGCTAGCCAGGCATTTTCAGAACGTACATATAATCTTTGCAGTTTCCAACCTGCTTGGTGATGAACTGTAACCAGAACGGACAAAGCACCACTGCAGCACCACTGCGAGGAAGAACTGCTTCAATTTTAGATGACTACTTCTCTTCTGAAAGAGATCTAATTTTTGTCTCATGAAACCTGCTTTTCCTAATTTCTTCTCTGCAGAAGGGATAATTTATGCAATGTGTAGAGCTGGCTGCACTATGTATAGATAGTATTATAGATCATCACCTCTGATGATCATGTCGAGTTCTTAAACCAGTTGACATTTTTCACACCAGTCTCAGTTCCAGAAAACAGCAGGGAAAACTTCAGCAGTAGCTGTTAAGCCATTTCTCTGTTACCAGCTAAGATAATACTCAAACAACTGAAGTGCTTTAAACAGAAAATTCAGCCCTTCCATTGTTTGGAGCAGGGACTACACCAAGGTCAAACAAAAGCCTCATTTCTCTCCCTGTGAAAACGCCAGTTTGCTCAGATTTTAAGGTGTAGAACTGCATTAGAATCGGACAATCTCTTTTTTCTAACGCTCTGCCTCCACAGGGCAACTTCCAGCCCCAGAAAGCACAAAGCACCGTTAGGGAGGATGTGCCCCTCCCAGCTCTCTGGCACAAGAAACCGAAAAACCCCACTTTTGCTGTGCAATTGCTGCTCCAGCCACCAGATGCTACTGCGGCATCAGAATGGGAGCCAGGGGCTGCGGCTGCCGCTCCCTATAGACCCGTGCTGGAGAATGGACATTGTACAGTCTTTAATTAACGATCATACGCTACCTCATCCCCCGAGCAGGTGTCCTTTGGAAGAGGATAATGAAGAAAGCTATTATCTGTAGGACCCTTCTGCATTTGGCAGGAAAGTTAGCAAGTACGTATGGAACAAAATGAGACTGCCGGGGAAGAGGAGGGTGTCGCGGCCGAGGCTGCTGAAGACAATGAAGCTGTGCTGTCAAAAAGAGTCTTGAAAAGGGCTGCAGAGTTGGGAGCCTGGGTACAGGCACACCGTTCTGGCTAGCCAGAATCAGAGGATATTTGAGACACTATTTCATGTCTCCATGTTCCCATTTCCTCTTGTAAAACGGGGCTAACACCTGCCGTCTCTGAAGTGGCTTTATGAGTATTAAACAAATAGTGGTTCTAATGCATTAATGCATCTATACATGAACTATTAATAGCAGTAAGACTCAGCATCGCACACAGCACAGAGAAGAAAGAAATGGCTATTTAATAGACAGCCATTCAGGTAATTTTGTTTTGGCTTGTTTTTTAAAAAAAGCTAAACATGTACAAAACTCAAAAAAGGATACCTATACAACATGTTCTAAGGACCTTTGACAGCATTACATATTTAAAATGCGGCAGCACAACTTAGACTCCAACCTCCTTCCAGGCACACTGGAAGGAAAATCCAGAATCCAAGGTTAAGGAGGTTAAGGCCCTCCAGTAGGATGCCCGTAAGGCAGCCAGCACACCACGGCCACTGCTCCCTTCCTGCAACAAAACTCAAGCTCCGGTTGCCTGGCATGAGGAGAACAATAGCCACAGTATCTCATGGATGGCCAGATGACAAGAATGAAGATGGGGTGCAGAGAACAGGAATGGGTGACCAAGCCCACGGTAAATAGTTCAAGCAAGTATCCAAACTACACTGAGCAAGTATCCAAACTACACTGGAAGCCTAGACTTAACCCTTCAGCCATTTGCAGTTGTTTTCCCCATCAAGTTGCAGCCTCAATGAATGCCCAATAATTTTTGCATTACCTCCTTCCCCATTTGCTGCAACAAATACCTGACGTCTGTGCACTGTCAGCTGGAGGGTTTGAATCATGCAGAGGTGGGATACCTAAAACCCCTCCAATTCTTCCTCCCTCCGTGACCAGACCCGTGTTTTGTATAGCAGCCCATGCCTGCTCACGCTAGAGCAGCTCAGCAGGAAAATAGCTACTGTCCAGGAGGCTGATCTCTGCTGCTGCAGGGTAGAAGGAAGGAGGAGAGGCTCAGGGGTGGAATTAGTAGCTTAACTTATTCAAAGCCAAGTCACCTTATCACCGAATTGAAGGTAATCATACCATAAGAGAGAAATTATGCTTTTTTCCCCTTTTTTTTTTAATCTCAGGATTGCAATGTCCTGATAAGCAATGAGGCTCAAATATTGAAGTTCAACATGCAGAATCTACAGTCCCTTTCCACAATCTCATGTCCTTTAGATAGCATTTTTCCTTCATCAAAAATAAGTCCTTATCTCCCTCCCTCCCTGATTCTCAGTCCCTTTCTTGAACCACAGTCAGTCCACAAGCTCAAAGCAGAGCTGCTGTCCTACTGCCGCTGCCTTCCTGCAACTGTCCATTTAAATGTATGGCACACAGATCCCTTTCCTCTCATCTTCCTCCATGTCCCGGTTTCAGCTGGGATAGAGTTAATTTTCTTCCTAGTAGCTGGTAGAGTGTTATGTTTTGAGTTCAGTATGAGAAGAATGTTGATAACACACTGATGTTTTCAG
>JANHGO010000063.1:88966960-89044582 GCA_024606505.1 Aquila spilogaster | reverse complement strand
TTAGCTTGAACCCAGACCCAGTGATCTTCATTTGTTTGTACTTTGACTAGAGAAATGCCATTTTCTCCATTATTCTTCGCTATGCAATTTAAAAGAAAGTATATTTTAATCCACGCAGTTTTTAATATTTTTTTCTTAGCTTTAAAAAATTATTTTTATTTTTTACTGGTGAATGCTGACAGGTTTGTTTGCTGCCTTGAAATCATCGGCAGAGGAAAGTACGCGCTAAAATATGTCACTGAACGAGGAAAACTACATGAAGAATAAAATTTGAAAAATCTATGGTGGTAATTAGAAACACTTAAACTGTAATTAAAGATATTTTAGTATTATTATTTCATTACCATTTTCCCCCTCTCAACAGTACTCCTATATCAATGATAAAATATTAATGAAAAATAGGGCTATGACAATGGTTTTAATGAAAGTAAAGGCTTCCACAGGTACAACCAAAGGCTGAATACAATTCCATGGAAGTAGTTGCCCTTTGGAGAAGACTCACCATGAGAAGTCTATCCATTGCAAAAATTTGAAATACAGCATAGATTCTCACAGTACTGCCACACCCAAACACTGGAAAAGCATGAGTCAAAGTCGCAAGCAAATCATGAGTTCACAAGACAGTATGTTTTAATTTTCCTTCTGTTTTCTGATCCTTTGGGGAAACTAGCATCAATCATGTATTTTCAAGTTTTCTTCACATAGGAATAGATAAGATCATTGTAAAGAAAAGGAAAAAAAAAAAAAAAAAAAGGAGAGAGCAACGGGACCAAAACCTGGAAAGCCTAACAGATGAAAAGAAAAGGCAAGATTCTTTCTCCGCAAGCTGTATATAAACTAAAAGTACTTAGCATACATACCTTTGAATTGGTTTTCAGTAATCTGTAATACATTAGTGAAAGCTGCACTGTCATGATGACTGTTTCTTCCATATAATTCTGCTGCTTCACACAGACCTGAATTACCTTTGGAACTGAAGCTGTAAGGGTCAGAAAATGGGGAAAATTCCTTGTCAGTGAACAACAACAAATCAAAATTACAAACTCTGAAGGATGCGATTTTCAACCTGTTGACCATTCTCAAAGATTGATCATTTAAATATATAATAACCAACACTAGTCATCTATGTTTCATCATATGCTTGCTCAAACTGCAGTATGACTGGAATTCTACATCCAATTAAGTGGAATGTGTTTATATAGAGGAGCTATGTTAAGGAGTATTCTGCTCATGGCTTACTATATCTGGAATAAGAAGTTTTAGCTTGAATTGAGACAAACGTTGTGTATGTTCTGCTCTTCCTGTCATTCAAGGTACTTACTCACCAGCAATGCACTTGAAGATCACCATGACTTCAATCTGCAATAATCATCATTTGATTTTAACAGATTTCTTCCAATCTTTAGTTAGAAATATGTATCAAAGTTTATAAATTCTGTAACAGTCCCTTTCAAACTTTTTCCTTCATTAAGACCATCAGACCAGAAATAGCTATATACATTTTCTGACCATCCTCGGACAGCATGCTTTAGACCTGAACCAAATTAAACACTGAAGTGTTATTGGTTTTTTTTTTCATATAAATAAAATAATAATATAAATAAGATAGTAAATATATGAAGCACATCTTTTTTTCTTCTGTCAAATCTTTGATCACTGCCCCGTTTTCCACTATTATAGCTACTAGAATGAAATATTTCTTTGATAACTTCCAAACATTAGGAAGGAGAATCCAGATAAATTATGCATATTTACTTTCAAAGAAAGAGTCAATATGGAGAGTTATTTAGCATCGCTTGTACTTTTTACACACTTAATAAACAGAAAGCTCATAGTATACTTTTCTAAATGCCATAAGATTAATTTGAAGATACTTTGTATTCACTGCTGCATCATCAGCTTTGTGTTTTGCTTTCACAAGTAGGCTTTTCATCTTCATCTCTGTCACAGAAGGGAGAAGGAGTGGTACCACTATGCAGAATAAGGACAGCTGAGGTGGTAATACTGCTCCTGATGAGGACTTCTTCCTTTGTCCAAAAAGAAACTTTAGTTTGCCTTGAAACTGCATTGTCTGTTATATAAAAACACAACAGAATTATCTTAAGCATTTCATGTATAAACAATTAAAAAATGCTAATAAGAGCTATGCCTCCTATTGATTAAGTAATAACAAAATCAGTTTTGAAACAGGGAGAAAAAACACAAAAGTTTTATCTTCATAAAGTTTAAACCGTGCAATTTCAGAGACATGGTAGGTAAATTTTACTCTATCAGGAGTATAATGAGACATTTCAGACTGTTGGTTTTTTCACCTCCGGTGTGTGTAAAGCAGAAGTTCTGCATTATGTTCTGTTTGCCAAGAGTGGCAGCTTTTGATGGTGCAAACAGCTATTTCCTGCATGCCTGGATCTCTATTTTTTCCAGGCTCTGTTCAGACCCATAATCTTCCTGCAAACGAGCATCTGAGACAGAGGTTGCATTTTTCTGTCTCTCACTATTCCTCTCACTTTCTTGGTACATTTGTCCTTGTTAGAAGAAAAAATAAGATTGATCCTTACTAAGCAAATGGGGAAGTGATTTCTAGAAATAAGCCACTCTTAGTAAGAATATTAAATACACTGAAGACTTTAATTTTGTGTTTATTATTAAAGCACCCTTTGCAACAGTGAGAAAGGTATCACTTTTATTCCTGTTCCTTAAAGTAACACTTCATGAGCTAATGGCTGAAACTTAATTTTGCCGCACTTGTGCTAGGGCCAGTACAAGTGGTGGACATATATTGTCCAGGAGAGCTTAAAACATAAAAAATTATCAATTCTTTCAATTTGGCCTTTTCTTCCATCATTCTTTATACATATTAATAAATGTATTTAGTTGTTTCTTGCTAGAGTACAGCAAGCAAAAAGCGTATTCTGTCTTTGGCTGCAAGCTATGTATGTTCCAGTATTTTTCATATGAAGTAATTTAAATCTAGTGCATCGTGACTACTGTTGTCTAAGTAAAATTATACTTACAAGGAAGCCAGAAGTACTGTCCAACAAGCAGCGAACTCGACAGATGAAACAACGAGTTAAGAAGGAAGAATAATCTGTTGTTGTGCTGTCATTCTCTTGTGCTTTAAACAATTTACTGAGAATATATTCTTCTCCTGTAAAGAACAGTATATATCAGATCACACTAGGAAAGAATGAAGATGTTCTGTACCTACTTGAAAAGAAAATTGCTGAACACTATTTTATGGAGGGGTAAATACTGAACTGCATCATATATAGGCATATCTAGAGATACTCTACCAAAAGAAAAAAGAAGGGCTCTACAATGGGATTCAGATGAGTTTCTTCAGAAACTTTGCTTTACTTCCTGAATTCTTGTGGATTTTAATGATGCAGAGTAGGGTAACAAATGCCACAGATTTTAATATCAGAGACTGGAGATTGTACATTAGAAAAAGGAACAAAATCAGGAAAAAATGCTAATGCAACAAAAATAAAAACAAAACAAATGAACAGTGGCTGATTAGCTAATGTTCAGCTGTTGCCTTCTTGATTTTTAATGAAGCATTTGCCATTTTTGGACTACAGGTGCATAGCTTTTGAAACATTTATTTCCCAAAAGACACACGCAAGTATTTGTACAGAAGAATGAACTCAGGAATTAAGATTCTCCACCGTATACACTTAAGACAAAAAAAAAAATCAAATGTTTATGACTTCTGTAGTTTGAAATACTCATGCACATTGTTTCATTTGTTCTCTACATACTGCCTATAAAATTCCTATAAAATTTTGCAAAGTTCTTGTGATCTGTAAGTTTCTTGCAAAATACATTCTATCCAACTTTAGAATTCTACATGACTGTTCCTAAAGAGAGACCTCATAAAAGTTGCTGAAGGATTTCTTCCAAGTTTCTCTCCACTCATCTGAAAAACTATTTCCTTGTCTTTTGGTGAAATGCATACATTTCACTGGGATCCATTCATAAAGTTAACAGTTTCAACCCCATTTCCTGCAGCTGCGATTTCTGGTTTACAGAGGAGAAACCTTGAGCATACGTGTCCACTTCTCATTCTAGGCAAATACAGCCTCAGAGGAAAAAAAAATATTGCTAAACCTACTTATTCCTCTAAAGACTCTTATTTATATAACTTTACATGGGAAAACAAACGGCAGAAAGTCATGTAGCCACTGTGGTACTGCATAGAACAATTTTGCATGTTGTTTATCTTTTTTTGTTATTGAGAAATACTCATGTCCTGATTAGTATGAAGAAAAGACTGATAGGATGAACACTGATGAAGTTTATTCTGTCTGGATAAGAATATTCATAAGCACATTAGTCAGAGAAAAATAAAGGAAACATCAGTGTTCTAACCTCAACAGTACACAATACCCTGTAAAATCCAGAATCACTGATAGACATAATTTTGGGGATATTAGCACTACAAATGGCCACTATGCAGCTTTCCAGTGAAGAATCTAATTTGACAAGGAACAGGGAATAGGTGGAGGGCAGTTCTAATTGTACAGTGATACATACATTTCCAGTCAACACTATACAGTCCTACCTGTTTCTGCTTGTAGTTGCTGTCCAGACAACATCTGAGGAGGATTCATGGCCCAGTGCAGTTGTCTACAGAAATCCTGGCGATCATCAACATGAATGTAATCATATATGTTTTGGTGCATTACATCAGTCTGAAACAATTACAACAATTAACATTTAATCTGTGGGTTTAATAGAGCAGACTCTTGTATTTAGAATCATAGAATACTTGGGGTTGGAAGGGACCTTAAACACCATCTAGTTCTAACCCCCCTGTCATGGGCAGTGACACCTTCCACTAGACCAGGTTGCCTGAAGCCCCATCCAACCTAGATCCAAACACCTCCAGGTTTGGGGCATCCACAGCTTCTCTGGGCAGCCTCATCATCTTCACAGTAAAGAATCTGGGTTGATATCTTTTGAAAAATAATGGCTGATGTAGGACATTTTGAAAGCAAAGACTCAATGAGGAAAGTTACTTCAGAGGCCCCTGTTTTTCACATCTGCTTTTTGACTTAATATCCTCAGAAGATTATTTTTAATAGCATATTGCAAATGTGAATCATAAAAGTCCAACTGGCAGCCAACTAGTAGTGTCCCCTAGAGACTGATGCTGGGTCCAGCAATGATTAATTTCTTGACTAATGGGTGATGGGATAGAGCACAGCCTCAAAAGGTCTGCTAAGGGTACCAATCAGGGAGAGCTGGACAGACCTTGACAGGCTGTAAAAATGGGCTGGCAGGAACCTCAGGAAGTTCAACAAAGGCAAAATCCTCTCTAATTTTGGTCTCTCCGGGAAAAGAAACTGAGGCTTGAAAAAAGTGAAAAAAATCTGCAGTAAGGATGGCAAAAAGTAAAGTGAAAAAAATAATCAGTAAGGGTAGAACAGAGGGACTGTAGGGTCTCAGAACATGACTAGATGAGTCCTGGAACAATCTGATCCAACTGGACCAGCTCTGAGCAGGAGGTTGAAGTAGACAACCTCAGCAGGTCCTTTCCAACTACATGATTATATTTACTCTGCGCAAGCAACCAGTCTAGAATAGCAGCACCTCATACAAAAGGATGAATTTGATTTTACTAGTAAATCCCGTTTCTGTCAACAAAAGCTTTACAAAAGGAAATTGCTTCCTATGACATTACAAAGAATTCATCTTCACCTCTCCAATCAAAAAAAGTCTAAAATGGCATAGTAAAATAGTAATACTGTATATTGAATCAGCAGTAGAAAAATAGGGCAAAACAACATAGTGTTCTGCATTTTAGAAAGCCAGTTAGCAGGAATGACTGCAGGAAAGTCATTAGAAAGACTAATATTAAGCATTCTAAATATTTGCTAATATAGTTACCTGATGAAACCCTAGATAGTCCACAATCGTTGAAGACGCGTAAAATATCATGCCATCTGCACTCACCACCAATGCAAAACCGTTCAGTGACTAAAGAAAGGAAAGCAAGATAATGATCATCAGAAAATAAAGAGAAAAATGGGTGTAATAATTTAAATAACACTCTAGTTTAGTCTCCTTTTCAAATATGATCAAATATGAACATACAGTCTTTGTGATTGTAAAACTATAGAAAATAATAGCATAAATGTTTGTTTTTTGCTTTGGTTTCGTTTGGTTTTGGGGTTTGTTTATTTTGTTGGGTTTTTTTTTGTTTTGTTTTGGTTTTTTTTGCAATTCAAAGTAAAATTTCTGGGATTCAGATGGTGGAAATGTTTTCAGTTTCATAGATTCATATATGTTTTGGCTGAAATGCATGGCCAGACTAGGTTGTGCCAAAAGTCTACTCAATCCTAGCATCCTGACTCCAGAAGCAAAAAGACTGCAACTGCTTCCTAGAGCAGTCTTCCTGCCACCCACAATCTAAGTGCTTCCCTTGTCTTCAATAACTTTTGAAATAACCTTTTAATATTCCCTTCACCGCCCTAAATATTTTAATAAATCTTGATGACTTTGTTCAACTGCATTTTGAAACCATATGTACTTTATTTAATACCCCCAAGCTGTTGCAACAGAGGTCCAGAGCTTAGTTTAAGGTAGAAAAACTTGGAAGTGAAGAACTATCTATCTCATTTTGTTTCATTCAGCCTGCTACTATCTGCTGCTGTTTGACACTCTCTAGCTGTCTCACAGGAAGGGGACAGTGAAGAATTCTTTCCCTTTTACCTTTTCAATATGGAATAGATATAAAAAAATATAAAAAAAACCACTCTGTAAAGAAGTTGGACACCACATTTTTCTGTAGGCAGATAGGAATTTTGTGTGAATTTAGTAAAGTAAGGTATTTTAATCATAAGTTTAACAGTTATGTGCTACATGTAGACTCACATTTTCAAGTTCTTATCATATGTGATACAAATTTTCAAGATTCTATCTGAATTGCTGCTCAGTTAAACAGAATCAGATTTTGGACGTTTGAGATTATAAACCTACAGAATATTACCTTTTAAATGACAAACAAAAAGATCAAATAAATAAAGATACTTACTGATCATAATGCTATTCTTAATATAATGAATACGAGGAACTAGGAAAATGTTTGGTTCCTTACAAACACTGCTGTAGTTTCGATACCTTTGCAGAAAGATCTCCCTAACATGAAATGATGAATAACAACCTAGAACGTGCTTTTTTAAAAAGTTAGGGGGGCTAATTGCAATATAACTACAATTGCATTACAGTATTATTGTCTATTTTGAATTCGAAATTGACATTAATTCACACGATTAAAAGTTTAATAACGTGTCAAATACTTCTTTTTGGTTTTGTTTTTTTTTTATTTATTTAAAACATTCCATTCCATGATGCTTTGCATTTCTGTGCATTGAAATATACAGATAATATAATAATTTCCAACAAGAAAATTAAACACATATGTTCTTGTACATGACTTTAAGATTTGATGTGCATTTTGAAATATGGTTATTTTCTTAAGCTTTTATAAAAAGACAAACACAGCAAAACTGCAAAAAATGCAATCATTATTAAAATCGAGCAATAAATATTTCATTGATAGAGAACAGTCTTTAGTCTAGAAAAATGCTAAATTAATGAATCCAGTGATGTAAGGAAAGCAACAAGAAAAATCTGAAATTAAAAGTAAGAATTAAATGAAATACATGACATGAACATTAACAACCATCACGCTGCCTGCAGACTGACTAATTTTGCCTCTCCTCCCTTCATCAAGACTCAGTGACATATCTGCGCTCCAGCAGGTTCACATTCCAAGGCAGCTGGGACAATGCTTTCCTGTGATGGTTTTCAGGTCTTTTGAGATTGCAGTTCAAACAGCTGATGATGATGTACTGCTGTTCTTATTATCCTTACTTCACCTTTCTCTCAATTACCGGTTGCTGTGATGTGTGTCTTAATCCTGGGCTAATCCTGAAGCCTGAAGCACAAAGGGAGCAGATTTTCAACTACTCAGTTACTAGATACACTGACATGTTTTTTGAGAGTTTGGTTCTCTTTTGAGTTCCTAAATAAGGACCAGATTTCCAAGACGGCTTAAAGCCTGTTCCCACTGTGACAATGGTGGGCAGCATTTCAAGAGTTCAGCATACAATAGGCTGACCTCCTCAGAAGATTTGACCCCAACCATAAATGTGCAGCACCTTTGGAAACTTGGCCCAGTGGGGCCGCATGTGGCCAGGAGCTCTGGGCCTTGAAAAAGCTGTGAAATAGTGACTGGAAAAAGCTAGCAGTGAGACTGCAATGGCTTACCTACATTTGGAAAAAGCAGTAACAGCATCTCTTTTGATCAAATGGATGTCAAGTATGAGTCCGCTATAAGAACAGCTAAGGGCAAATCATGCTTATCTCCAGGACTGCTCCATCAATCTAGATCCCTTTCAGAATAAGCGATATCTTTGGCTAGCGGATTCACAAGTTATCCGTGTCTACTATTCAACCACAAGCTCTTGCTGAGTTGGTGCTATTTTCTGATTTAAAAAAAATGTCCAAATTCATCCCAGGACCTTACCAAACAGAAGTCGGTATGCCAAGATTTCTACATCTTCACATCTGTGCCTTTCAGTGTACTGAGAGGAGCCTCCAAAGATGGTATCTGTCATACCCATTTCCAATATCAAGTGAAGACAAGAAAGCATTTTTGGCATCTTGTCTCTTTGGACTCATCTTCACAGCAATGAAACTATCAGTGATGTGATGTTAGGAATTTTATTACATTTTGAACATCTGGCAGGCTTTTTAGTTTGGTCAGACTAAAAATTTCCATAAAGATAACCATAGAACCATTAAGGGACCTCCTTTGTGCAGATGCCTGTAACTGTTACCATGCACTTTCCAAAAGACCTCCAGTTTAGCCTGTACAGCTAGAAATTAAGAACATATAGAACATATGCACATGTACCCTAAGAGACTTGCTTTAAAATGTAAAGCTTGTTTCTCTCCAGTGGAATGTGGGCAGGTTATTCTTTTCACAAGTCTTTCTTTCATTAAGCCAGAATTAGGCTGGACCAGGTTTGTAAATATGGGAAGGGGAAATGGGATCATGTGTATTTCTAAGGGTTCAGAACAATGGAGTGGGAACTGCATCTGGAGTAGGTATTAAGGAAGGGTGGGAAAGAATAAAAGGAAAGAAGTGGAAGAAAGGTTCAAGGAGCCATGTATCAAGGTTAAGTCAGAAATGAGTATGGATTTGAGGAGGGATGTAAATTAAGAAAGTTATAGATTTTCCCCTCGTTTTTGTTTTGCTCCTTAAAAGGCTGATGTCTTTTTCCGAGTTAAGATCTCTCAACTACGCATCTCCTGGTTTCTGGT
This sequence comes from Aquila spilogaster, assembly GCA_024606505.1. NCBI lineage: Eukaryota > Metazoa > Chordata > Aves > Accipitriformes > Accipitridae > Aquila > Aquila spilogaster. The sequence goes on along the minus strand of JANHGO010000063.1, from coordinate 89,035,246 downwards.
TTTCATGACCCAAACACAGACATCAGATGCTCTGCCTTGCAGGCAGGAAAAGCATAACCCACTCTGGTGCAACAACAACTTTTATGAACCCACATGAAGCTATTGAGAATTAACACAAATTCCATGTGCCTAAACCTCATTTTAGCTGGGAAACCTGCTGCTTCAACCACAATTAAAAAAAATAAAAATAAAAAAAAGCTGGACATGGATTAGAACTTCATATCCAGTGAGTTACCCACGACTCCAAATGTTTTCGTAATATTACCTTGAAGTGCTGTTCAGTGTGAAATCTGGCATCTGTAGCACAGACAGACTGGAATAGAATGACAATTGGGCTTAGATTTATACTTTTCTTACCTACTGGCCATAGCTGTGGAAAAGGAGGAGAGCATTTGCTAGCACTGGTCTACCCAGACATGGGTCATAATGACTGCAAATTAGTAGGAGAAGACCTGATCTCTCTCAAAGAAATCCCTTAGGTACCATATAGAAGTTCATACTCGAGCCCTTTACAGGAATACCACATGGACATTTTGCATTATTCTGGACAGAATGCTGATGTTTTTTGAACTGACTGCAAGAGATAGCTTCAATTCATGATAATGAACAGAAACTATTCATAGCTTTTTGGGCGTAAGTTATCAGATCTCATAATTAACAGGACTACGAAATGTACAGCTCTGTTTATGATTTTAAACATTCTCAGTTGCTGAACTGAAGTTCTGGGCCTTGGCAATAGCTTTTCCTCATTCCTAGTACATGGGAGACTGCACTGGGGTGCTGTGTCAAAAACACAGCAGAAATCTACCTGAATTATCAGTAACCTGGGAGGAGGAGAAGGGATGTGAAGAGGACTTGGATCAGCCTCACACTGCAGCTCATTCTGCCTAACATGCAACGACCTGGCCAGGCAGCCAGAAGTCTGCTTATTGCAGTGCCTCTTAATGCTCTGTGAAGAGCATCCGCCTGCCCAAAACACAGACAGGACAGCACAGAGCAGTCAAGAGCAGCCCTCCCCACCTTGGCTTATTCCTTTGAGCATAAATAATGGAAAACCTAAAATAGGGCTCATGGATTCTAGGGGAGAAAATAACCTAACTCCCTAGCGCAATGTCAATGTTATTTCCATTGCGTGCAACTGGTGTGTTTTAATTAGTAAGGTCCATTTGCATCCTACAATAATTTGTAGCCATTTGCATATATTTGTGCGCATGAACACAGGCATGCACGCACACACAAAGATATTAGTGCGGACAACGGAACTTCTGCAACAGAAACCAACTAACTTCTAATCTGCAAAAAGGCATGGCTGTAAACTGCCATTTGGTAAACCATATGGATCCAATGACAGATGGAATTTCTAATCCAGGATAATAGCTGAAACATGTGAGACAGACTTAAATATGCATTGTGAACATTTGTTTGTTTGTATTTGGCTTTTTAAAAACACTTACATGAGTTTTGTACATTGTACGTAAAAATGAAATCACTCCTTTTTTCCAAGTGGGAAAAAAAATTAGAAAAAAAGAGCTTGGCACCAGACAGGGGCCTGTGTTCTTTTGAAAAACATGTACATCCAATTATGTACTCACGAAAAGCCGCACCTGCTACTGAAACAAAAAACAATGAATCTGTCAGTTCAAAGAAAGTACAACATTATTCTGGTGCCCTCGGTAGCTGCGAGATGAAAGTTATCAGTTCCTTCCATTAAGAAGTTTTAGGAACATTATTAGTAAAGAGGTTCTCTTTGGGAATGAAGGCAAATATTTTGAGGAAGATAGGACTTCCTTTGGCAACAGCCTTTATATATCCTGATTTTTTTTTTCTGGTCCCATAGCAGAAAATCAGCCAGTAAATACTTCAAAGATATTTTGGTCAAGGTCATGGCATAGTAAAAATAAGAAAAGACAAAAAAAAAAAGAAGAAGAAGTTCCAAGCCACATTTCTCTTATTACTCTTCCTTGAAATAAAGGAAAACTCACTAGCATTCGGTCTCCAGAGACTGTGTTGCTATGGTTACTAAAGTACAACAGTCAAGGCCTGCAGCCATGCCTTGCTTTGAACAGATTTTCGAGTCACGCAACTTGGGTACTAAATTTCCAGGGTCAGTTGGCTTGCAGTTTATCTGGAACAGTTTCATTTAATAGTGCATTGCTGGGTTTTGTGTCCTGTGCGGGATGGGGCCGTTTTCTGGTGATCTAAATAAGGAGCTATTTTAAAACTCTGGAAATGATATACTCACCCTTGTCTTTCACACTGAAGTCTTACGAGTATTAGGAGGAAAATGCAGACAGTTAATGCGTCTTCTGTCTTTAACCATATTGTTTAATGAATCGGTATTTCTTTCCACTGGTGTTTCTAGGATGCACTCTTACTCTTCAAAAATCACAAAAGAATCCCTGAGCTTCTCTTCATAAACCAAAGAGAAAAGAACGCTTACAGACCCCTGCAATAACATCCAGGATAAAAGACTATTCAGAAATACTGTATCTAAATGACATCAGAAGATGGCCTTTGCTCGGTACGTACAGTATCTCTTAGCTCTTGGGATTGTTATGTATTTCTTTGTATCTACAAAGCAACTTCAAAAGGAGCATTTGGGTGACTAAGCACTAGTCAATGCAAAGGGGGAGTGGCAGAATTGTTTTTAGCATTCAGTTTTGATCAAAGACTTGCATGTACTGGTTAGTTTTCAGGCTAACGAAACAGAACAGAATATAAATTTCCATCACTGGAGCCAAGGGAGGAAACAGATCCTACAGGCTGAAGCCTACAGCCCTGGGTTTATATGGGAAGCCTTTCAGAGGGGTTGCTGGGTCTGACTGGTTTTCATAGGGAGCTGTGTGCATGACAGTGGAAGCAAGTGAAAATATTCAAGAGTTAATCTGCAGCATAAATGTTTCTTTTCAAATACGAAGAAATACACATATATGATCAATTATACTCCTTTCATTCTTCTCGTCTTCCCACATAAAACCACATTCACATTCCTTCCTACCTCCCTGAGCCTGGATATCATTTCAGGCTCCTTAAAGACAGAATGGAAATTCAGTATCTAGTGCTGCAATGCTCAAAGCAGAGCTCGGCAAAAGTTTTAAAGATTGTCCACATACGCCCTTGAGCCCTGGACCTCATGTTTACTGTTGGGCGAAACAGCTCTGCCATCCAAAAGGCACAGGCAAATGATTCACTCAGTGAAACTTCTCATTATGCCATTTTTCACTATCATATCACTTCCACCAAATAATTAGATCAACCTTGGAGATACTTGTTTACATATGTGCCTTTAGTCTAACGAGGGAGCTGGAATGCTGCGGCTTGTCAGGAGGCAGCAGACAAAACTGGCCTGCTGGAAATCAGTTAGGAAAATGTAAGTCATTGGGCTCTGGTAATTGTGAGCTATAAACTTTCAAAAAAAACACAGTAGTTCTCTGGAGAGTGAGACTGTAATGCGTGCACATGTAAACGTGCTTTAAACCATGGTGATAATGTTTGTGATATGCTTGATGCGTAATAAGTACTGCACACAACCAAGATCAACTTTGCCTTTAACGTTATTTTGATTACATGATACGGAAATTCAAATGTAGTTTTTCTTTCTTTACACTTTATTTCCAAGCTAAGTTGTTGCAACAAAGCTTGTTAAGCCTGTGTCAAGTCCTTGGGGTAGAGACTCCCTTCATTCCTATACGCATAAATTGCTGGCCTCTGCTAAGCACAGGGCCTCAAAATGAGCCACTCTGCCAAAGACAGTATTGAGGAACAAGAGCTATATGCAGACTGAACTGAAGCATCATTTGATTTTGTATTTGCAAAAAGTTGATACGGTGCTCTCTAGAAAGAGATGCATGCCAACTGAATCCAATTGTTTTCTCAAGAGCTAATCAGTGGACATTAGAATCTAAGTTGTGCTACAGGTTTCTAGAGTTGAGCAATAGTTTAAATACAGATTAGGGAAAGTTTTCTCTGAAAAAGCGAACTGAAGAGTGACACCGAGAACTTCAGTACAGATTTGTTACATGGCATATTTGTTTAGAAGCATCAACAATGCTTACTATTGATGGCAAAGTTTCATCAATTTTTCATGCCTGATTGTAAACAATAACAATTCTTTTCTTTGCATTAACAATGAGGATTTCAAATGAGAAGCAAGTAGATGAAGTATGTGAATACCACCTGAGATTGTGCAAGTAATGGGGACTACATATAGGGATCTAAAGAAGAAGAATGTTCGTAAGTATGAATTCTAGAATTGTCAGGAAAAATATTGTGTTTATTAATACATACATATATTTACCCTGATTAGTAGACATGCTAACAAGTACCTGGGTGAGTAACATGACATTTACCTAAACAATTATCATGAAAGGATACTGAAGTTTGACATGATCTTGCTATCGTTTTCTTTAGCCTCCCCATGAATCACGAATGTTGAATTTAAAACTGTGCTTTACCAGTAATGAACCCCTACTGTCAATGCTCTTTCATAAACAATGTGCCCTGGACTACACTTGGAAATAGAAACAGTCTTTATAGTGATTTATGCAGTTTCTCATTCCATTTTCTCAAAACCAGATGTTCTATTCACAGATGGAAGTAAAGATGGGGCAATATCATATCTTCAGTGCAAGTTCAGCCTATCATTCTTTCTGAGTCCTGCAGCTGCTCTGGGCTTTTCAGGCTTCTCTTCAACAATTTCAATATAGAAAATGCCAGTCTGATTAATTCTATTTGAGAAGACTCAAAATGAAGCATTGATTGCTCACTACTCTGCACTTCTAATAACAAATTTAGTTAGGTAGCCTTTGCAATAACAAGTGTAGTAAGATTACCCATTATCTTCCACAGAAATAACTTACTGAAAAGAGTCTTGAGTAATATTTATCCAACATATTGGACAATTAGACATATGTAAGTACTAAATGTCTGGATTTTTTTTCAGTGTTATTTATATGTAACTGTATCAAGTCTTGAAGAGAAGAAGCCATCACAATATTCCATCCACAGCTGGCTTTTATTCATAGTTGCAAGTTGCTAACTAGCATGAAGAGCAGACATCTCTTACTGAGAGAAATCAAAACCTAAAAGAGACAATGCTGAAGCCAATGCACTCAAAACTGAATGCAATGCCCTAATTTCAGAGCATAACTTTTCTGTGCATTTAGCACTATATATTGTATTTTCTAATCCAGAAATACTTTTAAAAGGGAGAAAAAAAGCAAAGCAACTTGTATTTCACTTTCTCTTCAGTAACAGATGCTAAAACAACTTTTTAAAGCACCATTTCAGGTCAGCAAAGTTTTTAAGGGAGTGCGGTGCTTCTGAATTTGTCTTTGGGAAGTGTCTTGTTGTGCTAGTTATCATCTTACACATGTTTTGTAACCTGTAAGAAACCCTGTATAAACATAAGTGGTCCCCCATTGGCAGCAGACATTGATTCTGCTATGATCATCTGGAATACAGTGGAGATGGAAAATTACAAGAGACAGCTCCTCTAAGCAGCAGCAACAAGTGCAAAGCTTAAGCTGAGTTTTAGACTAGGTGAAGACCTCACCCAGGCCCTTCTGTGAGTCTCTGGCTTAGTCTGAGTAGACATTGGCTTTCTCATTGTTAAAAAAAAACCTCAGTTACTGGAGAATCCTGAGGACTTTGCAGTACTGGGAGGAGGGGGGAGGGTGTGAAACACATTGGAGAAAATGTCTCTTTGCTAGGCATCATCAGCTTTTGCATCTAGGAATTTCTGGAAGAACTTGAATTATAACAACATATAAAAAGTATTACTTTTTTTCTTTTTCTACTCATAAAATGTCAAGGACAGCTGAAATCAGAATGATGGCCATTTCTCATGAAGTTCCTATAAAGGCAACAGGACTATCTGAAGGGTCATTCTCTGTCCTCCTTTCTCCTTTTCAATACTATATCCTCGCTAATAGAAAATATATTTAGTGGTCAACAGCATGCTTTGCAATATCAGTTTTCTTTTCAGTTCAACCCTATCAAAAAGTATTCAACTTGTATTAAATAAGTTAAGCAAAAAAAAAAAAGGTACTCTTTCTGGTAAAGCACCTACTTGTTTCTTTTGAAACCTACACAACCACACACAAAAAATTACATCAAATTTGCAAAAATTCTTAAGACAGCACACAGTTTTGCCTAGATCTACTTGATTGTCATGTCACCTTCCTGAGAAGGTAGCTAGGCTGAAGCTCATTACCTTCTCTGACTTGAGAATGAGGAATAGACTGGAAGCAAGTGTAGGCTGCAAATACAGATTAGGCTACTGGTTTATAATTTTTCTAGCTCAAGACCAGCTATACAATATAAAATCGTGAAAATATAAGTTATCTATGAATGCAAGAGCTATTTAAGGTGTGTTTCAATTTCTTGTTTTCTTTTCTTAAACAATACATGACTTTGCCATCTTCAGAAAATGGGCACTTCCCCAAAAGCAAACACTCATAAAGAAACGTGTAAGGACACAACACTATGTTACAACTGCCTTAGCTACATGGATGTGAGTAGTCTAGTTCTAGCAACAGACTAAATCCCAGCACACATATGCTGGGATATGACACGGCACTTGCATATAGACATTGAACCTACTGATTGGTTAGAACAGTTGCCAATGATTAGTTCTGGAGTCAGGGAGAGAGAAAAAACCTAACTGAGTTGAAATAAGAGAATATGTTTTGTTGCGGAAGAAGTCACGTGGCCACTGGACTGCCTCCAGAGGCACCAAAATAGCCTGAGCAGAAACAGAGGAAGTAGTTGTGAAAAGTGAGCTTGGGTGGAGTTTGCTGTGATGAGCACCTTGGAGACAGCAGTAAGGGATCTTAAATCTGGATTCACATCTGGTCTATGTCTGAAGCTGATGGACAGCTTCTCCACTCACCAGTACAATTTCTCAGCGAGGCCTCCTCTTATCACGTCTGAAACACTGCAGCGTGTTTGCTCTGCCCTGACACATGGAAGCTGACTTTTCTGATACTAATGCAAACTGACACAATGCTGCCTTCCCTTCTGCATACCTGTGCTAGCTGCTGACTCCTCCTTTTCTATCACAATAAATATCAGCTGCTTGACCTGATTTTGAGATCAGCTCTCAGCTTACTACCTCTGGGTCTGTAATCTTCCATTCCATGTTGGAGAAGTGAAATGCTAAGTCTCACCATTCCAACATGTTGCTTTCTCTCACTCATGGGCAAGAATTGAAAACAAGCACTCAGTGGTGTCTCCTCTGCTGCTAAAAGGCTCCACACAAACATCTGCAAGGATGCTTTCTCCTTCAAATTATTCGTTAATACTCTTTCAAAAGTCAGGACTTTTGCAGTCCAAGCTGCTTGTACACAATGATGACTGGCTATTATGATTACAATTTTGCTGCATTATTGTCCTGTTGTCCACTGGAAAGCATCTGTCATCTCTTCTCTCACATTTAGACTGTAAATCTGAAGGAAAGGGATCACATCTTTTTCTTCAGTTCTAGCAGCCTGTCAAGATGAACGATGCTGCAGCCTGTATTTCAGAACCCTAAGCACTATGGTAGTATTGTGATTGCTGCAGTAGTAACAGTAGCACTAAGAACTGGAGTAGAGATCTAAGGGTATTCCGAAGTCACAGGCTTTTCAGTCCAGACTTGTTTGAGGGGGAAAAAAAGAAGTAAGTGAGAACATTAGTTATTTGTTTAAAGGGTAACAGAAAGGATATTTTTTGCAGAATGTTGTTCCCATGCCAAATTTCAAGTCTGGATTTTAGAAATATGTCTATTTGTAAAGAAAAAAAAAAGAGGGACCAAGAACTCTGAAATGTTCCTTTGTGTTCCGCCTGTGCCTGCCAAGCAGAAAGTGAATGTACGCATGTGTTAAAGATGGCAAGTTACTCCTGACCCCATTTATGGCTCTTTTTTTCATGGATATATTCTCTGCTAATCATCCCAAGAGAATAATGTCAGCTTAAATCATGTCATCTGAATTACTGGGAGAAGGTTCATGTTTGAAAACAAAGAAATGCAAAAGGGTTATTTGGGTAACTTTTAATAGTTATTAACTGAGAAAGAAAATGCACCAGGACCAAGAGCTCTTTGTGAGAACTTCCTATTTTGGTGGCTACATTTTAAGCCTGCAAATTAAAAGGTGAAGCTGTGTATCATAACCTAACAGCTTTATTTTAGAAGGACTGTGGTAAGAAACAGAGCACCATCAAAAGCCGAAAAGGAATTCAAGAGCAGAATAAATCAAAAAGTTTCTCTCTACCAGCTTCCGACTTCTGAAGTCTGTGCCTTGGTCATAGCCCTGTGTAACAATTGTGCACTTTTGTCTGACTCCCAATCTTCCTTTTCAAGTTTAAATTAAAAAATAACAGGAAGAGTAAAAGCTCTTACTCTCAGACTGAAATTCAACCAAGTGTACCTTTTTCAAGAGCACAGTTTTATCAAGTACTGATTACATAAATCAGTTTGGAAGGAGGAAGTGGAATTACACTAACAAGTTTAAAAAAATTACAGGAAACCAATTGGGAAAAGGTTTCCTATGTTATTTCCTTAAGCAGGGTGAAGAACAGCACCAATAGGATGTTTTCTAATGTATCATTTTCCAGCTCCCTTGGAATGAAACTTGAACTCCAGTTCAAACTGTCAGTAGAGGCCACCTGGAAATACCTTTCTGTGCCAAATATGTACATATACCTCTGTGTTCAAAGTAACTCCCAGAAATCTTACTATTTGCAGCCACTTCTGATGTAACTACAGACTGTTAAATAATAGGCTTCGAGCTTCCATTTCATTAAATCCCGAATCCTCTACTTAAACAAAAACTCCAACTGACTTTCATTGGTTTTGGTCAAGACTGCAGCTCTACAACTGACTGTGCATTCTGTTTCGCACCAACAGCCCATTGCAAGCACAAATGGTGCTGCTAATAAAGCAAGACACCTCATTTGCCCCACTAGTTGTGTTAATTGCAACTCAAGTCAGCAAAATCCATCTGCCAAATGCTGAAACAAAAGCACACCAACAGAACATGAAAACTTCATTTGCCATAGTTAATGTACAACATGTCAATAATTTGTTTTCTTCTGCCACTGGTGAAAACTGAGACATCTTTTCTGTATTTGGGCAGAACAATGGAAGTCTCTTTCATAGACACGACAGCATCTCAGAGTACCCAGCAGCGACACAGGTCTCCTGAGTTTAGTGTCCCAACAAGCTAAAATGAATAAAGATCAAAGTAGTTACTCACCACCAGCTGCTCCAGAATGGTGGAGAGGGCTGCAGGAAGGTGAAGATGATTCAACTGAAAAAGTGTGTGATTTTTGGCATCAGTGGATGCCAGGCAGGCTTTTGTAAGGGAGCCTGTTATCACTCTTCGTAGAGAAATATAGGCTTTGGGCTCTTTCTCTTCAGCACGCGGATATGTTAAACCTGCAGACACTCTTTCAGATTGAAATTCAAATTATGCCTGAAAGATCTTTGCATTTCTTGCTCCCACACTAGGGTTTTGCGAAACAGCAATCAAATTCACTACTTTTTTATTCACCCTGTGTCATTATCTGTTTCTAGCAGGGAAATGGTAACTGAGGTATACATAGCTATCTCTGCTCAACAAGGGTAAATGTATGGTATCATTGAATAAGAAATACCATGATAGTATGATGACTGGCCTCTTTGGTACAGCTATAAACCAGAACGTGAGACAAAATCACTGAAATTTGATTTTTGTACTCAGAAGCCTTAAAAGTTGAGGATTCATGGTGGAAATCAAAATGGGCCTTCTCTAAAAGAGCATGAGTTGCCAGTGAATGTGGAAATGGCTGAACAGGACAGCTCTGGCCTTTATCAGTATTCATCAGTGAGATAAGCAATGACAGACTTAGGCAGTCTTATTCCATTAGTGTCTGCTTAGGAGCTGGACAGATCATCCAGATTTCATTTTAATACTCGTGACATTTTGGACATAAAGTACAATTTTCACACCTGAAAGGAATTATGTCCATATGTTTGCAGACAGAGACATCATAAATCCTATGCTGCAGAAGGAAGCACCACAAAGACTGCTCCTTCAGTAGCAAATACTTTTATAATGAGCATGAACACTACGGAAGCAGCACTGAGGTGGTCCATAAAAGCAAAGATTTTTCATCAGGTGCTGCTCAGTAAATGGGTGATGTTTGTGCAAGAAGCAGTGTCAGTGGTGATGAGGAGGCCACTGCCTGACTGCATGATGTAGAAAGAAAGTCCAGAGAGGGCCATCCTCTCAACAGTAGGCATTTAGTTCCTCAAACAGGATAGTACATAACATGTGGAAATTACAGATGTACTTGGGATGAGATATTACCTGCACAACAGCCTAACCTCTGAGCCTGAACTTGAGACTGTCAGAGAAGCATAGCTGTGGGGAAGAGTAGGAGGTGGCTAACAGCCACAGGATGAGTACTGCAATCAAGGCTAGTGCCTAGATAACTACTGGTGATTCATTTTTATTTTTCCAAGTAACCATTTTATTGTTTCTCAACCCCATCACTGCATCCTATAAATTGTATCTGGATTTACTAACTGGCAATACAATTTATTCTCCCACCCTTCTTGTTACAGGTTTGGCCCAGTGTTCTTTAAACATTCAGTAATGGGCTTCAGAAATGGCATGTGGAACTTTTTTGCCAGAAGGCATGTGGAACAAGGGCTGCAACGCCACCTGTCTTGGAAAACATTACAAAAGTGCGAAATTAATAATCATTACTGTAGTCAAACTGTTGGTGTCTGAAGTCTCCAAGGAGAACAAAGATTGCAAGAATGGAATATACTGAAAAAGACCATTAATAAAATTGGACTTTGGTCATTACGGCTTTCTTTGTCTTCTTCCAAACGAAAACAAAAATATGGCAAAAAAGGACTCTCTTAGATGAAGTGATCCTTAAACTTAAAACTCTAGAAGAAATTACTTATTTAGATACCTGCTGTGCTCCACTGAAAAGTCTTTGATAAACTGGTATCATTGTTTATTCCATTACTGCTGATGAAAGCTATTTGATTATAGCTGTTAAAATATCTCTATAAAGTCTTAAATAAAAACACATGTTGTGGCACAGGCTTTTAGAAATAAAAAGCATTTTAAACATACTTTGAAGACAGCCTAATTTCATTGTTTTCTTTTAAGCTGAAAGGAGAAGTACTTCGTTGTTCCAAGGCCGGAGAGGCACAGATAAATTATGTACCAGTAGTTAGCCTTCTTGTTCTTCCATATTTCTACCTATTCATAGAGCAGTGTGATCCTGCATACTAGAAAAAAAAATGCAATTACCTCTGTTTCTCCATTATTGTTTCAGCTAGGAGCAGTTTTACTCACATGTATTTTGGTGATTCAGATTATTCTGGTTTATTTAAAAAAAGCATCTAGGAGAAGTTGCACAGTGCGAGGTAGTGTCATGAAAGGAAAGCAACATTTGACAGCAGCAAAGCATCTTCTGAGAGCAAGTAAAGTGACCAGATTCACAAGTCAGTGCATGAAACATAGCAACCACCAGCAAGGCTGTTTGCTTCTTTTCAGAAGGAATCACAAATGCAACCATTTAGTTAAAAGCACGTAGTCCCTAATAACAAACATAGCAAATTTGATGAAATAACACAAACCCACTCTTCATCACATTCCATGGCATCTGGATGAGTGAAACTCAGGCCTCAGAGAACATTCTCAACAAGTCCTAAGGAAAATTCACCCTTTTATTCTAGGTCAAACATGCCCATAAACAGAGCCTGGCAAACACATTCATATCAACATGCACTTAATCACCACGATAGTGATCCATATTAAGTATGATCTAGGACAAAAATCTCCCATGTAAATGGAGTGTGACTCATATACCCTATAGAAACTAGACCACAAGCATAGTCAGTAATATTTGGCACTATGTGAAATTACTGTTAGTGTTCTCTCCATATGTTTGAAAATCCTAAATGATTATAAATTGCGGGTATGTAATATATACCAAACAAATTGTAGTCTAAAGATAGGAGAATATCATTAAAAATTATATACTCACCATATTTATCATTCATTGTTTGCCTTGTACTTTCTACTCTCTGAGAATGGAAACTGTTGCAAATACCTGACAGCCAAATACCTCATTTTGGCACTCATGCTAACTAATAAACGCCTCTGTGCTACTTGCTTTGAAATGCAAAATTAAAATCTTCTTAAGGAGGAACAAAAGCAGTATGCCAGTTTTGATTCCACAGACTTGTACAAGTTATCATATTGGTTCCCATGCTAAAATGGTTTTCTTTTTTTTTTTCTAATAGTATACAGCATCCATTTGCTGAAGGTTATTATTTAATTTACATTTAAATGTATCTCAAGGCTGTCACTGAAACATGATTTTTACTTCATGAATATTATCCTATCCAATATAACTATACATATGTAGTCTTAATCAAATAGGAATTTCCAAGGATCCTAAGTGTATAAAAGGCACAATTACATCACATGTTCAAAATGCAGATGTATCTGCGATGAACCACTGGTTCAGTAGTTCACGGCAGTATTAATTCTTCATCCCAATTAATGGATCCAATTCTCAGTAACAGTATGGCCCCTTCATGCCACACTGCCAATACAAAGTTATCCTAAAGGGGATACAAATACATAGAAAGAATAACTTCTGCACACACTGCTTCCTTTAAAGCACTGAGTTCAGGAAGTAGAATAAATTAAAACATCCCAGAATTATCTTAGGTCAGATAAGAAACCTGGCAAGCTGCTGCTGGTACCCTCAAAATGTGTGCCAGCTACTACACATCTTGGCTCTCACCCCAAGTGACCAAGAACTGTGAAGTGGCCCATGGGTCTTCAGGGACAGCCCAGAAGATGTAAGGCTGCGAATGCCCAGCAGGCTGAACAGGACGACCATGACTGCCAGCATCGCTCCTGCAAGAACCGCTCACAAGTGTGATTGATTACTCGGTGGTTCACTCCAGGACAGACGGTTTGTTCCAAAACGCCACGAGGGATTAACTTGCAGAGACCATCAAACAGCAAAAATTACTTAGAGCCCAAAAAGACGGCATTTGTCACTCACCTCTAGTAGAAGGCCACCCTCTTGGACAGCAGTCTTATTAGACACATTGTCTTCTTTTATTGTCTGACCAACTTGCTTCTTAAAGTGCTTTTCTTGAATGGCTGTTGGAAAGAGTTATTATGAGTTTAGGAATCATACAGACAAGGGCCACTAGACTAAAAATCTTATTTGGACACTTAACATGCATTGGACTAATTGGGAGTTACTGTCTTCATGGTCTGGATCTCAGTTACTGACAACTTGCTTTTGTTGCAGGGGAGACAGATACATATTTGGCAGTCCAGATGTTTTTTTATACAAAATATCTATCACACTTTTTATTGAGCATATTTTTTCCATTACTGTACTCTACATAAAGCAATAGCAAAAACCCACAGGAAAGAAACAAAGGATAGTTAGTAAGTTGTTTTGTTTATAAGAATATGTATTATGAAAATGTAAAGAAATGCTTATGCAGCTCAGAAGACAAGGGACTGAAATTCATTTCTTGTCTTCAGCACTGACCTCCTTGGCACCAGATTATTTTCAGTCTCACCATACCCTATTCTATTCTACGAGTCTGAGACTGATTGTTAGATTCACGGGAATCTTCTTAAACTATTTCATTTCCAAAGAGAAGTTTAAAGTTTGATTTTTGCAGATCTTTTATTACACGAAATTCATGAAAATCATTCACCATAGATTGAAATCACATATATTAATGAATATTAATATATTCATTAATAATAATGAAAACCTTCATGGGAATCAAAATGCCTGGTGACTGCTTTTCCTGCACATGGGTTACCATTACTTGATCTGAAATATCTTTGAATATTCAGATTGTAGTCTTCAAATCAATATATCCCAAAGAAAAATCCCAGAAATACAATCCCATTTTTGAGAATAATGAGAGCATTCCTGAGAACTCCGATGCAACTTGACAGATTGGGCTTCTGCATTCTCCAGGGAGTATGGTTATCTTTTGTTTAGTAAAAATTAAGGAGTTGACTTCACGCTTACCACTCCATTACAGTGACACAACTGTCCCAGGCAGAAAGTAGTGAATCAATTTTAAGTTTTTTTTTCCTTTTCACAGAGAGTGAGAGGAGAAAGCATAGCAGTGAGATTACATTACATTCAATACATATAGTCTATCCCAGCTAGAAGAGAGCTGACGCCGCCACAGCCAGAGGTGGTTAATAATGCCAAAAAATGTTGAGACAAACAGAAGCCATTTTTATCAAATCAGCAAGAAGGGGAGACAGCAAGCAAGGTTCTAATGTTCCTGGGCATTTGGACAAAAGTCATGACAACAGGTGTTACATTTTTAGTAGGATATCAAACAGAAAATATAAAAAGTCTACATTTTTTAATGGCTTGAATTATATTTGTTGCAGGTGAATGTGGATATGACCTAAATGGAGTCACCTCCTTTCTAAAAGGCTGTACAATAGCATTTGCGTCAGACTGCTCCTCTGCTGCCATCTGTCACATGGCAACAACATGTAATGGGATACTGGTGGGAAGGTTCAACCTCTACTGCCATACCACCAACATCCGCCTCTGACGTTGTGGGCCAACATCATAAAATAGGAGGCATCACTTTCGGAGCAGCCCTCATAATTGCAGAAGATTGCTTTCCATTTCCTGCTCAGCCAAGCCTTCTGCTACGTCTACCCATAAGAACGGATGTACAGCTGTCACAGCAGAGTGTTAGACATGTGGCAGTCATTTTTAAAAGCACAACTCCTATTCCAATGATCCCTTCCAGAATTTTCTCCCTCGGAAAAGATGTTTTTGTAGCTACTTCCACAGTGGTTTGCCATCTTTGCGAAGGTTAAATGACAAACAGGGAGGGGTGAGAGGAAACCAAGGTTTATTTTTTTGATCCGTTCTTCTGGCTTTGTGAAAATTCCACCAGTTCTAACTCCATCGTTAGTGGAAACTATTATTGTACCTGACTGAGCAGGCCAGAGCTCCCTGCCTGTTTGTTAGCCTTCAGGCTCACACAAACATAGCAGCAGAAGCACAAGAGATGTTTGTTCCGCAGCTTGTCTGGCTAGTATAAATTCCATCTCCAAATGGAAAGTATTTTAATGTTATTTTGTCAGCTAGAGTTACCCGTATGTTAGGCCACACACATCCGTTTCATAACATACTCTACTCGCTGGCCTCAACTGCAAAGAGAACTATTGCACCATCAAAAGCCAATGGCACCCTCCAGGCCAAGAAGCAAGAGCCCCTCTGATGCAGGCACGTCTCCTCTGTACACCTGAGGCCTTGCTCACTGGTCGCTCTCCCTCTGCCTCCCTGCACTGGAAATACTCTGCTAACCCATACGTCAGTGCAGCAGGGCTTGGCTGGTACAGCAGCAACCACTCAGAAGAAACACTGCTGCTAGTGGAAGAACATCACCTGGGGAGGGCAAAGAGAGAAAGGCAGAACACCGTGCAGATCTCCAGTATGAAAGAGAAGGAGGAAAGGCAAAATATGGCATGGTGAAAAAGAAAACTGCAAGATGTTATCTCACTAAGCAAAAAATCAGTGGAAAGAAAGCAGAGCAGCCTCATGATGTCCCTGTCAGCACCAAGTCTCAAATGGGAGAACTGAAGGAACGTATTGGTTACAACTGGTGGCTCAGCAAGGCAGATGTGACCAGGATGAAACATTACATAAAGTCACAGCTCTCTTGAGCAAAGATTAAGCCCACTATGATGAAAACAAACAAACAAGCAAACAAAAAAACAGAGAACGAAGGAGTACTGCCTCCAGTAGGCAGGGAGGAGCAAGTTGTGGAAAACCAAAAAAAAAGAAAAAACAAAACAGAAACAGCTAACGATGACTCAGTGACCTGAGGGGAAATCTTCTGGCCTGTGGAGTCCCATATATCAAGAATGGGGCAAGAAAATACTGATATTGCAGGCAGTCTGACGAACGCTGCTGGCTGTAAAAAAATGGAAAGTTTTAGCTTTACAGAGCTTTGGACTGCTTTCTGTGGCAGAAGCAACTCTTTGGGCTGGACTGCCAGCAGTCAACACAGAGAGCTCACCTACCAGGTTCAAAACCAGCAAACAGAATGGGTAGGAAGCAGGAGCAAGAGAGACCTTTTTCTGAGCACAGATTATCTAGCCTGCATTTTCAGAACACAAAATAAAACAGAAGATGGAGCTGTTCTGCCAAAGAAGATGAATGAGTGTATTGATACCACGAGGGTGATAAACACAAGATACACAAGAACTGGGGCTGACAGTTCTGCAAGGTCATGCGATTGTGAGCATGGTGCTATCACAGGCAACATTAAAAAGCCAACAGTTTGGAAATGTTAGGTCCTACAGAAGGACAACACTGTGGAAATATACAGGACAGGGGAGTAGGGGGAGTGAGAGAGAAAAAAGGAAAACGGCCAGAGCAGTTTTCCTGAAGATCAGGTCAAAGACCTGAGGATTTTGTTCCAATTTCTGATGTAAAAGTGATTAAGGAGTGGAAACTGGAAAAACAAAGTTGAGTTAGAACCGATAGCTAATTAATGGGGGCAGGGGGAGTCACAAAATCACAAAAAGGGTGATAAGTTTGAATAAATGGAGTACTGGACTGTCTTACACAGTGCTGGTGAGCCTTTCACAGCCACACTATCTCACTGTAAAACCTGAGTTCTTTTTGAGCCTCCAGTTCTGACGAGGGCAATGCTATCTACGTTTACCAAGCAGCTGGCTTCAGTATCGGAAAACTGTAAAGAACAGAAAAGATGCCTGACACTTTCAAGCATAAGGAAGCACCATGAAATCAGTTGTCTCCTTTTCCCCAGAAATAACAGAACATATACTCCTTGTGGAATATGCTTTCATTAGGAGGGATGGAAATTCCAGGACTCTCATAAAACCTCACTTTTTAAACCAACAGGAATACATTCTCTGAAGTGTTTCTGTACCCCCTCCTGCACAAGCACAGCCTTCTTTCTGCAGAAAATCATCAGAGGAGCTACCTGCCAAGCTAAGGCCTGTAACAACTTCAGGTGTGCTCAAGCTGCACCCCAGCCATCCCACGGCTCCCAGTGCTGAGGCTGCCTGC
Source organism: Aquila spilogaster (assembly GCA_024606505.1). Classification (NCBI taxonomy): domain Eukaryota; kingdom Metazoa; phylum Chordata; class Aves; order Accipitriformes; family Accipitridae; genus Aquila; species Aquila spilogaster. The sequence continues at coordinate 89,018,128 of JANHGO010000063.1, read as the reverse complement.
ATCCCACAGCTGCACAGGAAGGGCAGTGGAGGGATGCTGTGTCTGATCTGGGCACCAAGCCTGGGTTCATCTGAGGTGGGAGAAGGAGACGGTGCTATTTAGGCTCAGAAGGGTGCAGGTGTATCAGTTTCAGTTCTATCTACCAGGAGCACTGCTGAGACCAGTGATGTCCCAGGGACACAATATTTCTTTTAAAGGGCAGATCAAAATACTTGAATGGAGCCTGCAGTTTCAGAGATCCCACTTCACCAACACATGTCTTACTTTTGGTAACTGTTACTCGAAAGGAAGTGAAAACCGGGTCTTTCTTCCTGGATCGCAGAGATGCAGGAAGAATTAGCTATGCATGCTACCCCGAATGCTAAGAAAACAAAACAAAACAAAACACCACAACTAGGAAACACTCCGTCTGAGAAATTTTGTTAAACAAACCTACAGACACGAACCAAAACCGTCTGTTTCCTCTTGCCGCACTGCGGAGGACACTGAATGACAGTAAGGACAGCACTCTTCCAATACACACCGAAATTAAATAACGTGTAATATAGAGAAGGTTTCTGATGCATTGCTGAGACATATGAAAGGGACACCGCATTGTGCAGCACTGCAGGTTGCATAGATGAACTGGGAGGGGATCTGGCAGCAAACCCCACCCTGTGAACGTGGTGCTCGGTCCGGGTGCAGAGGCTACCAGAGCACCAGATGCAATTGCACTAGCAACAATGCAAAGTTTCTCTTCCCAACACAGTGGTTTTCTCAGTCTGCTTCTTCTTAAGAGATGCTTTGAAATCCAACTGCCCTTTGAAGTCTCTCAAGTACAGCATGACATTTATTTAAGGTACAACCCAAACTGTTTTCTTTCCAGATCCCATCCCCTCTCTCTTCTCTCATTTTCCTGCAAGCCCCGCACTCCTCCCACGCGCGAGGAGCACCGAAATGGGCCCCCCCTCCGGGCCGCCCGGCCGCAGCCTTGCGTGACGGGAGCCCGCGGCACGTGGGCGTCCGCCGGGCAGGCCGCCACGGCGGCAGGCTGACACCCCAGCCCGGCCGGAGGATCCCGTTTGAAGGGGAGGCGGGGAGGGAGGGGGGGAAGGCCTGGCGCGGAGGCCAGCTGCTGACTAACCCGGCCGCGCTCTCACGCAACCCCGCTGCCTGTCAATCTCCCCTCGCCTCTGACAGAGGCCTGGCGCGCGTTCAAACCCTTGCGTGCAAGCAGGCGGGCCGCCTTACCCTGTGAAGTATTTCATAATAACAACAGCTGTTAAATATTGATGACTCCTGGCAGGCTCTGAATGCTTTTCGTGAAGGTTAAGCCTTCGTGTAATGGAACCTAATTCCTCATTATGCACTGTATCGGATATCTGGAAGTTGCCTAAAAAAAGCAAGAGGGCTTGAAGTACAGAATCAGAACGTAACTCGCCAGCACCAGGGAGCGGGGCAAAAAACAGCGATGTGAAAGGCGAGGAGAGTTTCTGTGAAGTGAGATCCTTTCGCAAACAGCACAAAACGCTGCAAGAGCAACGACTGGAGCAGTGGACTTAGCTATATTCCCCCAGGTCGTTTTGTTTTTTTATAAATAGCTGCAGATGCACTGAACTTCGTAGGGCGACAACCTGACTGTCACTGCTGTCGATATATGAAAGTACACATGGTAATTATTTTTACAGGAAAAGGCAGAAAAGAAGGAGAAAACTGGCAATCTCACAGCCTCTCCTCCAGCATCGGTCCAGAAGAAGTCTGACTTGCAAGGAGGATTTGTGGCCATCAGGCGAGATGTTGCCATGGAGGTGCTCAAAGCCAGGCTGGATGGGGCCCTGGGCAGCCTGAGCTGGTGGGGGGCAGCCCTGCCCACAGCAGTTTAAGAAATGCTGAGAGCTGTTAGGTGGTTGTCATAAGTGCGAGCATATGGATGGTGTATAGAGTATTAGCTTGTCTTACAATAGTTTTTTTAGTGGTTTATGCTATCTGTATCTCACAAAACTCATTCACAATAAACCACACTTTTACTTCATGTTTTTCTGTAGTCTGGGACTGTAACATCTTTCTTATCCCACAGCTTCTGAGCAATCACAGCTCCAGAGAAAAACTGTGCCTCTATGTGCAACCTACTTGTATGATGCAAGCAACAAAATAACTTGTCTAGAAAGCACATCTCCTCTCTGTGGCTCACTGTTGCAACCTTTATCTCTTCATATGACTGAAAAGATGTCTCACCAAGAGAAAACCCTACACTATGCATTGGTAAAGATATTTTAGATATCTGTTTCCATTGCCCTGAGTAAATATTTGATTAATCACTTGGTCTGGTAAACCGTATTGGATATAAGACTGCCGAAGAGATGCACTCCTCCTAGATTATCCCCAAATATAAGACTTATTCAAAGTAATTCTTTTCCATTTCATCTTTGTAATTCCATTTGATTATCTACTGTTTTAAATCTGATAAATTGATGGTGGGAACCTGCTGATTTACAGATTTGGTCCTGGGGCCTTAAATTTATCCCTGTATGATTTCAGTCTTAGCTTGATTAAGCTGTAATAAATTAGTTTGTCCCAGTGTATTTGCTTGCACACCCTTTTACATACATACAAGGTAAACACAATTGGATTATTCTGTTTAATTACAAAATGGGTCACAAGCCTGAGTCCTGGGCAATCTTAGGTAAGAAATCTGCAATCCACTTGGATAACTTTCACATCAACAGACACAACCATTATAAAAATTAAGAGGATTCCAACAAATTATTTGCCCTTTAAGGCTCAAGATTGTAAGTTACTTGTTCGTTAATCTGAATCAAGTGAAGTGTAAGTTTAATATAGAGGAAAAAAAAATTCAAGAGAATTCTTATGTATCTAGAGAAGATGCTTAACACTGATTCCAGTTCCAATGGAAATGGCCTTAGAATGTACAAACAATGTAAATTTGTATTTCTTTTGCTTTAGTTTCAGTTTTCCTCTGTACTGCACTATGAAACGCTGCATGTTAAGCCAATGTAGAGGTGTTCACACTTTACCAAGCTCAAGTGAGCCACAGTGTGTTCTGACCTGCCACATCCTGGCAGTTTGAGAAGGATCTCAGCAGATCTCACTGATCATGACACACATGCATACTCAGAGGTACAGTACTTCAGGACACATTTATTCTATTATCTATGGAGAAGGTAGGCTACCAAAACAACCTGCAACGTTTCACAATTGTTCTTAGTGTCTTTGAGTTTTGTTGAACAGCTGTTCATCTTTTTCCTTGTCCACAGATTAAAAAACAAAACAAAACAAAAAAAAAACAACAGGGAAGAATAGAAGCTTCTTTATATTCTTCAAATTCGCTTTCTGTCTTTATAGTGAAATAGCTCTTTTTATTCATATTATTTCATAAACCCAAGGCCATTTTTTTACTAGTTTGATTCTTCCTATTAAAACAATTAAGTGATGGACATTGGGGTACACAGCAGAGACAGCTCCCTTTGAGGTAGGATTGAAATGCCTATAACTGTTTACTGAGCAAGACTAATTATTGTATTAAACAAACAAACAAACAAACAAAAAATGTCTTATTTTCTTTTATGGGAAACAATTTGTTGAAATAAGTTTGAGTCTAAAATGTATTTCAGAAACATGAGACCAGAATTCTTTTTTTTCTTTTTCCTGAAAAGACAGCTGAAAGAAAAGTTATATGTGGTCAGAAGTGAGCAACTATAATCAACTGGAATCTTCTCCACTTTAAAAAATGGAGACTCTATGTGTTGCATCTTATGGAAGAAATGCAATAAAGTCCTCGTAAAATATTTATCTTGAGAATATCAACATTTTTAGTCTCTATCAGCTGCAGAAGATGTGCACCAGTTTACCCTCTTCAATTTAGGTCTACGGTTCAGAACATTTAGTAAATCAGTCCCTGAAGAATGAAATCAAATCAAAGGCCAAGCATGAAAATAAACGCAACTAGGAAAGTGTATGAGAAAGTCTCTCTCACCCTTCCTGATTAAATCAATGTGACAATGACTGACTTATGTGAAATTTACATTATTTTTGCTTTCCTTTTTGGATTTGATAACCTCTTTCCAGCCCTGTGTTTGAAGCAGGCTATCTCCTGAGCTTTCACTCTTCAATTTGTGCTGCTTTTATAACATTCTTGTCCCTTTATAATTTCATTTGCACCATTCTGCATGGAAAGGCACAGGCTAAATTCATACCTGCTATCTCCAAGAGGGAATTTAAGTCAGCATCTCTTAGAAGAGAGTTGAAAGAGCATATGTCAGTAGGCCAGTATATCACCCAAGAGACTGTTTAAAAATAGCCAAAGCAGAAGATCTGGAGAGGATAAAGGAAACCTTTAAGATGAAATAAACATTGCATCTAAAATATTCACGCTGAGACCTTAGTGCACAGGATGTGCATATGTTACCCAGAAAACCAAATCTGGCTTCATCAGATTCTGAGTAAGAAGTATCATAAGAGCAATTCCTATCTGCCTTATATAGCAGCCATACTGTATCCAATATTAAAGTCAAAGGCACAGGCGCATTTGCTTTCCAGTGGACTTTAAATAAGCGAACACACTTGAGAATCTCCACCTTTAAATCAGATGGAGACTGCAGCACTATGCTGCACAAACCCTGATAAATATACACCACAGAATATGGCACTCCCTTTCTAAGGCAGAGCTGCTTTCCTTTGCGTTTTTTTTTCTGTCTTTTGAGACTGTCACGATGAGACTGATTGGAATGAAGAGCTGCCTTGAGAGGTTAAATGGACCTAACAGGTGGGAAAAATATGCCTGAGAGGGGCTCCTTGACTTTGGCTTTTCTCCTCAAAGACGTAACAGAAGGCGCTGAGACAAGATAAATGCAAATGAATTATCAGGAACAGTATCTGAAAGTTTTAGAAATTATTTTAGAATCAATTTTCAGGATAGCTTTCAAACACTGAACAATATCTCAGGAGTTTTCAGAATACTGAAAAAAAACGAGTAACATGATAATCTCACCTAAAAGTTAAGAATGAAGTAGAAGCCAACAACTGAAGTAAAAAATTGAAGTGCCAGAATACTACATTGGTAATGCTACAGTCCCTGGATAAGTTTAATGTGTTTTTATACACATTAATATTTTAAGACAGGCATTTAAAGCCTAGTCCTGTAAAGCTATCCAAACAGATGGACCTTGCTCCCAACTGGAATCACTTGCAAGTCAGAGGGACTGTAGAAAAAGCATTTCAGTTTGTCCAAAAAGAAACTGCTTTGCAGAACAGGAACCTTCTGCAGAAGTAGAACATACATGCACATCATGTGCTCAATTACTACAAGAACCCTCATTTTTCACTTCCTCACCACTATTTTGCTTTGTCTCTTTTCACAGGCAGGTTCCATGCTCAGAAGGAAGATTCTCAGCAGACCCTAAAGCCACGAAGCAGGCAAGGAATGGGCTTACATATTCTCTCTGTTTACACTAGAGAAATTAAATAAATAAATAAGAAGTAGCAGTCTCTAAATCAGTGGCCAAAATTAGAACATTCAACACTTCCAAGCATAATGAAAAATACTACCTTTAAAAAAGACAGAAAGGGCAAGATTTGAAAGCTCTAGAAATATAAAATGTAGCCCTGCTTTGTTTTGCTTTTTTATTTTTTAAAACAGAATTCTTAGATATAGAGATAAAATTAAAATCCAGCCACACAGTTCTTATCAGACCTGTCCCAGAGAAGACAAGGAACAGCCAAACAATGTTCTGTTTCTCAGAAACAAAGTTCTAGCTAATAAAATATAACCCTTTCTCCAGTTTCAACTCTTCTGCATGTTTGTCATTGACTTGAACAGGCAAGTCGGAGTCCTGTGAAGGTATCTGCTGCCTCAACTCACAGCAAGCAACAGAAGAAATAATAATTATTCCTTAGGGGAATAAGCAAACTTGTGTCCCTCTCATGAAATATATGAGACTGTGGCCTCAGCTTTCAAAAAAAAAAGATATTTAAATGCAACTTTCACCAAGCAATCAATGATAGATTAATAGTATGCATAAAGAGAATTACGATACATATGTTACTTCTCACGTTCCTTCTTTTTCTGTCAAAGTCTTCTGAATGAAATTGGTAATATCTTACATACTGACTCATCAGATCTGTTTTACACGCATTATCTAACACAAAGATCACCTTATACTGGTTTTCATCAGTTACAATGTGATTTCCACAGGATGTACACAGACTCTCTGCCAGAATCAGTCCAATAACTCTGAGACATAACTTATCAGCATTATGCTAATGAAAATATGAAATGGTTTAAGGCAGAAAACAAATGCTGCAAATTGCAAAGAGCAAAATCAAAGATGCTTTTGCACATATACTTTAATGTTACGAAAGTTATACTACAAAATGAAGAAAATATGTACTCTAGAACCTCATTTGTTTTTGAGCTGCATAGTTTTAAGAAGAATTGTTGAAGCCTAGGTGTCTGAACACTGCATCTCAAAGAGACTCTCTCGGTGGCGAGCGCGCCTTTTTCCTCCTGCCAGGGCAGAGCTGCAGGGAGGAGGCTCATTTGTGCATTGCCGGTCTCGCAGGCAGCAGAGCTCTATTCCTCTGATCAAGAGATCACTTTCATAACCACTTTTCTGAGGTCACAAATGAGTCTGCTGCAGTCACGCAATCCCTTGCCTACCAGAGTTTACTATAACAATACAGGTTCATGAAAACCCTTTAAAGAGGCAGCACATCCTTTTCGCCAACGCAGATGTACGGCACACACATGGTATCATAGGGGCTAAACCGAAACACGTCGTGGGGCTGTTATACTTCAGTTCAAGCAGAGGAAAAAATGTATGGTTTGGAGTTTTATCTAGGTGGAATAATGTCCCCTAGGTAAAATGTAAAAAAATGACAAATTAAGATAAATAGAATTCTTTTGAAGTACATGGGCACCTCTTTCAAATATTTATTCAGCCCGTTCCTTTTTTATTATCTTAAAGGTCTGTGTCTGCCAACCATGTGCTACTGTGAATTATGCTAATTAAGATATTTAAAAGCCATGGTAAACAGTGAAACAAGCATTACATTAAATAAACAACAGATATGATTGCTCTGAATTAAACATTTGCTGCTGCAGAGTTAGAAGCAGCAGTGACACAGAAACGTACCATCAGGAAATGGGCTTACTATCAAAAATTTGTTCAGAAGACATACTATGAGAATGCAACGAGTACTAGTTAGAGCTTCTTCCTAGGACAGAAAAGCCTATTTTATATTTTAACTGGGAGCGTCCCACAAATGACCAACATAGTAATCTGTTTTATGGAAAAGCCATGTAGCTGTTAGTTGGAATGGTCTTTGGTGATGGGGGTGCGGGGGACATAAATTTAAAAAAATAAAACTCTTTTTCCCGTTCTGGTAAGACAATTCTACCCAGTGAATAGGGGTTGGCCTATTTTCACAACCAGTTAGCACTATGGAAACAATAGTTGTTCCATCATGAAATATTTCCATTAATGTACTCCATTTAACTGAAGTAAAGTTTTCAAAAGCTTCTAAATTACTCTGGAGCCTGTGATATAAGAAATTAAGTTGGACGTATCTCTTATTGACTTTCGTGAGGATTAGTATACGCACACATTTCATCTACAGATAGCACAGGCTTGCCCAAACCAGCTTTGTAATCCAGCTTAAACAAGTAACAATAGCAATGAGGGCACGGCGCTGAGCCCACGAAGGACTCATGTATGGGCTGGGATGAGTTGTGTGCACACTGCATTGCAAGCTCATTGCTATAATTAGCCATGTCAGACAGATTAAAGTCTGTTCAGATATACGTACACGTTCTACAGCCAGCTTCAGGGACTGTAGAGATGTGCCCGCAGTTGGTGTAGGGCCCTTTGCTTCATCCAGAGAGATTCAGGCTTGACTTTGATATGCATCTTCATTCAGCACTGGGAGAAGTCCCCTCCCATCAACACTACAGTTTGCAGTTTACACAAAAGATGACCTTATGGTGTAGCTTTGATATGCCTCCTCAAAATCATCCTCACCTCTGCTCCAGGCCTTGCCTATGCTTATGGATGGGAACTAGACTGGAAACTGGGCAGGGAACAGTGGGGCTGCTGCTTATGGACCCCACTGTCAAGAGGCTGAGGTACTCCATGAGAGGAAAGTCAGGGCATGAAGCAGGCTCAGACACATGTCATCGCGGCTTCTAGGCTCAGGCAAAGTGCTACTGGAGGTGGTGAGATCTATAAATGGAATGTGATCTATAAACAGAGGGCGCTGACAGCCTCAAGAGTGACCTCAAGGGTAACAGGATCGGTGCAGACAACGCTGAAGGCATTTCTGAAAACAGACCATGGCTTCAAAACTTTCTGAAGCTTTTGAAGAGGTTGCCCTAAGTCTTGAGTTACTGCTTTGTTCCAATTCAGTATTACAGCTTCCCATGGAAAGGAAAATTATGTAAGGTCAACTTGTGCCTAAACAAAGAGATGTGACTTTGCCCCTCTTTATAAAATTTGGCTAAACCACAAGTTAACCCAAGATGAAATAGCCCTGGATAATAATGTTAAGTATTTAATTAACACAGTGATTTTTCCTTTGTAGTTATGGAAAGAGATACATGAGAATACTGTTGTTTTACTTTACCTTTACAAACAAGTTATACTGTTCTTCTGGAGGCCAATGGCAAAGAAATCCTTCATAACAGCAGCAGTGAGCATCCGTATGGGTATTTCAGGGAAAACAGCTGCTAGAATACTTGCTGCTCTGCGCCACTCTGTATGGCAATCTGCTGCAGAGCTGGTACCAAACAGTTTTGGGCTATTGGCAGTCTTTTTTTGATTCCTCACTATATGGAAATAAAATATTTCAATAACATGACCTCTTATGTTCAATTGCAGTGTGGACAATTGCTCTAATTCCTAAGGAGATGCAAGAAGGAGTCTAATGCATGTCCCCAAATGCCATTGGACCTACAATTCTAGAGAAAGAATTGGTTGATGATTTAGTACAGCAAAATCAGGAAAAACAACAACCTCTGTTAGGTCAATTTCCGTATAATTACTGCAAGCTTCCCTCGTTCCCTTTGTAGCTCTGAAAAGATGCATCTGAGAGCCAAAGATCTGTACATCACCTCTATACATAAGAGAACATGAAGGGAGTGTTTTGAAATAGCTGCAAATCTGTCTTTAAATTCCCTTTTTTTAGTCCTTTTGTGAAATTTATTTCATTTGAAAATTATCCAGAGAAATGTAATACAACTCACTTAAACTTCAGCTAATAAACTAAAATCGAACGATTTCAGATTAGTGTAATACAAATCGTTATTTAATACATAAATTGACTTTAAATGGATACTAAGAGATATTCTTTCATTAGAAATAAGTTTAAGCACTGTGAGAAATTACAGTAATTACAATCAAGCTTCAGGGATTTCTGAGTAACTCAGTTACAAAAATTACATCAAGCATGCTCAGGGGAGAGCTGCTACCCTCATCCCCTTCCTGCCACCCCAATATCCTATACATACATGGTGCACAGCTACCTTTCTCCCATAGCCCAGTGCTTTCCAGCCATCTGTTTTTTCTAACAGTGGAGATGAGATAAAGGTGTTCTTCTGCAACAATGTAAATGAAGTTCTACCCTAGATAGGACTGCTGAAAAATATCCTTAGTATCCAAGTAGTAGGCAGATTAAAGAGGACAGCAAATAGTGCAGCTACTGAAAGAAGTTTAAGGCAAGTTAGGACTTTGCTGACACTGAGCCTTTCGCATGTGGCTGAGCATACAGCGTGTCTTAGCACTGCACGGCCTTTGTTTGGTACATAAAACAGGAGAAGCTGGAGTGCCTGACTGTAGTGCTCTACAACAGTCAAGGCGACGCAGCTGGGAGTCGGTGGAGTCAAGGCAGGATTGGAGGCAGGCTGGGAACAGGGCAGCTGGAGCATTCTTATGTCTAATGCATTTTCCGCCGCCCAGATGTTCCACAGTCGCCACTAGTTGTGAGACACTGGACGCGCCAGTCCCTGAGGGTGTTCTGACCCCTGGGAAGCACTAAGGAGGCCCAGGCCTGTCCAACATCAAGGAGGCACAAAGGTATTTTGAGGCACTGATCATCTCTTCCCCCACGCGGTTGCTCTGCCAAGTTTAGCTGTGGTGCAGGAATTCAGCTGTGGTGCAAGATTCATTTTGTACTATAACCCAATGAGCCAAAATACCATCTGAGACCAACATGTAGTTAATTGCTATGAGAACAAAACTTCAAATATCCTGACCTATTCAAAGTTTGAATTTCCCATTAATTCCACATTCCCATTCTAACAGATGGTATACAGGACGTAGTTTCAAAACTCCCTGCATTGGAGCATATGCAAAGAGAATGCGATGAACTGAACTGCGCAGCCCTGGAAACCTGCTCTTTATTCACAGAATGTTAAGTGTCTAAGCAAACCAACCGACATGCCCATGCAACCCCCCTTTCATGCAGCTAATCCTTCTGATGGAAACTCTTGCACCAAAGCTATCACTGCATGGGGAGCTGGAAAAGCACTGGTTAGCAGAGCTGACTCATCAGCTGACTAGCCCACAACATGAGCCACAAAGGACCAAGAATGCTGGTGGTGGCATGAAGCGTGTGGGTGGGAGCAGGGAATAAGCAATCATCTGGCAGCCTAATGTAGTAGGGAGGGTTGACAACAATCATTATTTATTCCCCCCTCCCGCCCTAAGGCTTCATCCCTCTGCTGCAGTGATTCTCATCATCTTGACGCTGTGGTAGGGCTCTATGCAGGGGAGGGAATGAAAGGTACATCCCCTGTAGCCCATGCGATGAAAGCATCAGCTGGCTATCTGAGCTTACTACACCCAGACCACATAGGGTAAATGGCCCTCATGGAGGAGAATGGAAAAGAGGTTTGCCCGGTCCTTCTTTCACCCAACAGGAGATGAGAACAATGTATTACTAGCAAAAAAAGAGAGCACCGCTTTCCCACCAAAGTCAAGTCTGTTGGTTGAGTGTAAGAAGACGGAATAGATGGAGACCTAGTGTTGGAATGGCAGATGTAAGAAAAAGAGCTTAGAGAAACAAGGAACACAGAGAAGGAAAATGCTGTAGCAATTATAGGAAGAGGGGGAAAAAATATGGAGAAAACAAGAAAATCTACAGGTGAGGAAGATAGAAAAAAAATAGTTAAAAAGAGGTGTGATGATTTATCTCTAGGAAAGGCTGCTAGAGTAAAATAGGTGGAAAATATTTCTTGAAGATTTCAGAAGAAAACAGATTAACAAACTGCAGACAATGAAACAGGGAGGGAAAGTCACTAAGGTAAACAGTAAAAGCTAACACTGGAAAAATAAAATTGGCTTGTTAGCATCAATAAGAATGAAGACTGAGTATCACATTATGTAATACCTTCAAACTCTCTGCCATGTCACTAAGTGTCTGTTTGGCTCACAAGGAAGATCTCTTCCCTTAAAATAATACATAGAGCTACATTGCTAGCATTTAATTATTATACGGTTCTGATGGTTCCGAGGAAGTGTTGAAAACAGCCAATTCCTGCTGAACAGTTATTTTAAAGCACTCAGCATTTTGCATGACTGAGCCTTTGATAACTATTAAAGTAAGTCCTGTAATTTTAAGCACCTTTGATTTCCTCATACAAATATAATTTTTTTTTGAGATATACAACCTTTTTTCTACATGCAGCAATGTTTATTAAGACATAAAAAGAAGAAATGGAGGTTCATTTTTTTTCCACTATTATCTTAGCCATCATCATAACATATTGGCATATTTTCCACATAAACCCTTACATTCATCAGTTCAAGATCCATCTAGGTTAGATTGCTTGTCCCCTGAAGAAATGCTTTCATGAAGTATTATTTATTGGGCTGTTTCCCCTTACAAGGTTTATAGGGGCATTTGATGGCAAAGTATCATTTTAAAAAATTATTTGAAACAAAATACTGAGTCTTTGTGACAAGCTTTCAGTAACATTGATATGCAACATAATGCTAACAGTTGGCAGATAACATTTCTGGTACAGATATTGAAACCTTAGGGAATATTTAAGATTAATATAAGGGCCATATATGTTCTGCAGGTACAATTAGTAAAGTGAATATGAAGTTATGACTGGATCAGAGAAAGAAAACCTAAAATATATTGGCATTTTATTTAGATCTGTTCTTTCCTTATTCTCAGTCCTCTTCTCTCAGCTTCTTTCAGCTGTTTCCAATATGTAAGTAGCCAGTTCACTGCAGGTTCAGAGGTAAATGGAAATAGCTGAAACTTTATTTATTATAATAAAAGCTACAGCCAGAGATTTACCTCCAATACACACTTTCAATTTTATATATTCCATATAGATTTAAAAAGGGAGTGCATTGAGGATATTTCAATGGAATCTTAGAGACGCAGTAAATCCGTGTGATCCTTTTTCAGCAAGACTGTTATATAGCATCAAACCTTCATGAAAGAAATTATGAGCTTCTTCGAAGGAAGTTTTAAAGTCTGTTTGCATCTTCTCTTAGTAAACATTTAATTCAGTTTACTGATATGCATTCTGCTTCCACTTCTACAGATGTAAAGACTTTTAAAAAATTATCACTTGCCTTCCCTACATGATTGTACTAAAACTGTAATCAAATTAATACTGGATTTATAAAGGAAAATCTGCTATGCCTTATCTAAAAAGTATTTAATTTAATGGCAGTGAATGTTCAGAGCACAAATATGCTACTACTACACCAGATAGAGAGGAAAAGCATCTGTGTCAGTCAGTTGGGATTTTCTTTCAAAAACATAAAGAGGAGACTAGGCTAAATATAGTTAAAGAAAAACAAGTACTTTCTTGTAATCCAATGAGACAAATCGTAGGTCCAGTTACACAGCAAAATAAGGTAAGATTTGCAGAAATTGAGATTGTTTCTTTGTCCAAACCAGGTCCCATCCAGTGTTTTAGGATTTCTAGATTCTAGATTCTAGATAAGATATAGTCACAGCCTGGAAAGACAGCTGTCTTACACAGAAACAGCCATATAAACCATGTGATAAATTATTAACTTTTGGGTTTGACTAAACCATTAATTTATTTATTTACTTTCATACTTCCATAAATCTACCAGCCATCTGCAGCTCTGCTCATAACAAGACTGCTATAAGAACTGGTGAGTAATCCAGGCATTATTTCAGGAAGGGTATTTCATCCTTAAAAGGCAACATGAAAAATGTGAAGGATGGCTGTAGGAGACAGAATCAAAGACACAAAAAGTGGAGAGAAGGTTGTTTAGTAGGCATGGTTTACTACAATTACATGTAATAGGCAAGGATTATTATGTAGTGAGAAATGATTATTGCAACTGCATGGCCCTGATGAGAAAAAGCTGGGCACAGAGATGCCCACAGAGGCGGAAGAGCATGTTGTTCATCAGAGAAGTGGACAAGAAAGAGAAGTTACTAGCTATTAATTTTGTGGAGAACCAGTGATGTCAGGAAGGCCTGTGATACAGAGAATAGAACAGAAAACAAGATCTGGACAATAGTCTCTGTGCTGTGTTCAGAAATGAAGTTACAGTCAGAGATGGTGGAGGGAGGCAAGATGTCCACAAGGTATGGAGCCAAAATGGAGAGAGGGCAAAGCATAGGTGCTGCAAGGGCCCTGAGAGTGTCCCCTGGAGGCTGGACTTGAACTCCAGTCCTTACCACCTCACAGCTGTGGTTGGACCTGGTCATGGGTACCACCGAGCCCTGGATTCTGACCTGTGGGCCAATGTCCTGGCCTCAGCCCATCCTCAAGGAGGTGGCTTGTGCCTGTGGCTGTGGCTGGCTCTCTCCTCCTGGCTGCCCTCCTCCTTCCTGGTCTGGTGGGGCACTGCCTGGCTGACAGGCCCTGTCCTGATTGATCTCATGGAGCCTATTGTCCCTTTGGGAACAGCCAGCCCTCCCAGCACCCTTACAGGGGTTTCTGACAGCCAGTGTTTGACCAGTAGTGGTGTCGGCCACCATATGGACAGAGATTAAGAACAAAAGAAAGGAAGAACCAATCTTGTCCATAGGAAGCCCTCAAAGATACGATAGACTGTTTTGGAAACTATACAAAGAGAAGGACTGAAAGGCATGAACTGACGAGACTTGAGTATTCTCCAAGACTGTGGAGACTAGTAAGAACGTGCAAAATCAATTATTAAAGCAATCCTGAGAAAAAGTGCCTCCCTTCCATGTCAACACTGAGTCTCAAATTGCTATTCAGAGACATCACCACTGAGCATTACATGACATAAGAGTTCCCAGTCATTGACACACATGTTAATTGGGTTAACCAGGGCTATCTACCTGAATACTGGTGAGGTGTTTTGCTTATTGCTAGTGTTAAATTTAATTTCATTTGCTCATTTTAAACTCCAAGCACAGAATGCAAATAAAAACACATACCCTTATTACATTCAAAAGTCAATAAAATACTATCAGTTAACAAAACTTAAATTGAATTTATCAGAGACTAAATAAAATCTCGAAAAGACAGAATTTATTACCAAAAAACAAACAAACAAACAAAAACAACAACAACAACAACAACTAAGGGCACTTAGCCTCGCTCTCTTCCATGTCTTGGTACCCTCCTGTCTTTGGCTGGAGTCATTCCAGTAGATTTTCAGGGCTATTGGAGTTGGAAATACATTTAGCACCGCAGAATGAAAAGCTGGTCACTCACTGACGAAGCATGCACATACCTAGTGTAAGTCAGGAAACAGGAGATACAGACAACACAGAGAATTGGGGAAAAATGCAAAAAAAACTCCAAAGAGACAATACTGATGTACTTGACAGGCAATGGTCTCAGAGCTTCAACAGCCTAAGAATTATCAGAATTTTGGGGAGTAGAAAAAGAAAGAAGTCATAAGACATATCTGTGTGTGGTTGAGGGAAAGAAACAACGTAGTATTTATTTGAAAACCTAGTAAGTAGAAGATGGAAGCTAGTTAAGGAACTGGCTATTAATCTTTGTCCTCTTCCTTCTTGCTAAGGCTCTACATTCCTTACCTCCCTACCCTCCCAGGTTTAAGACAATCAGTAAACCTCTCTTTACAGATGACTTGGTCTTTATTAGGTATGAAGTCCAGCTGAAAAGATAGGGAAAAGAGTTGATAAGTAAAGCTTAAAGCTATCCTTTTGGCTGCTCTTGACATATTTTGCATCTTCCACATTTTCCCTGCTACTATGCCTACCTTTCATATTGAGATTGCATCTCATGAACTTCTCAGGGTCTCAGCAATCAGCCACCATGAATTGCTAGTGAGACATGTAAGACAACATTTAGAAGTGGCTGTATGAAGGCACTACAAAGTCAAGAAGCTGAATGGCAGTTTTGAAATGCAAGATTTTTGTTAAAGTCTTAGAAAGGAAGTGCTGTTTCAGATTTACATCTGAGTGGCAGGCTCTTAATTCAAGATATTAGTGGATTTGCCTTCCCAGAAGTCTCATTAGAAATAATTTCTGAGTATACTTAATGCTGCTTTTAAAGAGTGTTCTCCAAATCAGTTATGATGAGAACCAAGATACAGTTCTCATCCACCTCCATCCACGATATCTATCAAATGCTCTTAGGACAGTTTACTGTGTTTTGCTTAATAACGAGATAAATGACAAGGAACACTAAAACAGGGAGGAACCTATATGCAGTGGAATATGTATTCTAGCTTGTTCTGAGCCTATGCTTCCAGGTTTTCATCTGCATGGATCACAGGTGTCATCTTGAAGTCTGCCTTGGCATAGCCAATATATCTATACGGACACAAAAGAGCAAAGTTACCTGATCTGGCAAGAACCAGAGAGAGTATGTCTGCACCAGACATGCACAGAGTGTAGCACAAAGATCTCTGAGCTAGATTTAAGGGTGTGGGCACACAGCATTTTATGCTGCTACAAAGAGCTTGAAAAGAGTGTAGCTATGGGATGGTAAAGCATTTATTGGGAATAAGCTGCGCCTCTCAGGAAAGTTAATTCACGTGCATGTATCCCCAAAGCCGCTCTGCTTCTTGATGAAGGACAAGGACCAGCTCTGACATATGTATTATTTCAGAGATCTCTGCAGAGAGCTTCACCTTGTATTGTAAGCCAAAAGTGATGCAGTAGCAGAGCGAGGAGAGAAACCAGGAAGGCAGTCTCCCACACTGTTCTCTAGCCTAAAACTATTTGTCCTATTCATCTTCAAAGCCCTTTGCAATTATATTATGCCAAGATAAATTCCTTATTCTGTTGGACAAGAGGTATTGTCTTTCCTTTAAAACATATCTGTGTTTAAAATTAGAAACAAAGTAAATCATTTTCTTGACAGTAAAGAAACACGTTTCCTCTCAGAAACAGTAATCACTCATGATACTGAGAACAAGCGTAAATCAAGCCAAAGTTCATGCCTGAGGGAACGCTTTCCTACCTCCCATCCACTGCAGCAAAATTCTTGTTAGTACCTTCTACCACTGCAATTGCTAGCACCTTCTGGACTGAAAGTACAATCTTTACTATAGTGAAACCCTATCTTGCTTCCATATCCAAAGAAAACTTGGGCTGCAGTAGAACTGAACTTATACTGGGTTCTTAGTCTTCAACATCAAAACACAATTTAACTCAAGAAAATGAGGTCACAGGAAGCCCGTTCATTGTAGTGTAGGATAAAAGAATTTGATCCACAGGATGCTAGGAGTGTATTTCAATGGCTGGTTCCAGACTGGGCCAAGGAAGCTCTTAGCTGCAGAGGATAGATTTAGCAAGAGCAGTGCTCAGGCAAGATCAAATTTCTGAATACTAAAAAGCACATGTATCAGTCAACTGGTTTAGATGAGCCCATTTTTATCCTTGTTGTATGCATGTATTTATTTATATCAATGCTATGTGAGATTCATAGTGTGAGCTAACCAAATGGAACCAAGCATAAAAGCCTATCAAATCAGAGTGGTTAAAAATGACTAACCAAGCTGGAGAAAGATAAAGACCCATGCTTAACAGCTCAAACTACTTGGGGGATTTCCCCTTGCAGTGGACCAATATAGCAGCTGTGGTTTGTGGGAACACCTATAAAACCAGCTATTTTGTGTTTCAGTGACCGTGCTCTGAGTGTACTTCTTCCACAGCTAGAAACAGCGGAACTGTTCCAGTGCCAAATGCCCTTAAGAGAAATCTCACAGTCAAAGATGTTTCTCCTGTCACTTGTGATTTTCAGTTTCTTGGTTTTATCATCAGCCTTACCAGTATCAGCAGAAGAACTGAGGCCCACAGTAATATTCACTTGAATGGCATTCAGCAGTAGAAAGGTGGTGTAAGATATAGATTCAGAATTGCAAAAGGAAGTTCTACACAAACAATTGCAACCTGGTTGTATTTTCTAAAGATAGCACAATGTCTATAGAGTCCAGCCCTCTTTGTGAGATGACTAACACAGCCTAACAGCTCTGAGCTTCAGACATTCAACAATATAAAAAACCCACAACACATGACACACAGGCACCAAAGGAGTACCAGAAAAGATCTCACAATTGTTTATTACTAACATACTTTACTTGCCATTATACTAAAAAATAGGTATGTGATTTAGAGTTAGCATGAGAACATGACATTTAACATACTGTTGCACTAACGAGTCCCTTGATCTTCAAAGGTGACAGGAATTCAAGCAGCTTTAAGAGTCCTCTTGTTCTTCCTGAATATAGGTTTATTCCGAATTAAATCCTGCTTGAACAATCAACTCTGCTTCTCCTCCAAAACGCATCTTGTTTGCAGGAAATTGAAGAGAAAGCCAACTAGCAGGAAGAGGTATTAAAGCCTTCAGACACTTACAAAACGGCAAAAAGATGAGATAAGGCCCTCTACCAAAAGTAAGCAAAAGGTCTCCCAAGGGTCAGAGAGGTCTTCTTCAGGTTATCTAAGAAAACGTGTAGTCCAAAGCAGCCTCAGGTATTTGTTACATACAATGAATGGTTTTCCCAAGAAATATGGGAAAAAGCAAAAGTGAAGCACTGATATAAGCAACATGTGAATTTGATACAATAGAATGGTTTCTCTGGCAATAAAAAATGTTGAAAGGCCTACTCAAAATAATCCACTGTTTGAAAAAAAGGTTATGTAGGAGAGAGTAGTTGTGCAGCTGATTCTTCAGAAATGAGTCCTGCTAGGTCTCAGAACTGTATATGCAGCCAGCCTTCTTAGTGTCTTGACACTTCTACTAAGATTTCACCAATGTAGCATTTTAGCTCTTGGTTAGATAATGACTTGCAGAAGCAGGTCTTCCTTCAAAGATTTACTTATGTACCACTTATGCAGTAGAATATTCTTTCCAATTCTTATGCCGTTATGAAGATGGTAAAACTCTGGAGCAGAAGAGAGTGGAAAATGTCTTTCTTTCATAAGATGCCCCTTTTTGCTGAAATATTCTGAATGTATTGGCTATTTGAATACGATGATTGAGTACTACAGTCACTGGAATAACTTTATCAGTTACCCTCCTTGGCCAGAAAGGTTTTTTTTTCAGTGCAAGAAGTTAAATATGCTTCCAGAAATAACCTATACAACCTAAATATTATAGACAATCTAATAAGCTACATCTGTGGACTACAGCAACAGATATCCTAAGGATATTTTGAATGTGTTCAAAAAGTAAAGTCTTTTATTTCCCTCGCAGTAAAGAAATCATTCAGGAATTCAGTGTCAGAGGACAGCACTGTAAGTGCTTTAAATCAGTACAGTGCGTCTTTAAAAAAACAAACTTGTAAACGTTAAACTATACAAATATTTTGGAGACCTCTTGATGCAAGGTATCACATTCAGCCCTAGCTAAGCAGAGAACCAGAACTGAAATCCTAGACTTGCAACTCAAAGTATAGGATTTGTCAAAAACTATAGGCTTAAGGATAATCTGAAAGCCTCTCATTATTTCTGTGATTTAAATTAAACATGAATAATAATAGGAAAAGACTGGTGTGAGTGAAGAGATGGAGTCAAGAAGATATGATTCCATGATTACTGATGTGGGGCATTTTATCCTGTTCTCAACATGGCATCTCTTAATATACTTATTTAAATTTCAGGTCTTCTATTCTTTTACTGTATCTGTTCTAAATATGTCCAGTACAAAAGACCAGAAAAGTCCAGTGAATGGTCACAGTCCAGAGGTTGCTGGAGCATCTCTTGTATAATGAAAAGCTGAGGGAGCTGGAATTCTTTGGCCTAGAGAAGAGGAGGCTCAAGAGGGATCTTATCAGCATGTATAAATACCTGAAGGGAGGGTGAAAAGACAGCAGACTGCACTCTTCAGTAGTGCCCAGTGCCAGGAATAGAGGCAATGGGCACAAACTGGAACATGGGAGGTTCCATCTGAACATCAGGAAGCACTTCTGTGCCACGTGGATGACCAAGCACTGTCACAGGCTGCCCAGAAACTGCAGAGTTTCCTCCTTGGAAATCTCCAAAAGCCACCTGGACATGGGCCTGAGCACCCTGCTTTGACTGGCCCTGCTGGAGCAGAGGACCAGATAGATCCAGAGGGCCCTGCCATCCTCAGCCATGCTGTGATTCTGAGATTCACTAATACTATGATTCTCCATTTAAGAGAACACTTCAGGCTATTCCAGCTAGCTAATAAATGAAAGAAGATTTTTTCCACGAGAAATGTATTCAGTATAGGCAGTAATTTTAGCAATAAACTCAAACTTATGAGTTTAGTTTCAAAACCGTTTAAATCTTGTTACAGAAAAATCTTCCTTGGTGATACAAAATAAAATCTAAAAAATGTACCAAAAGAACAAAACGTGGCAATCCAGACCAAAAAAAAATCTTTAGCTGAGAGGTTTTGGGGAAAAAAGAAATCACCTCTAGGAGAAACAGAAACATTAAGGGGGGACAATGGAAACTGGAAGCCTGATAATTCCTCTTCTTGCTCAGCAATGGATCTTCAGAAGAGTAGCTTTGGTTCAGCCAAGCAGCACTCAAAGTACAGCTGAATAGTATTACTGTGTGGATAATGCACTGAAAGCTAGATCGTTCTTTGCTTCCCTACCCATCTCAAGTTTTACTTTTATAACATTCTGAGTGTTACTGGAGTCACGTACATCTCATCAGAAGTATATCTGCCAGCTATGGATTGAGGACTGTTGCACTAAGTATCCACATCCTATAATAACACAGAGTCTCACAGTCTGCTCTTAGGACAGCCCGATGTAAAGAACCTAATTAATAAACCTAAGGAATCCAAATAAATGTAGTAAGAAGTAGACAGCTATAGGAGGAAGAGATGAAAGCTGGAACAGCTTGCAAGTAATTGAGGATACTGAAAATCAGGCCAGCTGGGAGAAATCCTTTGTTGCTTTCTTCTTAAAAGGAATAAATCCAATTTCCATTTGAGATAAACATCAGTGGGAATTGGATCACACCAAGCACATAAATGAGTAAAAGGAAATGACCTGGTGATATAATGTTAAATCAGAAGAAAGACAGAAACCACGCAGTATGTGCCAGAATTGAAAAAAAAAATAAATCTTAAAAAAAGATTTAATTGAAAGAGAGAAACAGGTAAGAAGATGAGAGGGTGTCTTGGTGAAGGGGACTAGGAAATCCTAGACCCAAGACTCTGACAGCAGCAGAAATCCAAAGAACAGCAGAATGAAGACACAAGCTCTAAAGAAGAAACACTTAAGAACACCTGGGGAATTGGAAGGATAAATCTCATAGGTCAGATATCTAAGAAAAGTGAGACTTAGAGGGTCTTTCAACAAACTAGCATGTAGGGAATAAGTATGAAGTATCTCAGTGTTAGTGAAGAGTAGGAAATACAGTAAAAGATCATATTAAAA
The DNA here is from genome assembly GCA_024606505.1 of Aquila spilogaster. Taxonomy (NCBI): domain Eukaryota; kingdom Metazoa; phylum Chordata; class Aves; order Accipitriformes; family Accipitridae; genus Aquila; species Aquila spilogaster. The sequence continues at coordinate 88,997,318 of JANHGO010000063.1, read as the reverse complement.
TCCCAAGTTCTTCAAGGACTAGAAGCTCATAAAATATATTAAAAAATATATAAATAAATAAAATAGAGAATGATTATATAAGAAGAAAATCAGAAAAGCCTGAAAGCCAAGAAAGGAGAGATTATAAAAAGCATGCTGGAAGTTCTTAAACGATACAAGAAGACTGGGAAGAGGTTTTTGCTACTTGGAACTAGACACTCAGACACTGCTCAGTTGTAGACAACGCACAAAAAGTTTTATGTGTTTACCACCTTTTTTGCTTCCACCACTAAAGGTCAAGTAGACGCTGCTAGTATTAGCAACCAGGTTAGCACATCAGGTACGTGGATGAGTTTAGTGCTTGTGAGTTAAAGCAAGATTCAAATAAATTTCAATGCTAGCAAAATTCATTGCAGCACGTTCTGTAAGTGAGTAGAGCATTCTCAGAACTGTTAGCTGTAAATCTATGAGAAATCATGATAAAAAGGGGAAATTTAGAAAGACTAGAAGGGGATAAACATGGTGCTTATCTTTAGGAAGCATGTCAAGAGGGAAGCAAAGAATAGTAGGGCCACTACAATCCTGAGTAAAGCCAAGCTTCAATCCCTAGAAAAACACTAGAAAAAGATACCCAACAACCTATAAGTCATAGCTTGAAAAAAGTAGAAAAAGAAATAGAAATCAACAGATCTGCCAAAAAATATGTTGCTGTGTTACACTAAATTAATTATTCTTTATAAAAGCACATGTGGATGGGATGAAAGAACAATAGATATTACATATCTTCATGACTTCGAAATGCCAATTTATTCTGCCACACAGTATCTTCATGAGTAAGCTGAAGAATCTTATTTTAGAGAGGGCCAAGCTTACTTAAGAAAGCATAATCTGAGGAAAGTTATCAATCATTTGCTGCAATATGGTAGGATGCATTTTTCGTAGTGTCCCAGACTAATTTGGAAAAAAAGATAAAAGCAGAGCAACAAAAGTGATTAAATAAAATGTAGCTCTTGATGGGGAAGAAGAAGGAAAAAAAGCAAACAAAAAGAGTGATCATGGCAGCACGGCAGGGCTGTTTTTCTGAGAAAGAATAAGCTGTGAGAAACATAAGACACCTTCATGGCTATAAAAACAGAACCATGAGAAAGGGAATAAATTGTTCTTCTAAAAAAAAGGAGGGCTCAACTGCAGTGGGAGAGATCCAGACTGCCGGGGATCACTGAAATTGCAGATTCATAAAAACATCGCACAAATGTCCCTCAGACACAGTTGATTCTTCACTGAGGACAGTCTCTTCTAGGCCTATTTCCTAAAATCTGAAATTTTACACAAGCAAATGAATTAACATTATAGACAAATTTCTCACAGCCTATTACAATTCAGTTTGAAATCCATATATTACTTCAAAATAAGGGAGGTCAAACAAAACGTCTCTATGCTTGATTGCCAATATTTTGGATAGATTTGGTTTACAGTTTGAATGTAAAATTTACTGAAACTTTAAATACTTTTATTCTCAAAGTTAATTCGGGACTGTCAATAAATCTGTCAATTTTTATATTTCACGATGAAATGAAGTCTGGAAGTAAGTAAACACAAAGAAGGCAGCAAATTCTGGAAGTAAATAAACACAGAAAGCAAAAATAATGCCACAAGGGAGATTTTTGTTGAGATGCCACTGTTTTTGTCTGTGTGCGCATGTTTATCTGTTCGCATATGTGTATGTGCATATCAACAGGCAAAATACATGCATAAAATATTCAGATGGGCAAATTAAGGTAAACTATTGAATTAAATTACTCTTTATCTAAATTATGCAGCAAACTATTTAAAATGTCCCCACTTCTTGAATACCCAAAGGATCACCCCTATTAAGGTCCATACTTCTGCCATCTAAGGCTGCATTCGGCAACATTAGCTATCATTTGTTAGGAATGCTTATGGTTAGAAGCATTAACATTAAGAAGAAAGGTTTTTACAATAAGGGTGGTGAGGCACTGGCACAGGTTGCCCAGAGACGTGGTGGATGCCTCATCCCTGAAGGTACTCAAAGTCAGACTGAATGGGGCTCTGAGTAACATGATCAAGCTGTAGGTGTCCCTGTTCATTACAGGGGCATGGGACCAGGTGATTGTTAAAGGTCCCTTCCAACTCAAATGATTCTATGATTCTACTGAATGGCATGTTGAAGGAAAGCTTGAGTGAAATACCAATATAAGATTGGTTACTACAAGAACTGAAAAAAATAGAAACTTTAAATTCCAGTTCTAATTCACAGAATCATAGAATGATTCTAATTGTATTCTTATTTTGCCTGTTGGTCTACCTACACTGTATTTTCCTTACTCGTAAGCTTAAGGGAACTGCCTCTTAGAACAGATTGAGATGCTAAAAGAACAAGGTGCTATTCTTTTTATATTGATTTGCAAAATTAAAAGCTGTATTAGAAGGAAACAATTAAAACAGAAAGAGAGCCAGTCTTAAAGTGGAACAATGCCACCATTTTTCCACCACTGGAAAATTTGAGAAATAAGAGCTGCTGAAGGGTTTATCATCAAGAGTGGTAAAGGAAGGCAGAATACATTTAACCGGGATGGAATACGACCAAGCCAGAGGTCCAGCGAGCTCCAGTGATCGCAGCCATTAAGTGCCCTCCATTCCCACAGCAGCTCCAGCCAAGACAAATTTTTGTCAGGCCAATGACCAGCACAGCTTCCTGTAGCTGTTGATGTCTCTCAGTCTAAGCACCGGTTCAGATCCGTGCTGCTTAATATGAGATATCTGGTGAGATTTTAAGGTATGGCTTCAAGCTATTTTGAAGTGCTTATCAGGAAAATGCAAAATGACTAAATGCATATAGCTTGGGGGAGTGGAACTATTAATAGTGCCACTGCCAACTGATTACAGAGATCTGAGTACTGTAAGCCAAGAAGACAGAGGAATTGTTCTCAAGCCAAATGAAAATGTTTCTAAGAATGAGAGAGGGAATCCACCACAGTGACTGTTAAATTGACTACTAGGAAAATCTGTGTTAAGAACCAGACCTAAATTTCAGAAAGGAGCCAGAATTTTTGCTTGCATAACTTAAATGAGATGAACTGGCTTCAAGTTATTAACCTGTAATGGTCACCAAGAAGAGAACAGATGACTCATAAATATTTGCTATCTCCTAATTCCTAATTCTCTGAAAAGTGAAATCAATATGGTAAGGTCACTCCGTGCCCCCTAATTGGCTATTATTGATCTCTATAAATTGCAACGCTTATGCTGCACACCGAGGATAACAGCATAGCTACTGAAAGGACACCTAGTGGCAAGTCAATGAGTATGTCTGGAAACTGCTGGGATGGTTGAAGGTGTGTAATAATAATTGTCACAGGAACTGCTGAACTGTTATAGTTTGAACATGCAATGTTCTGTGTGAATTTATGTGTAAAATAGTTCAAGTGTTGGGTTTTGTTGTTGTTGCTGTTTTAATTGCAAACAGCATTCTTACAAACACTTTTTAAAAACATGGAATTTAAGATTCACTTCCTTCAAATTCAAAGAGCAGTATTCTAAATGAAGGATGAACATGCCTATGTATCAAAGTGTGACTACAATTTTGAATGTCCTGAATCTCCACTACACCGATTTTAGGAATACTGGATAGCTGAACAGAACTTGTTACAGGTATGTTTTACTTGATACTCGAGCCAAATTTCAACATGATCATCATCATCATTTCTCAGGTCTTTCATTGTGCCACTCTAAAATGCCCTAACCAATTCCTTCTCTCCTTACAGGCCACTCTTCTCCCCCTTGAAGATGAACAGCCACAGGATATAAACTGTATGTATTTAAGCTAACTTTACTCTTTTTTTCTGTCCATTCAGCTTTTCAGTCACTTCTTCCCTGTGTTTATTCCAAACCCCTTTATATGTACTAATGGCCTTGTGACCAGGAGATGCCCACAATAAAAAGCTGCATTCCAGATGGAGTCATGCTGGTCTCATGCAGAGAGGGATTATAACCTTCCTGTTTAGCGACATGCTGCCTCTGGGCAAACAGACCAAAATCCACACTTGGCTTTCTTGTTTATGTCAACATATCATATTACAAGCATGGAACAATTTGCTGACCACTATCCTTCCTCGATTATTGTTTTTATGTTCTATTTTCCAGGTTACTCTCTTCTGCCGAACACCAGTTCCTTTGGATTAATTGTCCCTAAGTGAATTAGTACAGATTTTCTAGGTCCGTTTTTCCAGAGATACACATATATGTCTTTATCCAATTTTATAACATCTCTGCATACCACTGGTCTGTCCTCTATCCTCACAGTGTTTATAACAACTCCCAACTTAGTACCATCCTTAGATTTTAAAAGCCACAAATAAACCATTCCTGCTCTTCTGTGCTTTTTCATCACAACAAAGATCCAAGCAGTGGAGATAATCTTTGTTTGCTTTTTCAGATGACCTCTTACCAAAGGTTTGGTTAAAAAATCCTGCTCTGCCCCATTTCTCCACAACTCAACCATGAGAAAGTAGATCACGACATGACACTGAGCCAAGGCTGCAGCTCCTGCTCTTACCACACATTAACATCCATGTCTTTTCCAGTTCTGTTTCAGGAGCTCACCTCTCCTTCACTCCTGAACCTCCAGCCTGCTCTCTGTCTTAAAATGGCATGTAGTTTCCTTCCTTTACTATAAACAATGCTTTCTGTAACCTTAGTTTCATGATGTAAACATTTAAAAATAAGAATGAAGGGAACACAAACTATGTGTCCAATTAGGTAATTTGAGGATTAAATTAAATGAAATCTATTGAAACATGGAACATTTCAGAGTAATGAAGTCTGGCTTTACTTCTTTTACTTTTATACCGTCACTTTAAAAAAAGAAGATGATCTGTCTTAGAAACTCGGGCAGAAGAGCAGTGAAGTCAACTGAAGACAGCTTCTTCCTTGTGAATCCATGGGAAATGAAAACATGGCTCAGAGGAAGGGGCAGTGACGCCCAGGTACGTGTTCAGAGGGAAAGAGAGGCACTCTGTAAACTCCCAGATGACGGAGACTGGGCAGCCAGCTGCCACCGTTGACATGGGAGGCTCCTGCTATCACCAACATCACCATCTGTAACATGATGTCAGCTTGCAAGATATCGAGCAATCTGGCATTATTTTTACATTAAAATTTAAAAAGAGCAAGAGGTCAACAAATAGATAACATTCTTCAGTAAAGAAAAAATAATAGGGATCCCTTGTATACATTGTATATAGTTATGAATAGATGAGGAAAGAGTAGAAAAGAGTTTTTTTAATAAAAAAAAAAATACCATTGTTCCTCTCTGCAGTCCACTTTTAAGTTTTGGTTGATTACACTCCACCAAAAAGGCTTTTGTTTTTCTTTTATTTAACAGTTTTTGAGAGGATTTTCATTGCTGTATCCCTAAATCCAGATTTTGCTCTTGCGAACACTACAGTAACAGAAGAAATGAAAACTGTCTGCAGATTTGGAAGAATTCTTATTATGTACATCTGAACACGCACATTTGGCTTTCGTTGTATGGTCTGCCAGATGGCTACAAAAACAAAGCATAGCCTATTATAGCTTTAGTCAACACTTAAAACTTCAGATCACACATATCCCAAACGAAAGTGATCCCTCTGACCTTTCAAGCAAGCCTATTTCCTGTTGGGCTTACAGTAAATACAGGTGATATGTAGTTGCTTTACTTTCATGTTGTGTTTAAACAGACATTGCAAACATGAACAATAATAGCTTCGAAAAGGGAGCACAACATAGCTACAGGTATTACAACTTTACATCTACCCCAAGCCTCTTTGCAGGTTTAAGTATTTTACAGTCGTGTTTTCTTGTTTCCTACAGTGCACTGAGGAAGGGTAAGGGTTATCCCATTATTTAGTAAAATCCACACAAAAAGCATAGGAGGAAATGCACAACATTTCCAAAGCAATATCTCATATGCAAAAGAAGTATGTTCAATAATAGAGATTAAATCTTTCTTTTCTTTACCAATAAAACACCACATTTTAATTTTACTCATGATTAGTAGAAAGCAGTCATAAATAAGAGGGAGAGTTCAAAGGAATACTGCTATCTTAAAGAGACCTACCTTGAAAGAAACTTTTGACTCGCAGGTAGCTGACACTAAGGCGCAGCACAGACAGCTTGTCCAGCTTGGATATTATGTCAGGTGGGAAAGGCAGGAGGCTGGCCAGATGGTCTAGTTCTGCATTCAGGCGGTCCCTGTGCCTCTTTGAAGGATTTGATTTTTCATTTCCAGCTGCAGGCCTTCTGTGGTGGAGAAGAGAATCACATTTTCGATTACCTGTTTTACCTCCAGGTAGTACAACCACAGACTGAGATGCTTTTTGCCATCAGTTGATAGCAGGCGTAGTTAATCAAGCTTCTATGCAAATTTGTTAAATTTCTATCCCCTGCTTAAAAGATATTCTGAAATTAACCATTTTGCATTGCACAAAGACATGGACATTGGCCTCTCTTCTCAAATCTGCCCCGTGGAAAATGGATGAAGAGATGATATCTCCTCATCTGTGTTGCACAAATTAGTGTCGGAACAGTAAAGGAAAATAACCATGACTAATGCATGAACCCATTCAATACCCAGTGTATTCATTCAAAGCATCTCAGTGCCCTCCATTTAATGACTCAGAGTTAACCTGTAGGTCAGGAGATAATTAAGAAAAGAGCCTGTCTTCAGACATGATTAAAGGAATATGGAAAGCAACATGAAGAGACATTATTTTGCCAAACTCAAAAATCTTGTGAACATCCTTAAATTAACCTTTCTGTATCACTAATAACAAAGGTAAAAATTTGGTTTCTCTCTTAAGAACATTGATACTCCTCTCAAAATATAAAGAACAGTGTTATTCAGATTTCAAAACTGAACACTCCTACTCCAACTCTGTTTTGCACCTCACTGTGGACCAGATGCTACAGAAAATCTATTGCAAAAATGTGCAAGGTGAAATCTATGAACAGTGAGAAAGGAGGCAGATTAAAGTTGTACAGGCAAAATAGCAAATCTTATCATAGAATCGTGGAACCAGGGAATCACAGAATCATAGAATGTTTGGGGTTGGAAGGGACTTTAAAGTAGACCCAGTTCTAGCCCCATGTCATGGGCAGGGCTGCCCCCACCAGCTCAGCTGCCCAGGGCCCCATCCAACCTGGCCTTGAGCACCTCCAGGGATGGGGCACCCACAGCGTTTCTGAGCAGCCTCTTTTGCATCAATTTTGCAACCTTTTGGGGTGACCAGCACAGCAGTAAGGAGTGGTCCACGCCAAAGCACTGAGACATTTGTGGCAAGGTTGAGAAGGCTGTTATCCGCAGCAGACAGCCATTGCTGGGCCCAGCAATGGTCAAGTGCTTTATCCAAAAATAAGCCACTGGAGATGTAAACTGCACAAATCCATGACCTGAGGGTGTACAGCAGCCCAGGGCTGCAGCTGAACTAGATTTGACTAGGGCACTCAGTACTGTGTTTGCTGGTCTCCATCTCACTCTCATAACACCAGTTCAAGCTGGTGTTGTAGTACATTGCCACATTCCTCCTGAAGCCCTTTCTCTAGAAGAAGAGACATATAGAGAAAGATCAACAGGGAAATGAGGGAAAAAATTATATCAAGTTTGGGAAATGACAGACAAGGAAAATACGTGTATTTGAGCAGTTTCTGCTTCCACCAAACTAAATGCAAGGATCATAACCTTATCTAGCTTCAGTAGTGCTCCAGTGGAGAATCAGAGTACATCAGGTCACTTGTAGCCCTTTTCTGATGCAATTTTACACTCCATACATTGACTCCATTTTTCAACTATAATTTTAATTCTGAACGCTAGTATTTCACAAAGTGCTCAGAGGGTTAAATTGCAACATAATTTGAGTGTTTCCTTTTTATAAATGCAATCTTAGTTTAGCATTGTGAATAGTTAGGAAAAAAATATTCTGTTTAGGAATTAGTCAAAAAAGATCTGTATCTCATACATGTGATGTTGACTACGCTGCTAAGTGAAAACCTCTTAAATCAAATCAGATTTGAATAAAAAATTGCTACCTTTGCAAGCCTTCACTTCAATTTAACACAACAACATCAACGGATAGAATGAACGAGAAAATGTTCAAGGCAGATGTCAGTGAAAATGTAATTCTCACTTTCTCATTCAAAATTATCCAAATTTGTATGTGGCCTTTCAGCAACACAAGTTGCTTTGAGAGATGTGGGGGAGACTTTATTGACTGGGGATCAATAAATGACTTTTCTCTATGAGTAAGAGCAAACATTCAACAAGTACTGCAATCAACAATGAAGGAATAATCTTTGTGTATATTGGGTACTAATTTTTTTTTGGAGTAAGCCCCGTCACTCAGCCATTCTCACAACACCAAAAGGATGACTGACCTCTGGAGAGCAATTACTACAGTTAAGTAGAAGTTTAGGAACATAGGATATTATTACTTGCCCTTTATGTCTGACAAACCAGCCAAAGTAAGGAAACTATCTAGCACAGAAAAAAAATAATTCCAGTAAGGAAAAGTAGACTGAGGAACTCAAAATGTAAAAATGTTCAAGACTAATAGGGAATAGAAACTGTTGAAGCCTATTTGTCACATAAACTCACAACTGCTCTATATCAGAGATGTATGGCAAATTCATGGGCTCCATCTGTGCCAAGCAAAGTATGCATTTTCTGGAAGTTACAGGGAATGGTGTAAAAAGACTTCAAGAGAATGGAGTCTTCCTGAAAATTCAAGGAAATGATTCAGTAAGGGAGTAAATCCAAACAAATGTGAGTTTGATGCAAATGGTAATTAGGTGCCAAGTGGATAGGATTTAAAACAATGCAAGCTCCATGGAAAAGCTATATTAGCTATCCTTCAAGGAAAACAGTAGGCAGGAAGATTCTTCAAGGAGTTGTTTTGAGGCAAATGGAAATTCTAGCCCTTACTTTGAGCTGAAAGTAGCCATGCTTGTTGTGCTTGCATAAATGCTGATTTTCAAACTACATAAATCAGGTCTTAATAGAGACACAGCACTCACCCCATACCTTTTTTACTTTGCTTTTTATAAAATCCTACTACAATAAAGTGGCACTTGTACCTAAAACAGTAAAGCCAGCATTTCTTGAACAAAGCCATCCAAATTCTGCTCTGCAGTAACAAGGATGCATTCTTGCACGGGACCATACAACCAGTCCCTGTTCAGTAGGAAGTGAGCGACAGAGCTGGCACAGAGAGCATTTTCTGTGTTATTGGTACATAAGACATTGAGCCATTTGTGCTTCAATGCCTCAGTTAGCCCAAGACCCACAGATTGCCACTTCTGTAAACCAGTTTGGTGAGCTTGCAGGGGAATTTCCTGCAGCACAGCTTTGTCTGAAGAGTGCTGTGTCTGTTCCTCCTCTCCAAGCCCTACCTGCTGCCCACTGAGGCAGTCCAGATCTTTTAACAAAAAGTTCACTCTGAAGAAGTTGTCCAAGTATGCTGAAGTGTGAAATCAACTGATGATCTCAGCTGAGAAAGTCTAACCATCTCATAGGACAGGAAGATTTCAGTGAGAAGAGAGGGGGAAGAAAGACCATGAAATAGAGCACAAAGCAAATGGTTATCACCGACACACTGACCAGCACCCACAGTGACTGAGCACTGTGCAAGTGAGTCTTGGCAGAGCTGAGCCCCAGTGCCAACCACACACATGCAGATGCTGACACGCTGACCATCTCTACGAGTGAAAAGAACTAAGTGAGAGGACGCTGGAAGAAAAGGTACCCTTTCAACAATATGCCTCTGCTGAGCCTCCACAACAAGGAGAGGAGAAAGCAGAACTTCGTGGTCATGAAGACATCACACCAACAGAGAAGATGAGAGGCTGGATAGTGTGATACCAAGTAAGAGGAAAGGCTATGCCACAGAGGGCCTTGAAATGAGAACTAAGGAGAGAGCTGCACCTCCTAAGATCTCTGTTTACCCTGGCACTGATACAGTTCTGGCTGAACTGGGCAGTTTGCAGCAGTTATAGAGCTCAGAGCTCAAAGCTAAGGCAGCTGAGTTTGCCTTTAAAGAGCTGTAAAACATTACAAGAAATGTTTTGAGGAGGGAGAGAGTTTTACAAGTTGCCAGGGCTTGAGATGAAGTGGATGAAGCTCTCAAACAGTAACTGTCCTGAAACACTGCCCTAGCATTGGTAGTATGGGTATTAATTCCAGTGCAGTGCTTTCAGTCTGAGGTTAAAAACAAGATCTCCTTATTTTTCAGATGCTTGAATTACTAGCAAAATATTAGATTTCCACAGGAAACAAACACTTAGTAGAAAATATTTCCTTTACTCAAAACTCCAGTTTTCTGGATGAAAAACATATCTGATGGAAAATTTTTAGTCACCCTGAGCTCCAGGTGTTTGATCTGATTCCATAAATGCCAAAATCCTTTAGTGTAGACCACATATAATGGGGCTTGTTTGCAAGCTTTCCGTGGTCAAAGGAGAACAGCTAGGATTTGTTTTTCATTTGTATGGGTGAAGGTAGAACTTAAACCTGATACACTGCCTGAAGAATGGCCATCTAGCAAAGATGGTCTCTCCTACTTCTGTGTGGAGAAGAAGATGAAATATACTAGCTCTTCCCAGTAATACAAATTTTCTACTCATTTTTTCATAGTCAAATGGTTCTCCTTGTTCTCCCATGGAGCTTTCCTCATTGTTCCATAAAGTTACTTCAGAATACAATTTCCAGTGTCCTATGCCTGCAAAAACAGGCATTGTCATTCTGTGATATCCTCAGTTAAAAGCCAGCTGCAGGATCACTAGCTGGTTTGATAGCCTGATTGCAAAATGTTAATGGAGAAGCAGAGAGTGGGCTTCCTGGGATGCACAAATGATGGGGAGATGCCAAAGTCCCAGCGGTTCTGCAGAGGTGAACGCTGAACCTCTGTCTTTTGAATTCTGGCCTTTAAAAGGCCACAAATCCCTAGAGAAATCCACGTATCCTGCTCAGATGAGCACTTAGCTCACTTCACAGAATCACAGAATTATCAGGGTTGGAAGGGACCTCTGAGGGTCATGAAGTCTAACCCCTTGATAAAGCAGGTTCCCTACAACAGGTTGCAAAGGTAGGCATCCAGGCCTTCAGTGAAGGAGGCTCCTAACCTGTCTGGGCAGCCTGTTCCAGTGCTCTGTCACCCTCACAGTTAAGAAGCTCTTCCTTGGATCAGCATGGGACTTCCTGTGCTACAGTTTCTGCTCGGTGCCCCTTGTTCTATTGCTGCACCCCACGGAAAAGAACCTGGCCCCATCCATTTGACTCCCACACTTTAGATATTTATAAAAAGTGATGAGATCCTCTCTCAGCCTTTCCTTCTCCAGACTGAAGAACCCTAGGTCTCTTAGACTTTCCTTGTACAGATTAAGAGCTCCAAGCTCTTAATCATCTTTGTGGTCCCACTGGACTCTGTCCAAGATATTCCTGTCTTTTTTGAACTGGGGAGCCCAGAACTGTCAAGATGAAGTTATATTTCTAGAGGACATTAGGATAACAAAGAGACAAATAATAATTTGGACTGGACAAAGAATTCCCATCAACTTATTTTCTCTGAAAAATGGTTTTCAGGCTGAACAAATACCCTTTCCGGAACAGGTAGTTGTATCTACCACATTCATTATCAGAATAAAAGGAAGAAAAGTAGAACAAGGCCACAGAGGAAACTATGCTATAAAACAAGACAAAAAAAGTTATAACAAAAACAGCACAACATGGATTAAAATCATGGTTAAATGTACTGTTCAGTAATGTATACCCCAATTTAAGGCTACATAACAGAAAGGAAATCTCATAGTCCTGAAACATCAGTAAGATCTGTTAGGACTGAAGGACACAGGCCCTGAAAGGAACTCTGGACCCTGTAAAGTCAGTCATAGGCATTCAGAGCCTCTTTAGAGCAATGTTAGGAAGTCTGTGAATGAGGAAAGGCTTACCAGAGGCCAAGCCCACAAACAGATACAGTTTGAGGAAGAGACCAGCGTTGCTAGGAAGTGAGAAATCATCCTCAGCAAGCAAGAAGTAATTATCCACACAAAATAGAGGGCAGTCTCCAGTGCAAGAGCTAAGCATTCTGGTAACTCAAAGCATTTGACTCCCTCTTTATTTTAACCAAAACCAAGTTTCTTCATCAAAATTATCTATGTCTGAGTGGATAAGCATGTTCAGGTACCTGCACCACAGTCTCACAGCAGAGCTATTTTCAAGGAACTTGTTACTTTGATTTTTTTTAAAGCAAACTTCCCTAAAAGGCTCCTGAGGACATTTCCATCCTTTGATAGCAAGTGGCTTTCTTAGCCATTGCTTTTATCTAGAAGACATCTCAGAGAGAAGCTCTTCTAGGTAACACACACACTCCAAACATGAAGCTTAATGTTTCTCAAAGCAACTGCAACTCTCACTCCTTTCTCACAAAAGTTACGATACATAAACAGTTCTGCACAGAGCTAATTTCATGTACTGGAGCAGTTCCATAGCTCATGCAGGAATAAAGAAGCCATATGCATACTTGAACACTGGTGCAAAAATGTCACATACATTTTGGATCTAATACTCAGATGCTGCAGGAAGAATACTCTTCTTCATTCGTTGTTTTTGTCTATCGAAATTGTCACCTGTGATATATTTTACATTAAATATATATATACCTATCTTTTTAAGTGGCAACAAGTGGTTCATGTGCAAATACTCTCCAAAATCCAAACAAAATGAACAGATTTCACACAAACTTTCAGAGAAACTCCCATTTGACTTTAGACCAAAATATACAATTTTAAGCCAAGTGAGTTATTTTTGGAGCTCTGAGAAAATGCAAATAGAGAAATCTGTTTTAATTAACTTCTCATCCTTAAATTGCAAAGGCCGTCAGTGCTAGTTCATAATTTTAACACACTACAAATGTGTTTCATGACTATGTAATCAAATATAACACAGAAGATGTCAGATAATTATATCAAAAGACTTTGTTTTCGAGTGGTTTATGACAAAATCATTTTGCATTTGAGTGATAACAACCTTCTTCCCTGCATTTCAAGTATCTTTTTCTTCCTGTTGTGGTTTTTGTTTCTGCTTTGCCTTCACACGTACAATTCTTCTCGCATTCTTCTTTGAATAAAAGTGATTCTATGGTAAATAGCGGCTCAGAAATGATGCCCTCTTTATGCAAAATGTGAGTCACCAGTTTGCTTTTTCAGTTGGCTGAACTGACCCACTTTCCAGACTTACATGTACTGGATGTAGTGATGCCCCAAGCCAGGCTAAGCCAAGAAAGGGGGAAGGGGGAACATGCCAGCACACTGGTGCCACTCAACACACAGCTTCCCCAGAGGCTCCGTGAGCAGGAGGCAGGGAACACAGACACACAGAGGTGGCAGCCACTCCCTCCAGCCAACTGCCCAGCTGACAATTAATCCACCAATATCTTCCACCTACAAAAAACTGCTGCCCCTATCACTCCTCACAGCACTATGCTCTGTAGTACACTATGGTGTGCACTGTAGTCACTGGCCTCTTTCTGGGACATCATCTAGCAGTGGGTGAGGACAGTCTGACCCATGTGCAGCATCCTCTCTGGAGTCAAAGAGTCATAGAACATATTGAGTTGGAAGGGACCCATAGGGATCGCTGAATCCAATTTCTGGCTCCACACAGGACCACCCAAAAATCAGACCATATGACTGAGAGCGTTGTGGCGTAATAACAATTCTGCTAAGTCTTTGGAGTAAGAGCAGTGGTACAAGATGCTGACTGGAGCCAGCCTCCAGTCTGCGGTTCCTCACCACGACAAAAGATCTTAGGTCTCTCCTGGGTCAGTAGAGTATGGGAGGATTGGATTCCTCCTACCTCATTTCTAGCACGCACATTTGGAGGAAGGCGCAACTGCCTCCTGATCAATGTGATACTTAACTGTTTCTGAATGGGTTTCCTCCTTTTCCTCCCAGCATAGAGGCATTCCCCCGGAGGAATCATTGTTTTGATGCTGAAAAAGAAAAGGAATAGGTGTCTTAGTTCAGAGGTTTCTGCGTTTCGTACCACTGTACAAAATGACAACACCGAGAAAGTTCAGCTGAGAAAAATGCTTGCTGCCTGAGTGTGGCATTCAACAACACTAAAAAGAACAGTGGCATTAGTTAAGATAGAAGCTTAAGGCTTATTCCAATTTCCTACCTTAATGTTATTAGAATATTGATGTTTATATTCAATTTTCATTTTTTCAAATTAAGCTTACTATACATGGTATAAAAATACATCCTGTTTACTCGATATGCAAAAATATGTTTTTTTCCCTCTAGGCTCATTTTTAAATTCAGCTAAGCAAATAAGAATGAATAATACTACTCGTCATCTTTTGCAGGGAAGATTTCACAGCTTTTTAAATACACAGGAATATTGTCTTCTATTACTGAAACTGTGGTAAGTAGGAAGCAATTATTCAAATTAGCATCTGTCCAGGTCCTCACACCCTCATTTTTAAAGACTGAGAGCATATGTGTTGGCAGCTCAAGAAGCAGCACACAGCGCTGTGGTTAGCGCTAGGACCGTATCCCAGTGCTGATGGAGGTGACAACTTTTAGACGAAACTGTTGCTCTGTTTGGGTATGTCAGACATTGCAAGGCCTAAAACAAGTCTTTTTGTCCAGCCTGTTCAAATCTTCTGGAGTTTAGCCGAATAGCAAAGTCTCTTGGTTTTCTGTCTGAAGGAGTATTTTAGTCTCACTGTTCAACAATGGCTGTGCATTGCCTGAGAGATTAATATATCTCAAGAGTATTTGCTGCTTTGTGCAAGATGAGAAATCAAGGGGATCTTCTATTCACTGAATCAAATCCCATGCTATTGAAGATAGCTATGTCATATAAAACAAATCGTAAGCATACTGAACTTCATTTAAAAAACTACTTAGAGGAGTTTTCCTTTTCATTGAAAGACAGCTTTCTGATAACTAAAAACCTTTTGCTTTCCAGATTAAATTTGTTCATGGTCATTTTATGCCCATTTGTTCTTCTGCCAACATTGTCTTTTAGTTTAAATAGCTCTTCCTCCTCCATTGTGTTTACTCATTGGCTTATTTTTAAATATCAGTCATGTCTTCAGCCAGCCTTCATTTTTCTATTCTAGGACAACGCAGACTGTTTCATTCCCCTCTCGTGTTACAAACTCCTTATTCTTGCCATCATCTTAGAATCCTTTCTCTTTACCATTTCAATTAATCTGTCCAAAACATGAATAAACAAAATCATGTACAGCATACTAAGCCTACCTGTATTTCATACACATCCATCTATAATACATATATACATATATGTATTAACAAACCACTAGTTCTTTATGGGAACTATCTCACTTGATATTAGTTTGACAGCATTCTCCTTTTTCATAGCCATTATTAAACATACATTCATTATTAAGCTCACAGTCATGCTATGGTCACCTAACATACACAGTTCCCTGACTTCATGCATAACTTCCACCAAATTCATGTACAGTTTATGAAGGAAATCTAAATTTCAGTGTGCAAGTGCCTGGCCATCTTGTTCATACAATTAATCTGGGATTGGTTTTTATTACATGAGAACGGCATACACTTCTGTATTGATGGTGCAAGCAACTAAGGTTATTATTACACTCCTGGTTTTATGTGAAATTCCTTAGTAAAAATAAGATTGCCTACAAACTGATAGTTGAGGAACAATGCTGGTAGCTTCCCTCCTGCTCAGTCATCTTCCTTCCAGAGTGTGTTGTTGATTCAGTTCCTTCCACCAATCCTTTCAATTCTTGTACTAGTCCTCAGCAGTACAGCATCCTTCACTAAAGTCAGATAAATTAGATCTACTGTATTTCCCTCATCTGAAAATTCAGTTATTTTATTAACAGAAGGCTATCAAGATACCTTGTCAACATTATCTAAAGCTACATTTCACTTTTCCTTCATTTCACAACTAACTCTGGTCATTAATTGCTCTTTCGTCTAGAATTTGGCCTGAAACACTGCACAGTAGAGATAGCAAACAAATGAATCAGTAGCTGCCCTCTCTTAATTACAGCTGACGCTGGTAATACCAGTCATTCTCCACTTGGTGCTGCATCAGATATAGAATTCTTCCATAGTACACAAAACAGTTTGGTTTTCACTAATGCTACAATAATTTCATTGAAATCAGATATGTGAATTGCCTTACCAAAGTCTGCTAAGGACTGGATGAAATGCAATAACTACTACTGAAAGTTAGAAAAGTAAGTTTATCCAGCAGGTTTTGCTTAGATAAAGCCTTCTTACCACCTACCTAGTTAGGGTAGGCTTGTTCAAACTCCTGTCTTCTGCAACAATCTGCCAGTTGTAACGAACTTGTCTACCCTGGTGGGTTTTCTGCTCCAGTGGGAAGCTGAAATGGTGTGAAGATGCTAAGAGAATTGCTGCAGTTTCTCGTGAGACCTTACATTAAAAGATATTTTCTTTATATTGCAATATTATTGTGTTCCGAGTCCTTCCCGTTCATATGAATCTATGACTCATAGTCCATGTTTCAAAACAGTGTCACATGCTAGACTTCCCTTCTCTTGCCTTTATGAGTAAAATTAAAAGGAGGAGGAAGACTTGGACACCATAACTCAACAGAAAACTGGAAGTTAATACTTTATTCGATTTTCACAAAGGACGATTTTGTTTTAAAACCCACTCTGGTCAGTTGGTAATATCTGACAGCAACTAGAAATAAATTTAAATGACCTCAAGTATATAAACAACTGGAAAACAGGAAATAAATAGCAAACAATATAAACTAGAATTCATGAAGTGTAAAGCATTGATTGAGAAAGATAAAGGTCCAAAGGAAAAATCACAAGTTACAAGGCTAAAGAGAAAAGGCAGAACAAGTTTTATGAAGAATGTTATGAACAGAAGGGTGTACAGTACTTACTAGATGGAGAAAAGCTAAATATATTTGATAGATTTATCTCTAGTCTCTACTTTCTGAAAACATGGAGAATCAAATAAGAACAAACTATGCATTCTTCAGGCTTTCTATAGGAACTTTACCCAGAATTAGGACAAGGGGTTACCACAGCAACATAGCATGAAGCACTGCCTCAGCAACTGAGCACCAACGTCCCAGATATGTACAAACCACTAATGACAATAGTGGTATGCAGATGAGTTTGAGAATGAATGTACTGGGATAAAGACCAGCTCAAAAGGTTCATGGCTAAGTCCTAAAAATCCTAGAATCGTATGATTTTATGACTGAATATGGCTGAAAACAGCACTTGAAGTTGCAGAGATGCAGAGTCATAGACTAAGAAAATGTTTCTTTTAAAAACGGAGGAAGAGCACATATTCATAGTCCTGCCTGGACTGTGTCCTCTTCTGATGGCTTGGGAACTCTTCCCTCCACTGCTGGAGCAGCACAGCCCATCTGCACCACTCCTTCCCTAGAGCACAGCAGCCTCATAGTGAGAAACAGGAGAAGTCCAGGGGGGCAACACGCAGCTGCTCAACACAGTCATGCTCTTTCCTTTCTCTTCCTTTTCTCTTTCTGTCTTCACAACACTTAAGAGCCCTCACGTGCTCCACCCCTGTCTGAGAGAGGAAGGAGAAGCCACAGCCCCAACCTTCTGCTCCCCAGCAATAGGAGAGGAACTTGCACAACCGATGAGCTCCAGGAGCAGGAGAGCTAGGAGTGAAAGGAACCAAATAGCTAGACTGGGAAAGACTAGATGTGGGCCATGAACCCTAACTTGCTTACGTCAGGTGCTTTTAATCGGTGATGGCATTAAGTTGTAATCAATCTCTGAACACTGAGAAATCCAAAGGACTGAAAGACAGCTGCTATACAACAATATTAGAGAAGGGAAACATCCAGCTTACCACTGGGTGGTGAGACTGACAACTCTCTCAAGAAAAAAAGATCTGAAAAGCTGATAAGAAAGACAAATAACATCATTTAGCAGAGTTCTATGGAATATCAGGCTCTTTGGAGGGAAACTTACTGAGACGTTACCAAATCTCTGATGAAGGAATTTACTTGTACTAATACATTATTTAACTTAGCAGCACAATACTTTGATTTTGAAAAGCTACAATTTAGTATTGTAGAGCACAGTATAAACAAATGAAGAATTCATTAAATGACAGATACAGAAAAGAGTAATCATTGACAAACCACTGCTAAACAAAAAGGTTTTTATGAAGATCTTACAGGCACGAAGGTTCAATAGAAAACCATCAGTGATAAAATCTGCAGTTATAAAAATTCAGAAGAGTGGTCTTAAGCATTAAATAACACTTAAGATAGTACCAAAGTAGTCTGTTTCTGTGTATCTCCAACGCTTTTTAATACAGCCAAACACATCTCAGAACTGGGAATGCAAGTCACTGCTGCTGAGTGGGGACTGCATCCTCAGATGGCAGTGATTCTTGAAAGGAATTAGAGATCAAGGTAAAAAAAAAAATGAATACAGTCATGTACTCTGAACTCCCAGGGAAAAGCTGCCGCAAGGGCAGCTAATGCAGTGGCTGACCCAAGTGAAGTGATTTTACCTCTGCTTACAGATATGATGAGACTGTTGCTGGAACAGTGCGTACAGTTCCCATGGAAGTGTTTTTCAAATACTGTCAAAAATGGGAAAGGGCAAGGAAAGAAGTTACAAAATATACTTGCAGGCTGAAGAAACTGCCTTGCATAGAACAAGTTCAGCCTGCTTACATACCAAAGAGAATTTGGTGACTTGAATAAAGTGAAGTACTTTCCTGGGGAAGACATCAGTGCTGAATTATTTTAATCTAGAATAAAGCATGCACTTACAAATAGAAGCTGAAGCCAGATATATCCAAATAAGAAATAAGGCAATAGTCTGTAACATCGTACTTAAGTACTGGGGCAAGCTACAAATGATTTAACGGATTCTCCATCCCCTGCTGCCTTGAAATCACCACTAGATGCCTTCCTATAACAAACAGTTTACCCTAATAGAAGTTATCTTTTAAAGTGAAATACAACTATGTGGGCTGAATGCAGGCATACTCAGGAAAAAAAAATCGGTAGCTCTGAGAGGTCAAATTACATTATCCAATGGCCTCTCCTTTCATTAAATGTTATGAATCATTTCCTGGTGTGAATGCGATCCCATACCACGTACTCAACGTACAAAGTACATGAAAGGGCTACGCAGACCACAAGGCAGAAGCGCAGGTTTGGAAGGGACAGCCTGGGAACAGGGAAGTTGTGCTTATCCCCGTTTCACCACACAACCACAGAGTGGCTTCAAGAGCTAAGAGGGAGCAGCAGCTGCTGCAGGGCCTCGTGCTTTTCCACAGGGCCTCGTGCTCATCCTCAGGGCCTCCTGCTACCTGGGAGAAGCAGCTCTGCCTAACGACTTTCACCCGCAACAGCTCATCAACAGTGCAGGAGCTGCTGTGGCAACTACAGACCATGGTGCGTGCCAATATACAATCGAGAGGCTACTGAATATGGGAGTTATATTTTGAATTAGCTAGAGAACTAGCTTTCTTTATTTCATTACTATCTTCTTAAGAACCCAAAATAGTTGGTTTTGGGTTGCATTCAAGCAGCAGGAATGACCATCCAGTGAAGGTCTGGAAAGCCTGACCCAATGCCTCCTCTCAGGAAGGGCTGTCAGGATCAAAGGATGGCTTGGGTTGGAAGGGTCCTCAAAGCCCCCCCAGCCCTACCCCGTGCCGTGGGGAGGGCTGCCCCTCACCAGCTCAGCTGCCCAGGGCCCCATCCAACCTGGCCTTGAGCGCCTTCAGGGATGGGGTGTCACAGCTTCTCTGGGCAGCTGTGCCAGCGCCTCACCGCCCTCTCAGTGAAAAATTTCCCTGATATCTAATCTAAATCTCCCCTCTTTTAATTTAAAACCATTCCCCCTTGTCCTATCACAATCCACAAGTGTAAAAAATTGATTTCCTTCCTGGTTATAAATCTCCTTTAAGTATTGGAAGGCTGCAGTGAGGTCTCCCTGGAGCCTTCCGTTCTCCAGACTGAACAGGCCCGGTTCCCTCAGTCAGTCTCCATTGAAGAGGTGCTTCAGCCCTCTGAGCATCTTTGTGGTCTCCTCCACACCCACTCCAAAAGCTCCACAAGAGCAGACTCACAGCATGGCTGAGGTAGGCAGAACACTCTGGGCCCACCAGGTCCCAGCCCTACTCAAGCAGGGCCATCCAGAGCAGGGTGCCCAGGCCCACGGCCAGGCGGCTTCTGGAGATTTCCAAGGAGACTCCACAGCCTCTGAGCAGCCAGTGCCGGTGCTCCATCACTTGCACAGTGAAGTAATCATGTCTGGTCATCAGAGGGAATCTCTGCACACGCAGAAATTCTGAAGTAACCTGAAACAGTCTTTCAGGTGTGCTGGTACGGATCCCAGTAGATGAACAGGCAAAGAATTAGGCAGGTTGACGATGGAAACGTGCCTGGGGGGCAGGTTTTGAAACCCGTATGACAGGCAGAGTAGAACTGTCGCTAAATTAATTGTGATCAGCACATTTCTGCCAAATGCACTGCTTCTGACTAACCGTCACATGTTACAAGACAATGATATAATGCCTTTGGATATATTATCTTTGCGAATGGCATGCAATGCTGCGTCCAGTCGAAGCAGCCATACTTTAAGAGAAATGGAGAGAAGAGTCACAAAAATGACTGAACGCTGTGAATAGAACCCTGCAGTCAGAGTCTGGGAGCAAACACTGCTTGAGTTGTCACGAAGAACAGCAATAGAGAACTTCCTCACAATAAGCAAATAGATTACGTAAGAAACAAACATTTCGTGACAGAGATCAAGCTAATTCTAGCAAGATCCAATTTTCAGAATTTGAGGCTAATTAAATTCAAATTATAAATAAATGTGGATAACTATCAGAATAATTTACCCAGGGCTGTAGAGAACTCTCCATCCCCAAGCAATGTTTTTAATCGAGTTTTTTGTTTTGTTGTTTTGTTTTTTCTTAAGAAAGCTATTAGCCCTGTGTGGTGAAGCCTTTGTTTAAGAATGTCTGACGGTCCGTGTTAGACAGGAGATTGAAACAGCTGATCACGGTGGCTCTTTCCGGCCCTAAAATCTACTCTTCTGCCTCAGTCTCTTCTCTAGTGAAAGAGGAAGAAGGTTAATTCACAAACCTGAGGAGCTCTTACAAACGTTTGTTGACCAATAAAAAGCTACATACCTGAGTGCTGTGCTGTGTTGGGCTTACAGCACAGCAAGTGTTGTCTGACATAGCATATATAAAATCTCTCTTCAGTTTCCTCAAAAGAAAATATATACACACTTGACTATGAGCTTCTGAAGACAAATAGTTTGCGTGCACTCACGAGACATCTTGCAGTCTGACAGTTATCTATAGCTTCAGTCTGAGCCCAGCACACGTCACCACTATCATTCCTCCTACAGTCACCTGCCCCACACATAGGCATCCCCATGCTCTTTACATGCGTCCCCTTGGCACAGCACAGGCAGAGTCAGGCTTTCCCTCTCACTGTTCCTCCCTTCCCAGCGTGCTCTCAGCCACTGCAGCCCAGAGACAAATGCTGAAAATATCTGAAGTGCACATGAACGAGGAAGGCATCACTGGCACACAGAGCAGACCCCTGCCCCACACAGCACGAATGGGCAAGGTATTCTGTCTGCACCCATGCTGGGCAGAGGCATCAATCCTCATTTTCTGGAAGCCATGGTCTCATTTCTAAAAGCAGTGAGCGCTCAGAGCTGCAGCTGAAGGCACTGAGGGCTGTGCTCTGAGCAAAAGAACACAAAAGACTGTGTTTTCTGAAAAATCAGGTCCTCAAGGCCTGGAATTGAGTAAATGGATATAGATCTTTCAGATTTATCTCTGCTAATAAGACCATATGTCTTGGCATTATTACAAATTGCAATTCAGTGGTTTTGATGTACTTAGCTATTTTAGTTACAACTATCACAGGAAAGGCTGTGACAGAATTAACAGCACTGTGTTCAGAACAGGATTTGAATGTAGTACAGAGCTGGGACTATGAGGTGAATAAGGACAACAAAAGCAAAATACTGAACTTCTACCTCACTAAGCAACATTCATCATAGAGGTAGGTGTTCTGCAAAAAGCAATGACTGGAGATCACAAGATGGTCTGAGGTCAAGTGTAGTATGTGCCCACATAGGTGAGAAATTCACACCACCTTTAACTTTCATGTTTCCTAATTTGCCTTTTTTAAGATTTGAGGATGTAAAAAATTAACTTTCTTTTAAAAAGCTTTGATGTATTTTTTTTTTAAGTGGTTTTAAAAATTACGCTGTTTTTAGACCTTCAAACATGCATTCTGCTACTTCAGGAAGGATACGGGCTGTAACACACTTAAAAGCACACACAAAAAAATCATATTGAGTATATGTCTGGTACAGTAATCCTACACAGCTAGTGGAGTGTCACCTCTTTCTATCAGGTCCTCCATTTGTCCTTGCCACAGGGCATTATAGTAGTATACTGGGTTGCCACAGGAGCTGAAGTACCCTTGGTATAATAAGGCATGAGCAGCAATGAACAATTTTGTTATAGCTGGGGCATTTAGGATATTGTCTGATCCATACGGATTATTTCACGATTAACACTCAATCTCATATTGCAGTCTTGCCCCTTGTAGGAATATTAATGTACCATTTTTTAACTCTAAACTCTCAGGAATGCAATATCTTTGAAATCTCTATCCCTCTGTTATGTTTGGTGGAGACTGAAAAGCAGGTGCTGTGAAAGCATAACTATCATTTCCAGAACAAATATGACCAAGACCAGTAAGGTAGGTCAATGAAATATTTCCGCCATGAATGTGTAGTGCAGCAGAGCACCTTAAGCTTAAGCTTAAGCTTAAGCGACCCCTTTAAGATGATCCCTTTCAACCCAAACCATTCTATGATTCCATGCTGAACTAGTCACAGGTTGCAAGTCATGAACTCTGAAGCTCTGCTAGTCTTCCAAACTCTTCTGTAAGTTTACCAGCTTTCCTGGTGTTCCTTTCCCAGCCACCTGTTTTAACCGTCTGCTTGTCCTTTTGTGAGACTCTGTAAGCCTGGGTTTTAGGGTTCTCTTTGAAATAGGTGAAAAATTAAATTTTATAAGGCTATTTATATTGTGCAGCCCAGCCATACCAGCTGCACGGTGCAATTTTGGAGCAAATACTAACAGTATGATGGAAACACTGAGTTGTACAAAGGAAGGCTACATATAGACTACAGGACTGACAAAGTGAAACAAGGAGCAACACTGAGAACAATTTTTAGGAGTTTCCTACTGTAAAGCCAAAATTGCATGAACTTAAATGGTATTTTAATCAGGAAAGGACTGTTTATCAAAATCAGGGAGTCAAAAAGTAGCCAAGAAGCTGGTGATCCCTCCTGCTACTGGACCAAGATCTATTCTCAAGTCCTTCAAAGAAAACTGCCATGCCATACACCATAACGATACTCTCATTCCTCTGACTCCTCCCTCCTTTTCCACAAAGGACTCCTTAGAGGCTTTAGTTGCACTCTAGCACAGCACAGAAGTCAGAACACAGGACAGCTCAAAACCTGGACACCAGCAGATATCACTGTAGACAGAGAAACAGCGTGGAAAGAGAAAAGAGCGCCCCAGACTCAGAAAAGAGCATTGCCCAAACTCAAGAGAACTCCTGTGACACCAGAAGAACAAAGCACAGTGGAGGGTCCCCAGGAGAAGAAGCAGAAGTGGACTAGACCTAATGCTGACAAAATGTGACATCTTTAACATTATAAAAGTTATTATGAAATATGCGTGTGTAGGAGCGTGAGAGCAGGGAGAAAGATGACTTATAAACCTAGATGTAACATCAGCATGTTGGGGAGATGCAATCCCATTCTTTTCCTGGATTTGCTGTTCTTTGTTCCTCCTTCTCAGTCATTCAGTCTAACAAAAGGAGAAGCAGAGGATGAAATGCCAAGCACCATGTAATAGAGGTTCAAAAGAGCTTAGATACATGAAGATTTGTAGAGAAAAAAAAAAAGCCTTGAACTTTCAGGAAGAAAAAAGAAAGTGTTTTTATCAAACCTTAATACAGAAAATGGGAGTGCAGAGAAAAGTTGAAATGAAACATGAAGTATTTTCTCCTAGAACTGAGTGAATTGTATTAGCTTGATGCTTAAGCTGGCATCACTACTATTGTTACGGCTGCAATTCAGTCTTTTAAAATGCTTTTGCTAACAGTGTTAGAAACAGTGCAGCGTTTGAAAGAAGCAGGTCAGAGTTTAGACATCCGCACCGATAGCCAGGCTGGCATTTGAGTCATCAAGATTTTGCTCAGTTCTGTCTTCAGTTTAATGAAGTACATGAAAATCAGAATGAAAACTCAGAAGTTCCAGCTCTTTCAGATACAAATTCTGAAGACAAAAGTCAAAATAAAAACGGATGTAGCTATTATTTTTTTGAGATTATAAAAGTAGCTAAACAAGTTATACTGGTTGAGAGGCTTGCTAGTTTGGTCTGCTACAGCAAGAGAATAGTAGGCACTGTGGTCTCAATACATACTCAGATTTACTGTAGGTCTTTAACTATGAATATATAAGTGTATGATTTCCTCTCCAGGAACATGTGTTTCTCTTTTGTTAGCAGTATAACATATCTGCTCTTATTCTTTGTCACACATCTCTGAACATACCTGCCTACCTTTGTTAGATTGCTGGCAATTAGTGGCACCTGCTGTTGCAAATACTTATCCTGTTTATCTTCACAGAAAAAAAAATACATGCTTAAATACATTTTGAAATTCTCTGCAGTACAACTTCATCCTCTAATACTATTTATATCTGTTACTAATCTCAAGTAATCAATATAGACAAATTTACTCTCATTAATATCTCCAGCAGTAGTATTTTCTACGTATTCATTAATTTATTGTAATATATTTTTAGATATTTTTAAAGATGTAAATTTAATTTTGTCAAACAACTAATGATTGCAACTATTTCACTTTATGTAATTTGCCCTCTTGCCTTCCAAATGCCCAGCTTTTTTTTTTTTTTTTCAAAATAAAAAGGAAATGTGGATATGTACTACTGTAACATAATCTGCCATAAAGCACTTGCTACAATCCAAAACTACCTAACTACTATTCAGGTGGCTAGTTTAACTTTTACTGGTTCACATCCACTCTTGAAAAGTAATAAGTGGGAATTTTTCTTTAACTCAAAATTCTAGGGAATCTCCCAGACCGTACAGCAGAGGAGAGCTCTTGTATCTGCTGTTACAGCACACTTCCCTTCCTCAGCCCCTGAACGTCGATCTACCCCAAGATAGAAATATTTTGTTAATCATTACATCTTTGCAAATGGGCCTGAAAGGACCTCAAGAGATCCTGCAGAGCAGCCTTCCCTGTTTTACACAGAATCAGCTGCTCCAAAGCTATTCCGAAGTTTCAGATGTGAGAAAGAGCTTGTGAGCATGAAAGCCTTGTCTTTGTTTCCTAGCTAAATCAATTGAGTAAAAAAGCGTTACATCTTTCTACGTCTTTTCTGTTCTTGCAACACAATTGCTAAACCCCTCTCAAGAGCTGCCTACGCTAAAGAAATGTAAGAACCCCAGAGATGAGCTATAACTCAGAATTTTTTCCTTAAGCATATGCCCCTAAACTTCCCTCACCTTAAGGTGAGACCACCATTTCTTGCCTTAGTTGACACAAATCTAACACTTTAAGTTCAAATAATTTTGCAACCAACTCTGTATTTCTAAAGATTGTTAACTTTTCCCTTTATTCTTCTCATCTCTGGACTATACAATTCCTTTAGTCTCTTAGGTTTTCTAGTTATCCAATATTCCTGTTGCTCTTTGCTGGACTTTTAATTTGGTCTGCATCTTTCTTCAAGTACCATGAACCCAAATGAACAAAATACTCCAGCTAAGGTCCCACCTGGGCTGAACAGGAGTAAAGATTTTTCATATATCTATATATCTTACCAATAACACTCTTGTTTTCAAACTCCATAGTTCCATCTAGTATGTTCACAACAATGCAGTGCTACTGATTCATGTCCACTTTGTGATCCATCAAACTTCCACATTCTTTTCTCCTTAACATGTGTTGCCTAGTTAGCCACTCTCCATACTGCACTTAAGTAAATGATTATTCCTGACTTGACAGCATTCCATCCTGCTTGGTTTTCTGGAGGTTGTTACTTGGTCAAAACTTGAGTCTTGTCAAAAGCAAGGTGCCCCAAACCCATTTCAGCCTGGTGACACGTGCAGGCTGAGCAACCGCATGTCCTGGTCCATCACTTGAGCCACTAATGAGAGAAGGAACAGCTCTGAACTTCAAAGAGAGCCCTGTGGAATCTCAGCCTCTATGACTTGCTGCTCAGACACTTTGGTCTGACCCTAAATTATCATCTCCCTTCAACCACAGAACAAGCTTATCTAGAAATGGTCTGAAACAAGAAGAAAACACCATGTTTCTGAAAGATTCCTCATTTGCAGACATAGAGATGAAGACTCAAACTGACAAGTGCACTAGGAATTCTCAGACATTAGAAAAACACGTTGGAGAAGTAAATCCTTGTGAAAGACAATGAAGCCAAGAATAGCCTACTTTACAAACAAGGCTGCCATAGCTATGAAGTGAGAGCATAATATTTGGAGTTTCAGCAAAGGAAACAGTTTGAGAGACTACTCGGGATCATGGCTCCTAGGGATCAGCATAGTACAAAATGCAGCAAACTGCTCCCAGGAAGGCAAGACAACGACCTCAAAACTGCCACGTATTCAGCTTCACACTACCTCAGCTCCAGTGTTACAAAAGAAGAAATCTGCTAACCATGGATTTTTACAGTCCTAATGAGTGACAAAATTTGATTTTATGTTAGCACACGTTTTCAGCAAGTTAAACCTACCGAAATGACCACCGTTTGACATCAATACAAATAAAGTTTAAGAGCAAAGAATAAGCATTTTATGTCTTTAATGCATGCACAGATATTTCTGTAGAATGCAGAACAATACCTCTGGTGTACCAGGCACCACTGCAGTCACAGGACAACTCAAACGCAACGATTGCAAACAATGTGTTTTGCAGCCTCGGCTGTAATAGGCTGCATCATACAAATTATTTATTTGTTGTCTGCAAATGCAGCCTTGCTTCAAAACTGTAGACAGTCCGGTCCAGTCCAAAGCAATCTCATAATCCGACAAGAGCCTGCCTGTATGCTAAATGGTTTGCTCCTACTGCCACACATGGCTAAGGACTGCTGTCTGGCAGAATTTTGCACCGCCATCCCGCGCTTGCCCTGCTGCTGCACCTACCAGAGAGAAAGACCCAGAATATGGTTTGGAAAAGAATGGTAAAAGAGGTACACTGTATTTTTTGCTATTGTAGCTGCACACCTATGTAACTGAGGGTTGTAACTGAGTCAAGAGACCCTACACTGCCTACACTGAACTGAGTATATCACACTGGCACCAGGCCCCTCGTGGGTTCATAAGCATTTGTGGTGCGTTTAGTTGACATTATGTTGGCAGCACATTCATTTTGTTCATCCCACCTTCACAATCCTGTAAGTCCATCCACTGAAGTTCTGCAGTTACCCATGCAATGTTCTCCATGTTCACATGATTCACCAACTGCTAGAAACACCTCAAGGATCACGACTCTGAAGGCGAGTTGAATAAAATCCAAAGTGACTGTCAGTGGTTTGGTGGGACTTCTGGTACAACAGAGCATCACAAATATGCTCCAGAAACATGAGTTTCTGGGGTGAAGACAATTCTTACTTTTCTCATCTGCACGCAGTGCTGCCCCATCCTGAGTACCTGTGAGTGCTGCAAATTCTTCCTTTGCTGCGTGCTGTGGCTGTGCGGTGGGAATGGTGAAGACTACAAACACAGCAGTTGCGTGGGAGCATCCAGTCGCTCATCTCACAGCCAGCACACTGAGCCCACAGTGTCATCACTCTGCCTGCACAAGGCAGAAGCCTGGAGCTCATGCCACGCAGGTAGCCCCATGTATCAAGAGCCGGACCGCATTGTGCTGCTCAGGCAGATCGCGTTAGCAGCTGATGAATTGTGGTTATCTGAGCTATATAGCTTATTCCTCATGGGTAAGGCAAACTCAAATTGAAAACATCACCACTCTTCAGCAACAAGTTTGTGTGTGTGGACATGAGTCAAACTAGAAGCAATGTTTGAGTTGGGACTCTAGTTATTCCATAGTGAAGACAACCCTGTGTTATCCAAATTCATCCCCTCCCAGGGACTCAACTTTATTGGTTATTCAAACATACTGTAAAAAAAAAAAAATCCTTGGCTGACACTTCCTACCCAAACTTGGCGATTCCTTAAATTTTCCTCCAAAATCTGCTTTGTCCTAGCTGTCTCTGGGCACAAAGGGACACTCCCACATCCTTTACATTCCAATTGGGGCTAATTGAACTCACATGTCAGCATGAGTCAGCAGTAATTACCAGGAATATTAAGGAAAGATTTGGCACCGGACTTTGGTTATTCAACAGCAGAGCCCCGACATTTCGTGGGGTCTCAGGTTAAACAGAACCCCATAAAAACACTACAAAAAAAGCTGTACCAAGTCCTTGGTCTGGTTCAACTTCATATGCGCAGTTCCTGATACCGGAACAGCTCTTACTGCATTTAAGATACACCTACAGAAAGGCAAACCTAATGGAAAAATCATTTCTGACTACTAAATCCTCCCCGGTAGAGTTCAAATCTGTTTATACGCTGAAGCCGATGAATCAATATCAGAACGGCTGGCTGCTTTCTGCAAGCATCCCCACTTGCACACAGGGCCTAGCAATGCATTTCCTCATCACGGTTCCTGGGCAGAAATCTGAATCGATGGAAAGCCGAGGTAATGACAAACCTCCCCCTTCCACGGCTCGTTTGGACTAAAAATACCGAACCCAGGTTTTCCACATACGGGCGTTCATTCCTTCCCTCGATACCCCATCGGCACACATCTCCAGAGCGTGCTCAGGCTGATGGTGAGGGTTTTACATGCTGTCCCAAGACAGCCTCCAGGAGCCAGTCCTCTCCTCCAGCCCAAAGAGCACCCGAACACACTCCTACAGCCAGCTACCAAACACACTACACAGTCACCAGCCCAAAATCATGGAGACATAGAGAGGGAGCAGCGAGGGCTGTCAGCCTCACCAACACTGTGAAAGTCACGAACATCAACCAGCAATTCCCTCTCTTTCTCAATATCCATGGTATTTAGGTACTTTATTTTTTTCAAGGAAATACATTCTTGCTCCTGGTTGCAAATTAACAGAGTGTCCTGCAAGTGGGTCTGATCTCGTCTGTCGCTACGTGCCTTGCCTAAGCGCAACGCTGTAAGTCTTAGCCCGAATAGTAACGCTCCACGGCTCCTAAAGGAGAACTGTTTTATTTTAGCTAGTGCAAACATATGTGCATCAACAGTCTTCTCGACAGACGACTCCTGAGCCCAAACAGATCGGTTTTATTTAAATCCCGTCCCGCTCGTCTTTTGGAAGCCTCCAGCCACCAAACAGCGTCAAGCATTTTCATGGGTTTTTCTCTTGAGTTGCTTTTTTGGTCTTTAGTCCATCTCCTAAAAACTCACCGAATGACGCACGAACATTGTTTGCGCCCGTCTTCAGAAAGAACAAGTGTTTTACGTGATGTTACTTGGTTTTATGATATCTCTGTTTTTTTCCAACAAATACACAAAGCTACAGATTCACCCGAAGACGCACAAAATTCTCGCTTACCGAACAAACTAATCTGAAGTCAGAAAAAGCCCCGGAGACCATACACACGCTTCACCCTTCCCACACCGCTTTCGAACGTCAAACTGAAACACCGAGAGAACGTTTAGCTCCTCAGCTGTACGCCGCCGAAATGACACATTTCCAGGGGACGCGCTGCCCGACCCGTGAGCTCTGGGCCAGGTGAGCGAGCTGGGGCTCGGGGCGGCTCCGGGAAACTTTCCTTCTCTTGCCCTCCCCCGAACCGCTCTCGAGGCACCGGCTTAAGGAACGAAGGAGCCGGGACCGAGCCCCGAGTCTCAGCGTTCGGGACGCCGAGGCAGCGCCCGGGGCATCCCCGCCGCGGGGCCGCGAGCAGCGGGCACCTCCCGGGGCGTCGGCGTGGGAGGTGCGCGGCCGCACGGCGCTCGCTGGGGAGGAACGGCCGCGAGCGTCCCGCGGGGAGCACCGGCACCCCCGGCAGCTTCGCCTTGAGCCGGCGGATGAGGTAACGCAGGTGCGAGGGCGTGCCGCCGATGTCGAGATAGGACACGCAGATCATTGCGACGCCGGTCGGGTCCAGCTGGCGAATGCTTCCGCGCGCAACTTCGGCA
>JANHGO010000063.1:88911259-88966860 GCA_024606505.1 Aquila spilogaster | reverse complement strand
AGTTATGACAGATGGCTTGATAGCAAAGGCCCTGATGCCAAGACAGCTGTGATCAAGCTTAGACATTACATAAAATGGTGGTCCTCTGGAGCAACGGTGAAGCCTCCGATGACAAAAACAAATGAAAGATGGGAGAAAGCCGGAGTACTGTCTCTAGTAGGCAGGGAGGAGCAAACTGTGGAAAGACAAAAAATAACAAACAGCAAAGGATGACTCAGTGACCTGAGGGGAAAACTGGCTGCTGGAGTTCCCATATATCAAGAATGGGGCAAGAAAAAAACTGATATTGCAGACAGTCTGATGAATGCTGCTGGCTGTAAAAAAAATGGA
This sequence comes from Aquila spilogaster, assembly GCA_024606505.1. Lineage (NCBI taxonomy): Eukaryota > Metazoa > Chordata > Aves > Accipitriformes > Accipitridae > Aquila > Aquila spilogaster. The sequence continues at coordinate 88,966,530 of JANHGO010000063.1, read as the reverse complement.
AAGTTTTAGCTTTATGGAGCCTTGGACTGCTTTCTATGGGAGAGGCAACTCTTTAGACTAGATTGTCAGCAATTCAGCGTAGAGCGCTCACCTATTAGGTTCAAAACTGGCAAACTGAAGAGATGGGAAGAAGGAACAGCAGAGACCTTTTTCTGAGCACAACTTATCTAGCCTGCACTTCCAGAACACAAAATAAAACAGAAGATGGAGCTGTTCTGCCAAAGAAGATGAATGAGCATATTGATACCATAGGGTGATAAATACAAGATATACGTGTACCAGGGCTGACAGTTTTGCAAGGTCAAGCGATCTAGCGAGCATGGTGCAATCCCAGGTGACATTAAAAGCCCACAAGTTTGGAAACGCTGGGTCCTACAGAAGGACAACACTGTGGAAATATACAGGGCAGGGGAGGAAGGAGTCTAGGAGGAGGAAGAGGAGGGAGAAAAAATGAAGAAAAATGGCCAATGCGATTTCCTGAAAGAAAGGTCAAAGCTCTGAGAACATTGTTCCAATGTCTGATCTGAAAGCGTTGAAAGGAGTGGAAACCAAAAAATAATGTAGAGTTAGAAATGACAGTTAATTAATGGAGAAAAAAGTCCACAAAAGGGATGATAAGTTTGGCTGAAGGAGTATGGGACTGTCTCAGACAGTGCTGCTGAGCCTTTCACAGCTGCACTGTCTCCCCAGAACACTGTAAAAAACTGAGATCTCTTTTGAGCCTCCAGCTCTGATACGAGCATCGCTATCTGCATTTGCAAACCCCTTGGCTTGAAAACCAAATCTGGAATATTGTAAAGAAGAGAAAAGCTGCCTGACACTTTAAAGTCTATAGAAGCATTTTGAAACCAGCCGTTCCCTTTCCCCCAGAAATAACAGAACATTTATTCATTTCAGAATACTCTTTAGTTCAGAGGGATGGAAATTTCAGGACTCTCATAAAACCATACTTTTTAAACCGATGGGATTACATTCTCCACAGTGTTTCTGTACCTCTTCCCGCACAAGCACAACCCTCTTTCTTCAGAAAATAATTAGCAAAATTACCTGCCAAGCTAAGCTCTGTAACAAACTAAAGTGTGGTCAAACTGTACCCCAGCCGCCCCACGGGCCTTGCACTGCTGAGGCTACCTGCGTCAAGCAACAGCACAGGCGAGAAATGAGCAGTGAAGGGATGCTGTTTCTTATCTGATTCATTTGAGGTGTAAGAAGGGGACAGTACTGTCTTCTTCAGATTCAGTATGATGCAGGCGTATCAGTTTCAAGCCTTTCTACAAGGAGTACCTGTGAGAGCATTTCTCTCCAGTGAGAGCCAGGGGATAAATTGTTTCTTAAAATGGGCAGATGAAAATACCCAAATCTAGCTTGCAGGTTCAGAGAGACTGCTTTATGCATACAAGTCTTACTTTTGGTAACTGTTACTTGAAAGGAAGTGAAAACAGGGTCTTTCTTCCTGGATCTTCTAGCTGCAGGAAGAATCAGCTATGCGTGTTACCCTGAATGCTAAGAAAACAAAACAAAACAAAACAACTAGGAAACACTTGGTATGAGCAATTCTGCTTAACGAACATACAGCCATGAACTGAAATGGTCTGTTTCCTCTTGCTGCATTACAGAGAACACCGAGTGACAATAAGGACAGGGGTCATTAGATGTACACTAAAATTAAACAATATACAACATAAAGAACAGCTATTATACATTGCCAAACAGTATCAAAGGGATGTTTGCACTCTGACATGCCACAACGTACAGGTTGCACAAACGCTTCGGGAAAGAAATCGGCACCAAAATGCAGCCTCTGAATAAAAGATGTGTGGTGCTCAGTCCTGTTGCGGAGGCTACCAGAACACCAGATGAAATTATGCTAGCAATAATGCAAAGTTTTTCTTCCCAACTTAGCGGTTTTCTCAGTCTGCTTCTTCTTAAGAGATGCTTTGAAATCTGACTGCCCTTTGAAGTTTCTCGAGTACAGTATGACATTTATTTAAGGTACAAACCGAACTGTTTGCTTTCCAGATCCCGTCCCCTCCGCCTTTCAGAACCACTTTTCCCCTTTTCCCAGTGAGCCTCATCCATTTTCCCCCGCGCTCGAGAGGGGCATCAAAGAGATGCCACCGCCCGGCAGCCCTCCTCTCCCCACCGCCCTTGCCCGGAGCTGGTGGGACCACCTCGCTCCCCTGAGACCCCATCCCGTGCCCCCCCTCCAAGGTCCAGAGGAGCCCTTTTGAAGGGGGGGTGAGGGGGAGGAGAAGTCCCCGCTGCGGAGGAGGCAGACTGCTGACTAACCCCAGCCCTGCTGTCACGCAAACCTCGCCGCCTGTCAATCTCCCGGCGGCTCTGACAGGGGCCTGGCGCCCGTTCAAACCCTTGCGTGCGAGCAGACGAGCCGCATTACCCTATGAAGTATTTCATAATAACAACAGCTGTTAAATATTGATGACTCCTGGCAAGCGCTGAATGCTTTTCGAGAAGGTTAAGCCTTCGTGTAATGGAACCTAATTCCTCATTATATACTGTATCAGATATCTGGAAGTTGCCTAAAAAAAGCAAAGGGGCTTAAAGGAAAGGATCAGAAAATAACTCTCGTGCAGCAGGGAGAGGGGAGAAAACCCACAGTGCGAGAGGTGAGGAGTGTCTCCCCGAAGTCAAATCCTTCTGCAAATGGTAAAAAAAGCTGCTGGAGAGATCATCAAAACGGTTGGTTTTGCTATATTCCACTGGACACTTTTGTGTTTTTAGAAATTATTGCAGATGAGATGATAAACTTTCTAAAACAGTGATCCGGCTGCCACTGCTGTCTATCTGTGTAAGAGTGCACATGGGAATTACTTCTACAGAAAAACAGAAAAGAGGGAGAAAGCTCTCATTCCTATAGCTTTTCTACATCAGCCCTGAGAGATCTGGCTCATTAGAAGATTTAGTGGTGATCAGACAAGATATTAAGGATGAGGTCTCAGAGAGGGTTTCCAGCAAGTGAGAAAGGGAGAAGAGTGAGCCTCTTGCCTTGGGCAAGTCCTGATTGATACACTGTCCTCCAGTTCCCAGAATAAATCCCCCCTCTTCCTCACGCTGCCCCTTAAAATCCATCAGTCCTGTCTTCTCCCTCTTGACCTAACTGTTGAGCAAGGTTGTGTCAGGAAGGGAATCAGTTCAGGGTAGGAGGTCATGATGGACAGACTGAGTCTTTGGGATGGAGCTGGCATGATGCCAGGGCAGGCAGTACCGGGGAGCCCAGCAAAAAGGCAGCATCGGAGTCAGGGTGCGGGTGAAAGAGAAGAAACGCAAACCCAGGATTTCTTGGGGTGGCAGCAAAATCAGGGTATTTTTTTCTTGCATGTGAGAAAGAGGTCTGTGTGCCTTTAGGCAATACAATTTAGGTGAGGCAAGCTGAGAAGCTGAAAACAATTACCTGCTCATGTTCAGTTGTGCTGTGGTACAAGGAGTTCTGTGAAGCTTTAGGAAAGTATTTTACCTGTGGGGAACCCAGGCCTATTTACTGAGTTAGGATAGGGAATCACAGAAACTTAGGAAGTTGTAGGTTGGAAGGGACCTTTGAAGGTCAACTGGTCTACCCCACCCTGATCAAAACAGAGCTAAATTCAGTTAGGCAGGTTGCTCAGGGTTTTTGTCGAGTAACTCCAGTAATGGACATTTCGCATTCCCTCCAGGAAAACTTTCATTGTTTAGTTACAAACAGGATTAATTTTTTAAGGTAAGAGCTGCTTATGGATTTAGGTGAATGTGCATTAGCATAAGTTCTGGATGGACACTTCCCATTTCCACAATTCTTGGCCTGTAAAATGTGTAGAATAATTTAAGAAATGCTGAAAATGGTTAAGTGGCTATCATGAAAAGTGTGTGTATAGGGAGAATGTGTGAATTAAGTTATTTGCTATTCTTATAATTTTTTTTGATATTTTATTCTACCTGTCTCTCACACAACTGACTTACAAGAAACCACACGTGTATGTCTCGTTTTTATGTAGTCTGGGACTGTAACATCTCCCTTATCCCATAACTTCTGAGGGATCACAGATCCAAAGGAAAGCTGTGCCTCCATGTGAAGATGAATTGTGTGCTAACTATACAAGCAACAGACTCAAAAGAACTTGTCTAGAAAGCACATTTCCTCTCTGCAGCTTACTGTTGCAGCCTTTCTCTCTTCCTATGACTCCACAGATGATGTCCCAAACACACAGCCCCACATTGCGCATGGGCAAAGAAGATAATTTAGGGATCTGTTTGCATCACTGTGAGTAAATATTTGAGTTATCAGTTGGTCTGGTAGACTATATTGTCTATGAGACTGCCAAAAACATACAGTCCTCCTAAATCACCCAAGATATAAAACTTATTCCAAGTAATTGTCTTCCGTTTCATCTTCATAATTCCATTTGATTACCTATTACTTTAAATATGATGATTTGATGATGGAAACCTATTGATTTATAGGTTCAGTGCTGGGGCCCTAATTTTATCCCTGTATTATTCCATTCTTAGTTTAATTAAGGTGTAATACATTAGCTTGCCTGAGTATGTATTTGCCTGCACACCCTTTTGAATAAATCCATAAAAGGTAAATACAAATGCGTTATTCTGTCAAACTACAAAATGGATCACAAGCCTGGGTTATCAGCAGCCTCGAGTAAGAAATCTGCAAACCACTTAGTCTACTTGCAAATCAGCAGCCAGATGCCTCCTAAAAATTAAGATTCTTCCAACAAATTTCTTGCCCCTTCAGTCATGAGCTTGTAAATTACATGTCCGTTAATCAGAATTGAGATCTACAGCATAAGTTTAGTGTAGAAAAAAAATAAATTTAAAAGAACTATTCTGTATTTAGAAAGCTTGCTTAACATTGCTTAGTTCCAGAGTTAAGGACCTCAGAATATACAATCAATGTATTTTTATGTTTGTTTTACTCTAGTTTCCATTTTTCCACTGTACTACACTCTGCAACACTGCATGTTAAGCCAATGTAGGGGGATTCAAACTTCACCAAACTAATCCACATGAGCCTTAAGTGTACTGCAGCATGTTCTGACCTGCCACATCCTGATTGCTTGAGTGGGATCTCAGCAAATCCCACCGATCATGATATACATACATATTCAGAGGAATAGCATGGCAGGACACATTGATTCTAGGATCTATGGAGCAGATGGCCTATCAAAACAACTTGCAGATTTTCCAGTTCTTCCAAGTGTCCTTCATTATAGCTTGTTGGCTGAATAGCTGTTCATCTTTTCCCTTGTCCAGGTATTTTAAAGAATCTGTACAGGGAAAGATAAAATTTAGGTTCTTTATATCCTCTGAATTCCCAGCACTTTGTCTCTCTATGGTCCAAGAATGTAGTCCTCTTTTGATATGGCTCATATTGTTTCCTTGTCCCAAGGCCATTTTTTTCACTGGTTTGATTCTCCCAATTAAAATAATACAACAATGGATGTTGGGGTCCACAGCAAAGGCATCTGCCCTTTGAGGAGAGGCTAAAATAGCTGTGACTGTTTACTGAGGAGAAAAGGATGAGGGGAGACATAACAGAGGCTTACAAAATCTTAAAGGTAATGGATAAACTGAATGCAGAACTGCTGGTCACCCAACCCCACAATATAAGGACAGTGAAGTGCTCAATGACACCAGTACAAGAATGCTTTAAAGCAGATAAAAGAAAGCGATTTTGGAGATGAGAATACCAGACTAGAAGGACCACTGGTGTGACACAGTAGTGTATTTCTTATGTTGTTACATTCTCACTGTAATGCCACGACCTTGTCCACGAAATTTGTTGCAGACAGAAAATAAACAACAGATGAACAAGAGCAGCATCTGTGACGCGAAACAAAGTATATCACAGAAGCGACAATAAGAAAAATCAGAACCTTATGAGAAAGCCTGAGTGTGACTAAATTTAAGCATATGATGAAAGACCAGCTTGTGACTAATCATTGCATCCAAACAAAAAAAAAGTTTCTTTTATGATAAACAGCCTATTGAAATAAATTTAGGTCTAAAATATTTTTCAGAAAAGTAAGTAATGACACCAAAATCCTTTTTTACTAAAAAGACAGCTAAGAGAAAAGCTATGTGTGTTCATAAGTAAGCAACTACAGTCTACTGGAATCTTCCCCACTTTAAAGAAGGAGACTGTAAGAATTGCATCTTACAGAAGAAATGCAGTGAGGTCCTGATAACAGATTTATCTTGAGAATATCAGAACATTTTTAGTCTTTATTGGCTGCAGAAGATGTGCACCATTTTATCCTCTTCAATTTAGATCTACAGTTTAGAACAGTTAGTCAATCAATCCCTGAAGAATAAAATCAAATCAAAGACCAAGCGTGAAAATAAATGCAACTATGAAAGTGTACAAGAAAACATCTCTCCCCCTTCCTGGTTAAATCAACCTGACAATCACTGACTTATGTGAGATTTGCATGATATTTGCTTGCCTTTTTGGATTTGATAACCTCTTTTCCAGGCCTGTGTTTCCAACAGACTGTCTCCTGAGCTTCGACTCCTCAATTTCTACAGCTTTTATAAAATTCTTGTCCCTTTATAATTTCATTTGCACCACTCTGCATAGAAAGACACAGGCTAAATTCATACCTGCTATCTCCAAGAGGGAATTTAAGTTAGTATCTCTTAGAAGAGAGTTGAAAGAGCATGTGTCAGTAGGCCAGTATATCACCCAAGAGACCGTTTAAAAATAGCCAAAGCACACGATCTGGAGAGGATAAAGGAAACCTTTAAGATGAAATAAACATTGCATCTAAAATATTCACGCTGAGACCTTAGTGCACAGGATGTGCATATGTTACCCAGAAAACCAAATCTGGCTTCATCAGTTTCAGAGTTAGAAATATCATAAGAGCAATTCCTTAATATCTGCTTTATGTAGCAGCCATACTGTATCTGATATTAAAGGCAAAGACACAGCCACATTTGCTTTCCAATGTACTTTAAATAAGCAAACACACTTGGCAGGGTGAACGCAAGATTCTTCACCTTTGAGTCAGATGGATACCACAGCACACTGCTGCACAACCACCGATAAAAACACGCACAACCACCGATAAAAACACACACACCACTGAACATGGCACTCTTTCTAAGGCACAGCTGCTTTGCTTTGGTCTCTGCTGTCTGTGGAGACTGCCATGATGAGGTTGACTGTATGAAGAGCTGCCTTGAGACCTTTGGCTTTTCTACTTCAGGAAGTAAAAGAACATGCTGAGAGAAGACACAGGCAAATGAAACATCAGGAACAGTATCTAAAAGTTTAAAAAAAAGGATTCAGAACCAATTTTCAGGATAATTTTAAAACACTGAACTATATTCCAGAACTTTTTAGAATGCTGAAGAAAACCAGTAACATTAAAATCTTACCTGAAAGCTCAGAATAAAGGACAAGCCAACAACAGAAGTCAAAAATTGAACTGCCAGAAACCTAAATTGATAATGTTACTATCCCTGGGTATGTTTAATGTGTTTTCATACACATTAATTTTTTAACGATGCATTTAAAGACTAGTCCTGAAAAGCTATCCAAACAGATGGACCTTGCTCCCAACTGGAATCCCTTGTAAGTCAGAGGGCCTGCAGAGAAGACATTATGGTTTGTCCAAAAATAAATTGCTTTGCAGAACAGGAACCTTCTGCAGAATTAGAAAATGCATGCACATGATGTGTTCAATTACTACAAGAACCTTCATTTTTCACTTCCTCACATTCGTTTTGCTTTGCCTTCTTTCACAGCCAGGTTCCATGCTCAGAAAAAGATCCCAGGCAGATCCTAGAGACCCAAAGCAGGCCAGCAGTGGGCTTACATGTTCTCTCCCCCTTAGCACTAGAGAAACTGAATTTTTAAAAAATGCCACAAACCCTAGGTCAACGACCAGAATTAGGACCTTCAAAATTTCTAAGCATAATGAAAAATGCTATCTTTAAAAAAGGCAGGAAGGGTAATATTTGAAAGTTCTAAGAATGTAAATTGTGGCCCTGCTTTGATTTGCTTTTCAATTTTTAAAAACAGAGACTACTTAGATATAGTGATAAAACTAAAAGGCAGCCACAGAGTTCTTATCAGACTTGTCCCATGTGAAGACAAGGAACAACCGAACAGTATTCTGTATTTCAGAAACAAAGTTCTAGCTAATAAAATATAACCTTTTCTCCAGTTTCAACTCTTCTGCGTATGTGTCATTGACTTGAACAGGCAAGTCTGACTCCTGTGAAGGTGTCTGCTACCTTGACTCACAGCATGCTACCAAAGAAATAACAAGTACTCTTTATGGGATAAGGACAGGAATCTTGTCTCCCACTCATGAAACATATGGGAATGCAGCCTCAACTTTCAAGGCAATTACAGTTAATTACAGCTTTCATCAAGTGATCAATACTAGGTGAATAGTATATAGAGAGAGAATTATGATACATAAATTACTTCTGGTGCTTCTTATTCTGTTAAGGTCTTCTGGATGAAAACTGATAATTTCTGACCTACTGACTCATCAGATCTGTTTTACACTCATCATGTGACACGAACATCAGTTTATATTGGTTTTGCTTCAGTTATAATATGATCTTCATTGGATATACACTGTGACTTGCTGCCGGAGTCAGTCCAATAACCATTGAAACAAAACTTATTAGCACTATGCTAAGGAAAATATGAATAGGTTTGAGGCAGAAAATGAACATTGCAAATTACAAAAAGCAAAGATGCTTTTGCACATATTCTTAAAAATTGTGAAAGTTAACTGGAGAAAATGTATACTCTAGATCCTACTTTGTTTTAAGCCGAGAGTTTTTCAGAGGAATCATTAAAGTCCTAGTCTATGAACGCTGCATCCAAAAGAGGAACATTTTTTCTCCTGCCGGGGCAGATTTGCAGGGAGGAGGCTCATTTCTGCCTTGCTGGTCTGGCAGGCAGCAGAGCTCTATTCCTCTGATCAAGAGATCACTTTCATAACCACTTTTCTGAGGTCACAAATGAGTCTGCTGCAGTCACGCAACCCCTCGCCTACCAGAGCTTACTATAACAACACAGGTTCACGGAAACCTTTTAAAGAGGCAGCCCATCCTTTCAACCCACGCAGATACAAGGCACATGCATATTATCGTACGGGCTTCCCCCGAATATTTCATTTCAGTTTGAGCAGGGAAGAAATGTGTAGCTTGGAGTTTTATGTGGATGGAGTCATGTTGCCTGAGTAGAATTAAATAAAAGTTTAAGATAAATAGCTCTACAATTCTTTTAAACTATACTGGCACCTTTTTCAAATATGTATTCAGCCTGTTCCTTTTTATTATCTCAAAGGTCCGTGTCTGCCAACCATGTGCTACTGTGAATTATGCTAATTAAGATATTTAAAAGCCATGGTAAACAGTCAAACAAACATTAGATGCAATATACAACAGATACGATTGCCCTGAATTAAACACTGCCCTGCTGCAGCGTTAGAAACACCAACGATCCAGAAATGGTAGATCAGGAAACAGGGTTGCCATCAAAAATTTATTCTGAAGAAATGCCGTGAAAATACAACGATACTAGTTAGAGCTTGTTTCTCAGACAGAAAAGCCTATTTTTTATTTTAGCTGACTGTGTCCCACAAATGACCAACATACTAATCTGTTGTATGGATGTGCCTTGTAGGTGGTAGCTGGAATGGCCTTTGGGTGATGGGGGGCAGTTGGGAATTTAAAGAAAAAAGTCAAAAATATTTTTCCTCTTACAGCAAGTCAACTCTACCCAATGAAGGGGGGGTTTGGCCTATTTTCACAAGCAGTTAGCGCTATGAAAGCAACCGTTGTTGTCCCGTCATGAATTATTTGCACTAATTACCTGAAATAAAGTTTTCAAAAGCTGTTAAATTACTTCGGAGCCTATAATTTAAAAAATTAAGTTGGATGTATTGCTCATTGCCATTTTATGAGGATTAGTATGCAGACACTTTTCATTTAAAGGCAGCAGAAACGGGCTTGCCCAAACCAGCTTTATAATCCAGCTTAAATAAGTAACAATAGCAATGAGGGCACAGCATTAAGCCTGTTGAGGACTCACAGTGTAGGCCGAGATGATTCATTTGCACACTGTCCTGCAAGTTCATTGCTATTATTAGCCACGCTAGCCAGGTGAAAGCTCGTTCAGGTGCGCCCACACAGGCTACAGACAGGTTCAGGGACTCTAGAGATGCAGCCACGGGTTGTGAAGTGCCCTTGGCTTCATCCACAGTGATATTCAGGCTTGGCCTTGATGTGTGTCTTCACCCAGCTAGAGCAGTGGGAGAGGTCCCCCCCCATCCGCACTGCAGTTTGCTGTTTACACAAAAGATGACCTCCCGGTCTAGCTTTGATACGAAACTAATGACAGCCCAAAACCAGCCTCGTCTCCGCTCCAGGTCTCGCCTATATTTATGGAGGGGAATGAGGCTGGAAATTGGGTGTGGGATTGTGAGGTTACTGCTGGTGGGCCTCACTGTCAGAGCCTGGTGCACTCCCGCGGTGGATGGGAAGTCAGGGCAGCGAGGCAGGCTCAGCCTCAGCCGCCGAGCATCACCCCCGTTTCTCAGCTCGGACAAAGTGCTGGTGGAGGTGATGAGAGAAGACATGCTGATCTATAAAGGGAGGGTGTTGACAGCCTCCAGAGTGACCTCGAGGGTAACAGCACTGATGCAGACAAGGCTGCAGGCATTTCTGAAGATAGGCCATTGTTTCAAAGATTTCTGAAACTTCTGAAGACTTTGCCCTGAGTCTTATGTTACCGATTTGTGCCCATTGTGCCCGCTACAACTTCCCATGGAAATGAAAAATATACAAGATCAACTCCTGCCTAAACAAAGAGATGTGACTTTGTCCCTCTTTATGAAGTTTGGCTAAACCACAATAAGTTAATCTAAAGTGAAAGAGCGTTGGATACTAATGCCAGTATTTAATTAACACGGCAATTTTTCCTTTCTAGTTATGGAAAGAGATACATGAGAATACTGTTGTGCTACTTTACCTTTACAAACAAATTATACTGTTTTCTGGAGGCAGTTGATGAAAAAAATCATTGCTAACAGCAGGAATGAGTTTACATATGGGTATTTCAGAGTAAACAGCTGCTAGAATACTTGCTGCTCAGCTCTGTTCTGCACGGCAGTCTGGCCACAGAGCTGGTGCCTAAAAAGTCTTGCCTTACTGAGAGTTCTTTTTATATTCCTTAATATATGAAAATAAAATATTTGCAATCTTTTTTCAAGAATATGACCTCTTCTACTCAAAGACAGTGTGGTCAATTGTTCCATTTTCTAAGGAGATGCAAGAAGGCATCTAACACATGTGCCTAAGTGCCACTGGACCTGCAATTCTAGAGAAAGAATTGGCCAATAATTTAGTATAGTGAAATCAGGATAAACAATGACCTCTGATATGCCAATTTCCAAATAATTACTGCAAGCTTTCCTCATTGCCTCCACAGTTCTAAAAACTTGCACCTGACAGTCAAAGATCTGTACACCACTTATATATAAGAGAACATGCAGACAGTAATTTGGATTAGCTGCAAATCTGCCTTCACATTATTTTTTTTAGTCCTTTTGTGAAGTTTATTTAATTTGAAAATTACCCAGAGAAATGTAATCCAGCTCACTTACACTCCAACTAATAATCCAAAATCAAACGATTTCAGATTAGTGTAATATAAATCGTTATTTAATAAATAAATTGACTTTAAATAGCTACTAAGAGGTATTCTTTCATTAGAAATAAGTTTAAGTACTGTGAGAAATTACAGTAATTACAATCAAGCTTTAAGGATTTCTGAGTAACTCAGTTACAAAAATTATAGCAAGCATGCACAAAAAATAGCTTCTAGCCTCACCCTATTCCTGCTGCCCCAACATACTGTACATACTTGATGCTCAGCTACCTTTCTACCATGGCCCAGTGCTTTCCAGCCAGTTATTGTCTGGAAGCGGAGGAAAAAATTGTTCTGTTACTGCAACGTAAATGAAGTTCTAACTTGGCCAGGACTGCTGTAGCATGCCTGCCACTGTCCAAGTAGAAGGCAGATTAAAGAGGACAACAAATAGTGCAGCTGCAGAAATTAGTTTAAAGCAAGTTGTTGTGACTGAGCCTTCTGCACGTGGTGGTCCATACAACCTGTCCTAGCACGGCATAGCCTTTGCCTGACGCGCAGGACAAGAAAAGGAGCTGGAGTGCCTAACCGTAGTGCCCCAGCCAAGGCAACGCAGCAGGGAGTCGATGGAGTCAAGGCAGGACGGGGCAGGCTGGGAACGGGGCAGCTGGAACATTCTTATGCCTGATGTATTTTCCACTGCCCAGATGTTCCCCAGTTGACATGAGCTGTGAGACGCTGGATGCGCCAGTCCCGGAGGGTGTTCTGACCCCTGGGAAGCACTAAAGAGGCCCAGGCCTGCCCAGCATCGAGAAGGCACAAAGGTATTTTGAAGTTCTGATCGTCTCTCCTCCCACTCGGTCCCTGTGCCAAGTTCAGCTGCGGTGCGGGAACTCAGCTGTGGCGCAAGATTCGTTTTGTACGTTAACCCAATGAGCTAAAATACCATCTGAGACCAACATGTAGTTAATTGCTGTGAGAACAAAACTTTGAATTTCCTGACCTATTCAAAGTTTGAATTTCCCATTAACTCCATGCTGCCATACTAACAGATGGTATACAGGGTGTAGTTTCAAAACTCCCCGCATCGAAGCGTATGCAAAGAGAACAAGATGCGCCGAACTGCACACCCCTGGAAACCTGCTCTTTATATGCAGGATGGTAGACTTCTAAATAAATCAATTAACATGCCCAAGGCCCCCCCCCCCCATCTTCCATGCAGATAATCCTGGCCGAAACTCTTATGCCAAAGCTATCCCTGCCATGGGGAGCTGGAAAAGCACTGGTTAGCAGAGCTGACTCATCAGCTGACTAGCCCACAACATCGGCCACAAAGGACCGAGAATGCTGGTGGTGGCATGAAGCGTGTGGGTGGGAGCAAGGAATAAGCAATCATCTGGCAGCCTAATGCAGTAGGGAGGGTTGACAACAATTCATTATTTATTCCCCCCTCCCGCCCTAAGGCTTCATCCCTCTGCTGCAGTGATTCTCATCATCTTGACGCTGTGGTAGGGCTCTGTGTAGGGGAGGGAATGAAAGGTACATCCCCTCCCTGTGGCCCATGCAATGAAAGCATCAGCGGGCTATCTGAGCTCACCACACCCAGACCACATAGGGCAAAAGGCCCTCATGGAGGAGAATAGAAAAGAGGTTTGCCTGGCCCTTCTTTCACCCAACAGGAGACAAGAACAATGTCTTACTAGAAAAAAAAAGAGAGCAGTGCTTTCCCACCAAAGTCAGTCTGTTAGTAGAGAGAAGAGATGGAGATCCAGTTCTGGAATGGCAGAGGGCAGATGTGAGAAAAAGCTCTTAGGGATGAAGCAAGGATACAGGGAAAAGGGAGAATGTTGTAGCAAAGATGGGAAAACGGGGAAAACCTATATGGAGAAAACAAGAAAATCTACAGATGAGGAAGATGCAAAAAAGAAAAGCATTTAAAAAGAGGTGAGGTGGGTTATCTCTAGAAAGGCCACTAGAGAAAAAGAAGTGGAAAATATTTCTCAGAGATTTTGGAAGAAAACAGATTAAAAAACTACAGACACTGAAACAGGGAAGGAAAGTCACCAAGGTAAACAGCAAAAGCACATACAGGAAAAATAAAATTGGCAGATTTAATTAAAAGTTTGACATGAAAGTACACTGATAAAATCCCCCAAATTGTTCACATGTATCCCATTATCTCTGTGTAGATCTGAGTTCACTTTCCAGTGTTCTTTCCCTCCAGCAGCCTGCTACCACCGCGAATCTGGCTGCAACATGGCTAGCTGGTCCCCAATTTACCTAGCACGAAACACTCTCCAGCCAAATTACTGGAGTGGTGAAGGTGTGAGCTCACCCCTCCCAGGCTTCAACCTTTTCAATGGCATTTTTGCTTTGATTCCTAAAAATACATTTAACTTCAGGCAATGCAGTTTTCAAAACACTGGGCCAGATTTTGAAGGCCTGACTTGTATTACTCCACTAATGTCAAAGTCAAGCAAAACGTAATAAGGAATTAAGGACTTGACCAGTTGTCTTTATGTTTCCTCCCCAACCAAACCTGTTGTTTTCTGAGAAGAGGCTTTTTGCCTGAATTTTGCCTACAGTAGGTCTTTCCTGGCAGAGCGCCTCAGTGGGAAGGAGATCAGGTTTCTCACTGTCCTCTTCATCCTTGGAAACTTTCTGTTACATTTCCCAGTCTCCACTACAGGCATTTCAGGGCACATGAATATACCGCTCAAAAGTCTTCCCCAATATGTTTTTCACATGCTGCTGTATGTATCATTTGGCAAGAGAGTGATGGAGGGTCATAAATTTGTAGTTTGCCATTGCAGCTTTTCTCTAGCTGGAGAAACCATTCCACTTTATTTCCTGAACTAAAACTAAGCTAGTTGAACATTATCTTCAGAGATTCAGAAGATGGAATATCTGCTGAGGCTAGAATATCTAAAGTAAGCACACTGACCCCTGTCTGGAGATCATGACTCGACTTGACTTGACTAGATAAAGACAAGAAACAATAAAGAAACTCCTCTTTTCCAAACGACCTCTTGGAACTTAGTGTCCCTGCAGTGTTGCTGCAAGGGACATGTCCTCTGTCCAGAAACTGACCTCTCCTCCCACCTCTTTCTGCCAGCGGTGACTCTCTCAGTCACGCTACTGGTTTTAAAGACATTATCAATTACCACCATGATACTTATAAGGCGGGATCACAAAGGAAACCTTCACACTGACATTATCTCTGCTTTCCTAGCTGTAAGTCAGCAGCAACAAACATAGGGTGGATCACTGCCCCCAGATAATATGGCACTTACTTACTACCAAATTTATTAAGTATTTCTAAACTGATTACTAGCATCAATAAGAATGAAGACCGAATATTGCAATGTGCAATACCTTCAAACTCTCTGACATGTCATTAAGGATATGTTTGGCTCACGAGAAAGAACTCTTCCCTTAAACAGGTATATAGCTCTATATTGCTAGGGTTTAATTATAAAGTTCTGATGGTTCTGAAGAAGTGTTGAAAACAATCAATTCCCATTGAACACATAGTAATTTGAGACCACTCTGCACCTTGCACAACTGACCCTTTAATAACTATTAAAGTAATTCCTGTAATTTTAAACATCTCTAATTCCTCACACAAATATTACTTGTTTTGAGATGTACAGCCTTTTTCTATATGCAGCAATGTAGCTTAAGACATTAAAAAGTATGGAAAGAAGAAATGCAATTCCATTTTTCTCCACTTACTGTCTTAGCCCTCATAATAACATATTGGAATATTTTCCACACAAATCCTTACATTCATCAGTTCAAGATGTACTATCTAGGTTAGATTATTTCTCCTCTCAAGAGATGTTTTCATAAAGTATTATTTATTGGGCCATTTTTCTGTATGACGTTTATAGGGGTCATTTGATGGCACAATATCATTTTAATAAATTATTTGGAACAAAATATAGAGTTTTTGTGACAAGTTTTCAGTGACACTGATATACAACATAATGCTAACACACGCAAGATAGCATCTTTTGTACAGATGTTGAAACACTCAGGGGAATATATAAGATTAATATAAGGTGACATATATGTTTTGCAACTATACAATTAGTAAAGTGGTTATGAAGTTGTTAATGGATTAGAAAAAGAAAACTTAAAATATGTTGGGTTTTGATTTAGATGTGATCTTTGCTTGTTTTCAATCCTTTTCTCTCAACTTCTTTCAGCTGTTTCCAATATGTAAGTAGCCAATTCATGTTGCAGGTTCAAAGGTAAATGGGAATAGTGGACGCTTTATTATAATGAAAAACTAGAGGCTAAGATTTACTTCCTATGTATACCTTCAACTTGATATATTCCATGCAGATATAAAAAGGGAATGTATTGAGGGGATTTCAGTGGAGTTTTAGGGACACAGTAAATTCATGTAATACGTGTTTGGCAAGACTGTTATATAGCATCGAACTTTCACAAAAGAAATTACGAGCTTCTTTGAAAGAAGTTTTGAAGTCTGTTTGTAACTTCTCTTGGTAAGCGTTTAATTTAGTTTACTGATATGCATTCTGCTTCCACTTCTACTCATACAGATGTCAAGATTTTCAAAAATTTGTCAGTTGCATTGTCTACACGATTGCACCAAAAATTATAATCAAATTAAAATTGGATTTATAAAGGGAAATCTACTGTGCCTCATCTAAAAAAATATTTCATTTCATGGTGGGGAATGTTCAGAGCACTGACTAATATGTTACTGCTACATGGAATAAAGAAGAAAAGCATCTGTGTTAGTCACTTGGGATTTTCTTTCCGGTAACATAAAAAAGACACCCGACCAAATACAAATAAATTAAGACAAGCCCTTTAGAGTAATCCATTGAGCTGAACTGTAGGACTAATCATATAGAAAAATGAGGTAAGCTTTGCAGAAACGAGCTCCTATCTCATGTTTTGTGATTTCCAAGCATCTAAATAATATCTAGTCACAGATTAGAAGGACAGGTGTCTTGCATGGATTCAGCCATATAAATCATGTGATATACAATAAACTTTTACATTTGACTAAATCATCAATTTATTTATTTACTTTCATACTTCTATAAACCTCCCAGCCACCTGTAGGTCTGCTTATAACTGAGAAGATTTTTGTGCAGGAGGAATTGGTGGGTGACCAGGGCATGATTTCAGGAAGGGCATTTCATCCATAAAGGGCAGTGTGAAGAAAATGAACAATGGCTGTAGCAGAAAGAGTCAAAACTATGGAAAGAGGAGAGAGGGTTGGTAAGAATAAAGAATTGATAGGCAAGGATTATTACAATTACATGGCCTTAATGGGAAAAAGCCAAGCATAGAGATGCCTGTAGAGGTGGCAGAGCAGGTTGCTTATTCAGAGAAATGGGCAAGAAAGAGAAACGATTAGCTATGATTTCTGTGGAGCACAAACGCCAGTGATGTCAGGAAGGCCTGTGATACAGAGGTAACATCATGAGGAGGATACAAGATTCGGACAACGGTCGTTACATCATGTTCAGAAAGGAAGTTACAGTCCAGAAATGGTGGAAGGGGACAAGATGTCCCCAGGATATAGAGGCAAGATGGAGAGAGAGAGTGCAGTGTGGCCTTGGCCGGTCCCCAGGGAGGTGCCCGATGCCCAGGGCTGGGGCTGTCCCTGGTACCCCCCAGCTGCTCTGCTCCTGCCTGTGGTGGTGGGATGGGCCCTGGTTGGGAGGTCCTGATGGGACACCATGGGGACCCTCCATCCCTTAGGGAGCAGCCGGCCCTCACGGCACGCGGACAGGTGCTTCCAACAGCAGATGCTAGAGCAGCAGTGATGTTGGCAACCAAACGGACAGGGGCTTGGAGAAAAGAAAGGAAGCGACACTCTTGTCTGTGGGCAGCACTCAGACAAAGATATCCCAAACTGGTTTGGAAATTACACAACAAGGAAGATCAAAAGGCATGAACTGGAGAGACTCTCCAAGACTGCAAGGACTGTACAGAACGTGGAAAAACAATTATTAAAGAAATCCTGAGAAACAGTGTCTGCGGGTCACCTGATAATGTCCTTTCTTCCATGTCAACACTGAGCAAATGCCTCAGGCTGCTACTCAGAGAAGATGTCACCGTTGAGTGTTGCATGACAGAAGAGTTTCCAGTCACTGGCACACATTTTCTGAAGCAGTAACTAGGTTGACCAGGGCTGCCTACCTGAAGTCTAGTAAGGTGTTGTGTTTATTGCTAGCATTTAATTTAGTTTTCATTTGCTCATTTTAAATGCATTTAAAACTCCAAGCACAGTATGCAAAAAACCCCACACGCACAATAAGTACATTCAAAAAAGTCAATAAAATGCTATCAGTAAACAAAATTTAAATTGAATTTATCAGAGACTAAATAAAATCTTGAAAAGACAGAATTAATTACAGAAAACCCTCAGGCCACTTAGCCTTGCCATCTTCCACATCTTGGTATCCTCTTGTCCCTGGGTTGAGTCATTCCAGTGGATTTTTAGGGCTATTAGAAATGGAAACATAGTTGGCACCAGAATGAAAGACTGGTCGCTCACTGACAAAGCATACACATAGCTAGTATAAGACAGGAAACAACAGACACATACAGACAATGCAGAGGGAGAGATACAAAAACCCAGTGAGACAATACTGATGCACATGACAGGCAATGGTCTCAAAGCTTCAGTGGCCTACCAATTAGCAGGACTTTGGGGAGCAGAACAAGAAAGACATTTTTAAAAATAAAACTCTTGAAAGTAGATAACAAAACACATCTGTGAGTGGTTAATAGATAGAAGCAACACAGCATTTATGTGAAAATCTAGTAAGTAGATAATGGAAGACAGGTAAGGATCTGGCTATTAATTTTTATCCTCTCCCCTCCATCCTACCCTGTACCTTCCTACCCCCTCCACCGCCCCCAGCTTGACTACAACCAGTAAATCTATATTAGGTATGAATTCCAGTTGAAAATCATAATAGGGAAAAGTGCTGGTAAGTACAATTTAAAAAAATATAATTTTGTCTAGTCTTGACACATCTTTGCAACCTCCACATTTCCGCTGCCCCCATGTCTCCCTGAGGGGAGACCTTATCGCTCTCTACAACTACCTGAAAGGAGGTTGTAGTGAGGTGGGTGCTGGTCTCTTCTATCAAGTAACTAGTGATAGGACGAGAGGAAATGGCCTCAAGTTGCAGAAGGGGAGATTTAGATCGGATATTAGGAAAAATTTCTTTACTTAAAGGGTTGTCAAGCATTGGAGCAGGCTGCCCAGGGAAGTGGTTGAGTCACCATGCCTGGAGGCATTCAAAAAGCCTGTAGACAAGGCACTTCAGGACATGGTTTAGTGGTGGTGGTTGACGGTTGGACTCAATGATCTCAAACGTCTTTTCCAACCTAAACGATTCTATGATTCTATGTTTAGCCTTCAGACTGCATCTCATTAACTTCTTAGGGTCCCAGCAACCACCATGCACTGCTAGTGAGGCATATGAGACAGCATTTCAGAACCTCATGAACTGGCTCTGTAAAAGTACTACAAAGTCCAAAAGCTAAGTGGTAGTCTAGTAATTCAAATTATTTTTTAAAAGTCTTAGAAAGGAAGCAGTGTTTTATATTTACATCTGAATGTCAGGCTCTTAATTCAAGATATTAATGGGTTTGCCTTCCCAAAAGTCTCATCAGAAATAATTCCTGACTCTATTTACACTACTCTGGAAGAGTTGTCTTCAAAGGAGCTATGACAATACTGTCATATTGTTCTCACCCATCTCCATCCATGCTGCTATCTGGCAAATGGTCTTAGGACAGCTTGCTCGGTGTTGCCTGATGATGTGATAAATGACAAGGCACACTAAAGCAGGAGGGACCTATATGCACTGAAACGTGTTTTCTGGCTTGATCTGAGCCTACACTGGCAACTTTCCATCTCTATGGACCACAAGTGTCATTCTGAGGTCTGCTTTGGCCAATATAATTGCACAGACACAAAAGAATGTAGTTACCCAATCTGGCAAGCACCAGAGAGGTATGTCTGCACTGGACATGACGGAGTATAGCACAGAGATCTTTGAGCTAGCTCTGAGGGTGTTGGTATGGGCACACAGTGTCTTATGCTACTACATGGAGATAACAGGAGCTTGAAAAAAAGTGTGGTTGTATTGGGATGGCAAGGCACATACTCTAGTAAGCTGTGCCTCTCAGAAGGACTAGTTCATGTGGGCTTATCCCCAAAGTGACATAGCCACTCTGCTTCTTGCTACAGGACCTGCTCTAACATCCGCATTGTTTCAGAGTTCTCTGCAGAGAGCTTCACCGTGTGCTGTAATCCAAAAGTGAAGCGGTAGCAAAGTAAGAAGAGAAATTAGAAGGACAGTCTGCCACCCTGTTCTCTAGCCTAAAACTATTTGTCCTATTTGTCTTTAAAGCCCTATGCAATTATATTATGCCAAGCTAAATTCTTTGTTCTGTTGGATAAGAGGTATTGTCTGTCCTTTAAAACATACCTATGTTTAAAATAAGAAACAAAGTAAATAATTTTCTTGACAGCAAACACATTTCCTCCCAGAGATGGTAATCACTCATGAAGCTGAGAACAAGTGTAAACCAAGCCAAAGTTCATGCCTGCAGGAATGCTTTCCTACCTCCCATCCACTGCAGCAGTGATTAGGACAAAATTATTGCTAGTACCTTCTACAGTCACTGCAATTGCTAGCAACTTCTGGAGTAAATATGCCATCTTTCCTGTGATGAAAAACAATCTTGTTTCCATATCCAAGGAAAACTTGGGTTACAGTGGAACTAAACTTATACCAAGTTCTTTCTCAGCCTCCAACATCCAAACACAATTTAACTCAAGAAAATGAGGTCAATGAAAGTCCGTTCATCATACCGTAGGATAATCAAATTTGATCCGTGGGGGACTATGAGGGTATTTCAACAGCTGGTACCAGGCTGGGCCAAGGAAGGTCCTTTGCTGCAGAGGAAGAATTGAGGAAGCACAGTGCACAAGCGAGATGAACCTCACTGAATACAGAAGACAGTGTGTGTATCAGTCTACTGGATTAGATGGGCCTAGTTTTTTCCTTGCCACGTGCTTACATTTATTTAGCTTGATGCTACATGAGATGCATAGTGTGAGCTAACCAAACCCAACTGAGCATAAAAGCCTACCAAATCGGAATGGTTAAAAGTGACTAAGCGAGCTGGAGAAAGATGAAGACCTGCACTTAACAGCTCAAAGTATTTTGGGGACTTCCCTTAGCATTGGATCAA
The DNA here is from genome assembly GCA_024606505.1 of Aquila spilogaster. Taxonomy (NCBI): domain Eukaryota; kingdom Metazoa; phylum Chordata; class Aves; order Accipitriformes; family Accipitridae; genus Aquila; species Aquila spilogaster. The sequence continues at coordinate 88,945,634 of JANHGO010000063.1, read as the reverse complement.
TATAGTGGTGTGGTTTGTGGGAACATGTATAAAACCAGCCTTTGTATGTGTCTGTGACCACGTTGTCTGGTTCTGAGTGTACTTCTACTATCGCTAGAAACAGTGGAACTCTTCCAGTCCCAAATGCCTTCAGGGGAAATCTAATTCGAAGATTCTCCTCACATCACTTGTAATTTCCAGCTCCCTAGTTTTCTAATCAGTCTTGCTAATATCAGGAGAAACGTTGAGGCCTACAGGGATGTTCACTTGAATGGCATCCAGCAATAGAAAAGTGGTATAAGACACAGATCCAGAACTGCAAGAGGAAGTTCTACAGGAGGAATCGTAATGATGGTGTATTTCCCAAAGACAGCACAAAGTCTATAGAGTCCAGCCCTCTTTGTGCTGATATCTGACTCAGCCTAACAGCTCTGAGCTTGTGAGGTGTGACAATATAAACAACCCACAGCACATGACACAGGTACCCATGGAGTACCAGAAAAGATCTGAAACTTATTTATAACTAAGGTCCTTTATTTGCCATTACTCAAAAAAATAGGTATAGAATTTAGACCCAGCCTCAGAATGTGACACTTAACATAGTGTTGCACTAACAGGTTCCCTTGGTCTTCAAAGGTGACAGGCATTCAAGCAACTTAAGAGTCCTCTTGTTCTTCCTGAATATAGGCTTATTCTGAAGTAAATCCTGTTTGTACATCTGCTCTCCTTCTCCTACAAAACCCATCTCATTTGCAGGAAACTAAAGAGAAAGCTAGCTAGCACAATGAGGTCCATCCTCTTAAAACAAAGCACAAAGAGGAGATACAGTCCTCTTCCAAGAGTCAGCAAAGGTCTCCCAAGGGTCAGAGAGATCTCCAGGTTATCCAAGAGGACGTGTAGCACAAAACAACCTCAGGTGTTCGTTACATGGAATGAATGGTGTCCCCAGGAAACAAGGGGAAAAGAAAAAAGCGAAGCATTGGTATGGGCAATATGTTGCAATAACATGGTCTCTCTGGCAATTAAAAATGTCAAAAAATCTAGTCAAAATAATCCACTGTTTGAAAATGGGTAGTGTGGGGAAGAGTCAATGTGCAGCTGCTTCTCCAGAATTGAGTCCTGCCAGATCTCAGGAATGAATATATGCGGGTAGCTTGCTTAAAGTCTTGACACTTCTACTAAAATTTCACTGATGTAGTATTTTAGCACTTGATTAGATAATGGCTTGCAGACAGTAGGTCTTCCTTCAAAGATTTACTTATGTACCACTTATGCAGCAGAACACTTTTTCCTTTTTTCAATTGCTATATTGTTATGAAGATGGCAAAATTATAGAGCGGTAGAGAGTGGAAAATGCTTCTTTCATGAACAGTCCCTTTTTGGCTGAAACACTCTGAATGCTGTGGTAATTTGAATATGATGGTTCAATATGGTCACAGGAATAACCTTACCTGTTACCCACTCTGACCATGAATGTTCCTTCTCAGTGCAAGCCATTGAATATGCTTCCCTAAGAAACCTAAACAACCTAAATGCATATAGACAATCTAATAAGCTATGACTGTGGACTACAGCAATAGATACCCTAAAGACATTTTGTATGTGTTCAAAACAGAAAAGTCCTTATTTCTCTTTCAAGAAAGAAATCATTCAGGCATTCAGTTTCAGAGGACAGGACTGGGAGTACTCTAAATCAGTAGAATAAGTCTTTAAAAAACAAACTTGTAATTGTTAAAATATTCAAATATGGTGGGGACTTCTTGGCCTAAGGTATCAGCTTCAACCCTAGCTAAGCAGAGAACCACAACTGAAATCCTAGATTTGTAACTCAAAGTACAGGTTTCATCAAAAACTAGAGGCTTGAGGATAATCTGAAAGCCTCTCATTATTCATTATTTCCATAATAGAAATCAATATATAAATTATACCAAGAAAAGATTGGTGGGAGTGAAGAGATGGAGTCAAGGAGGTATAATTCCATGATTGTCGATTTAGGCATTTTATCCTGTTCTCAGCATAGACTCTCTTATAATCTTTATTTGTATTTCAGATCTTTTATTATTTTATTTTTCCTATATCTGTTCTAAATATATCCAGTACAAAGGACTTGCAGAGAGTCCAATGAGAGGACATGGAGATGATGAAGGGACTGGAGCATCTCTCCTGTGAGGAAAGGCTGAGAGAGCTGGGACTGTTCAGCCTAGAGAAGAGAAAGCTCAGGGGGGATCTCATCAGTGTGTATAAATACCTGAAGAGAGGGAGGGAAGAAGATGGAGCCAGGCTCTTTTCAGTGGTGTCCAGTGGCAGGATCAGAGGCAATGGGCACAAACTGAAACACAGGAGGTTCTGTCTGAACATCAGGAAACACTTTTTCACTGTGAGGGTGACTGAGCACTGGCACAGGTTGCTCAGAGAGGTTGTGGAGTCTCCATCCTTGGAGATATTCAAAAGCCATCTGGACATGGTCCTGGGAAACTGGCTCTCGGTGGCTCTGTTTGAGCAGGGGGGTTGGACGAGATGACCTCCCAAGGTCCCTTCCAACTTCAACCCTTCTGTGATTCTGTGATTCACTAAGACTATGGTTTTAAATTTAAGGGAAAGCTTCAGGCTACTGGAACCAGCTAGCAAAGGAAAGAAGAAATTTTCCCATGGAAATGTATACAGTACAGGCCATAATTGTAACAATAAACTCAAAAGTATGAGTTTAGTTTCAAAATCAGTTAAATCTTGTTGTGGAAAAATTTTCCTTGCTTATGTAAGGTAAAATCTAAAACCCACATTTATACCAGAAGAGCAGAACTTGTGAATCCAGAAAAAAACTTCAGCTGAGAGATTTTGAAAAGAAAACTCTGGGAAAACAGAAATGTTAGGGAGAGACAGTGGGAAAAAAAGGGATGCCCGAGAACCCCAGTCCATGCCCTGCAGTGGAATCTTGGATCCTCAGACTAGGAGCTTTGGTTCAGGTAAGCAGCACTCATACAGCAGTGTCGAAGAGCAGGTAATGCACTGAAAGCAAGATCATTCTTTGCTTCCCCATCTCAAGTTTTAATTTCTTAATTTTCTGTGAGTGTCACTGGAGTGACATGTGTGTCACATCAGAAACAGGTCTGGAAGCTATGCAGTGAGGACCGCAGCACTAAATATTCAACTACTACAATAAATAACAGCTTTACAGTCTGTCCTTAGGACAGCCTAATCTAAAGAATCTAGTGAATGAACCTAAGGAATCTGGATCAATGTAGTAAGAAGTCCATGTATGTTATTGTGCTAGGAGATCAACAGCCATGGACACAGTAGGAGGAGGAGAAATCTGGAACAAACTGAAAGTAATTGAGGATACTGAAAATCAGGCCAGCTGGGAGGAATCCTTTGTTGCTTTCTTCTTAAAGGGGATAAATCCAATTTCCATTAAAGATAAACATCGGTGGGAACTGGATCACACCAAACACAAAAATGAGTAAAAGGAAATGACCCACTAATATAAATGCTAAATCAGAAGAAAGACAGAAACCACACAGTGTGCGCTATCCTGCCAGAACTGAAAAAATAAATATATAAAAGAGATTTAATTGAAGGGGAGAAACAGGTTAGAAGGAGGAAGGGCAGCTTGGTGAAAGTGACCGGGAAATCCTGGAACTGATGGTTCTTCCAGCAGCAGCAATCCAAGGCACAGCAACATGAAGACACCGGACCTAAAGAAAGGACACTTCAGTACACCTGGAGAACTGGAAGGAAAAATCTCAGAGGGAAGTAGGAGCTGGATGTTCTTCCAACAAACCAATATGTAGGGGATAAATGTAAACTGTCTCGGCGGCAGTGAAGAGTGGGTAATATAAAAAAAGACCATCTTAAAAAAATCCTGAGTTCTTCAATGACTGGAACCTCACAGAAAATATTTTTTTTAATTAATAAAATAAAGCACAAGTGTATAAGAAGATAAACAGAAAAGCCAATGCATAAAATAAGATGTAGCAAGGAAGGGAAGGTTATAAAAAGCATGCTGGGAGGTTGGGAAATGAGTTTTCTGCTACTCGGCAGAGGGGGAGCTACAGATAATGCAAAAAAAAGTTGAAGTGTTTATTGCCTCTTTTTGCTTCCATCAGCTAGGATCAGTCAGATACTGCCACTAAACACCAGCAACAAGGCTAGAACCTCAGGTGCTTGAATGAGTTCAGTTGCATCTGGTTAGACTCATTGCGGCGTATTCTGAGAATGAGCTGAAGCATACTCAGAGCTATTAGCTATTAGTCTAGAAGAAATCATGATAGAAAGGGGAGATTTTGAAAGACTAGAAGAGGACAAACATGGAGCTTATCTTTAGAAAACATGGGAAGAGGAAACTAAAGGATAGTTGGACCACTAAGCTGACCTTCAATCCCTGGAAAAATACTGGAAAAAAAATATCAAACAACCTATTTGTAAAGACTTAAAGGTAATAAAAAAGAAGAATAAATCAACATATCTGTAGAGGATATGTTGCCACGTTACACTAAGTGAATTACCTTCTACAACTGGACATGTGGATGGGAAGAATAGATATTACATGTCTTCATAACTTCAAAAAGGCTATTCCTACTATCTCAGAATGTTTTCATAAGTAAACTGAAGAATCTTGTTGGAAGGAGGTCCAAGCTTACTCAAGAAACCATAATCTGAGAAAAGTTGTCAGTCATTTGCTGTAAAATGGAAGGATGGATTGCACATACCCTAGATTAATCTTGAACAAAGAGCAGAGCAACAAGAATGATTAAAGAAAATATAGCCCTTGAGGAAAAAACAAAGGAGCAGGGCAAGTCTGTTTTGTCTAAAGAAGAAAAGACTGAGGGAAACATAGGACACCTTCATGGCTGTAAAAGCTGAGGTGCCATGAGAAAAGGGAATAAATTGTTCTTCTGCAGAAGCAGGCCTTAAACTGCAGTCAGAAAGCTCCAGCTTGGATGTTAGGGATTGCCAAGGAAAGTGTGGCATCACTCATGTTGCAGATTTACAAAAACATTAGACAAATGACCCTCAGGTTCAGGCATAGCTGATTCTTTACTTGAGAAGGTCCATTACTGCCCTGTTGCCTAAAATCTTAAATTCTATGTGGAAGCAGATGAAACTAACATTTGTAGACAAATTTCTCAGACTCTACTGTAAATGAGTTTAAAATCCATATATAACTTTAGTCTAAGGGAGGTCAAACAACATGTCTCCATGCTTGACTGTCACTAATTTTGGAAAGATCTGGATTACAATTTAAATATAAAATATACAGAAACTTTGAATATATTTATTCACAGAGTTAATCTATAACTCTCTACATTCCTTATTTAGTCATCCATAAATCTATTGGATTTTCAGCTTTCAAATTGAAACGAAGTCTGGGAGTAAGTAAATACAGAGAAGGCACTGAAGTCTGAAAAAAACACAGAAAGTCAAAAGAATACTCCAAGGGAGATTTTTGTTGGGATGACACCGTTTTTGTGTGTGCATGCATGTCTCTGTGTTTGCATATGTGTATATGTATGTGTAAACACAAAATACACATTTGTGCATGCATAAAATGTCCAGATGGGAAAAATAACAAGCTATTGAATTAAATTGCTTTTTATATAAATTATGTCTTGAAGGATTTAAAGTACCCCCACTTCTTGAACAATCAAAAAATTGATCCATAATGAGGTCTCTACATTTACCAAGACTGTACTCAACAATATCAGTTATCATTTATTAGGAATGTGTATGGCTAAAAGGATTAACATTAATGTTAATGGTATGTTGAAGGAAAGTTTGAGTGGCCTACCGATACAAGGTTAGTTACAGTAAGAACTGAAAGATGAGGAGCTTTAAACCCTAGTTGCAACTGTATTGGTCTAAATTGTCGTAACTATTTTCCTTACAGATAATGGGAAGCTTAAGCTAGCTGTCTCTCAGAAAGGATCTGAGATGCTAAAAGAAGAAGGTGCTATTCTTTTTACATTTATTTACAAAATTAATACCTATACTAGAAGGGAACAATTAAACAATCAACAAAAGGGAGTTGGTTTTGAAGTGGAGCAAGACCACCATTTTTCCGCCAGTGGAAAAACTGTGAAATAAGAGGTACTAAAGGATGTATTGTCAAGAGTGGTAAAGGAAGACAGACTACAATTAACCAAGGTGGAATATGGCCAAGACAGAGGCCCTGCAAGCTCAAGTAGTCACAGCCACCAAGTACAACTCGACTCCCACAGGAGCCCCACCCAAGGCAATTTTTTGTCAGGGCCAAATGACGGGCACAGCTTCCTGTAGCAGTTGATGTCTCTCAGTCTAAGCACTGGTTCAGATCCATGCTGCTTTATAAAAGGGATCCGGTGAGATCGGAAGCTTGTTGCTGCAAGCCATTTTGAAGTGCTTACCAGGAAAATGCAAAATGACTAAATGCATATAGCTTGGGGGGAATGGGGCTATTAATAGAGCCACTGCCAACTGATAACAGAGATATGAAGACTGTAAACCAAGTAGACAGAAAAACTGTTCTGAAGCCAAAGGAAAACATTTATAAGGGAATTCACCACAGTGACTTAAACTGAATACTAGGAAAATCTATCTCAACAACCAGATCTAAATTTTGTAAAAGAACCAGGCCTTCGCTTAAACAACTTAACTAAGATGAACTGGCCATATGCTTCAAGGTACTAACCTGTAATGGTCACCAAAGAGGGAATAAATGACTGATGAATATTCTCTATCCCCTAATACCTAATTCTCTGCAAAATGATTTTTATACTTGAAATCAATATAGTGAGGTCACTCCATGCCCTCTAATTGGCTATTGACCTTTATAAATACAACGTTTGTGCTACACAGTGAGTACTGCAGAGTAGCTACTGAAAGGACACCTAGTGGTAAGTAAATGAGTATTTCTAGAAACCGCTGGGACTGTTGAAGGAGTGTAATTGTAATTGTCACGGGAATTGCTGAACTATTGCGGGTTGAATCTGCAATGTCATATATGAATTTATGTGTCAAATAGCACTACTCATGGTTTTTAAAAAATGGCAAAGAGCAGTCTTACAAGCACTTTTTAAAAACATGGAATTTTAGCTTAACTTCCTTAAAATTCACAGAACAGTCTCCTAAACAAAAGATGCACATGTCCTGAATCTCCACTACATCAATTTTAGGAATATCAGATAGCTGAACAGAACTCATTACAGATATGTTTTGCTTGATATTCAAGCCAAATTTCAGCTTGCTCATCATCATTCCTTGGGTCCTCCATTGTGCCACTCTAAAATATCCTAAGCAATTCCTTCCCTTCTCGTCTTTCTCTCCTATGAAGACAAACAGCCAAAGCATATAAACTGTACACACTTGAGCTAATTTTACTCTTTCTTTTTTTTTTGTCCATCCAACTTTATAGTCACTTCTTGTCTGTGTTTATTCCAAACCCCTTAATATGTACTAATGCCTTTGTGACCAGGAGATGCCCACAACAGAAAGCTGTATTCCAGATGGAGTCATGCTGGTCTCATGCAGAGAGGGATTATAACCTTCCTGTGTAGTGACATGCTGCCTCTGGGCAAACAGACCAAAATCCACTCTTGGCTTTCTTGTTTATGTCAACATATCATATTACAAGCATAGAACAATTTGCTGACCACTGTCCCTCTTCGATTATTGTTTTTATATTCTCTTTTCCAGGTTTCTCTTTTCTATTGAATACCAGTTCCTTTGGATTAATTTTCCCTGAGAGAATTAGTACAGATTTGCTAGGTCATTTTTTCCAGACACATTTTTATTTTATCCAATTTTATAACATCTCTGTATGCCACTGGTCTGTTCTCTACCAGCGCAGTGTTTATAACAGCTCCCAACTTAGTACCATCCTTTCATTTAAAAGGCCACAAACCAGCCATTTCTGCTCTTCTATCCTCTTGCATCACAACAAAGATCGAAACACTGGGATGGATATTTTTTGTTTGCTTTTTTAGGTGACTTCCTCCCAAAGTTCTTGTTTAAAAAAAATCAGATTCTGCCTTATTTCTCCACAACTACAAGGAAGTAGATCGTGACATCCATGAAGGATGCTGCAGCTCCTGCTCTTACACAAACATTAGCACCCATTCCTCACCCAGCTCTGTTTCCATGGCTCACCTCTCCTCCACTTCACCCTTCTGAAGCTCCAGCCTGCTCTCTTGTCTTAAAATGGCATGTAGTTTCCTTCCTTTACTATAAACAATGCTTTCTGTAACCTTAGTTTCATGATGTAAACATTTAAAAATAAGAATGAAGGGAACACAAACTATGTGTTCAATTAGGTAATTTGTGGATTAAATTAAATGAAATCTCTTGAAACATGGAACATTTCAGAGTAATGCAGTCTGGCTTTACTTGTTTTCTTTTTATCCTATCCCTTTAAAAAAAGGAGACAATGAATCTTAGAAACTCAGGCAGAAGAGTAGTAAAGGCAGCTGAAGGCAGCTTATTGCTTGTGAATCTAACAGAAATGAAAGTAAAGCTAGGAGGAAGGGGCTGTAACACTCAGGTATGTGTTCAAAGGGAAAGACAGGCACTCTGTAAACTGCAGGATGCTGGAGGCTGGGCAACCAGCTGCCACAGTTGACACGGGAGGCTCCTGCTATCAGTAATATCATCATCTGTAATCTGATGTCAGCTTGTAACATGCCCTGCAGTCTGCCAAAGCCTCTTCAAACTGGCATTTCTTTTATACTAAAATATATTTTGAAAGCAAGAAACCAACCAACAGATATTATTCTCCCGTCAAAACCAAAAAAACATAGGGCTCCCTTGCATACACTATGCATAATAATGAATAGCAACAGGAAGGAGTAGTAAAGAGTAGTAAAGGAAAAATAAACTCCATAAAAAAATACTTCCGTTTATCTTTGCAGTCCACCTATAAGTTTTGGTCAATTATACTGCTTCAAACAGGCTTTTTTTTTTTCCTTTTTTTTAAACAACTCTAGAGAGGATTTTCATCGTTAAATCCCTAATCCGGATTTTGCTCTTGTGAACTCTTCAGCAACAGAAGAAACTAAAACTGTCTGCAAATTTGGAAGAATTCTTATTATGTACATCTGAACATGCACATTTGGCTTTCATTGTGCGGTGTGCCAGACAGCTACAAAAAAAAAGCGTAGTCTAGTACAGCTTTAGTCAACACTTTAAACTTTGGATGTCTCTTATCCTGAAAGAAAGTAATCTTTTTGGCCTTTCAAGCAATCCCATTTCCTCTTGGCATATAGCAAACACAGGTAATACAGTAGTTGCTTGACTTTCACATCGTATTTAAACAGGCATTGCAAACATGCACGATAATAGCTTTAAAAAGGGAGTTCAAAGTATCTACAGGTATTACATCTGCCCCAAGCCTCTTTGCTGGCTTAGGGCTTTTACAGTCATGTTTTCCCATTTCCTAAAGCCTGCTGAGGAAGGGTGGGGGTTATCCCATTATTTGGTGAAAAACACACAAATGGCATAGGAGGAAATGCACAAAATTTCCAACACAACATCCTGTGCACAAAATAAATTCAATAATAGATCTCTTTTTTCTTCCTTTATCAATATAATTCACTTCTTAATTTTACTCAGGTTTAGCACAAAGCAGCAATAAATTAGAGGGAGACTTTTAATGTGATATTGATATCTTAAAGAGACCTACCTTGAAAGAAACTTTTGACTCGGAGATAGCTGACACTAAGGCGCAAGACAGAAAGTTTGTCCAGCTTCGATATGATGTCAGGTGGAAAAGGCAGAAGGCTGGCCAGATGGTCCAGTTCCGCGTTCAGACGGTCCCTGTGTCTCTTCGAAGGATTCGATTTTTCATTCCCAACTGCAGGCCTTCTGTGGTGGAGAACACATTTTCGATTACCTGTTTTACCTCCAGATAGATAGTACAACCAGAGACTGAGATGTTGTATGCAATTAGTTGATAACAGGCATATTTAACCCAGCTTCTATGAAAATCTTTAAAGTTTCTGTCCCTTGCCAAAAAGAGATTTACCATTCTGCATTTGCCATAGTGCAAAGACATGGACATTGGCCTCTCTTTTCACATCTGCCCAGTGAAAAACAGGCAAAGAACTGATATCTCTTACTCAGGACCCTCTCACCTTAGGGGAATGGGTACTATCTCCATGTTCTAGTCAATACCAGGAAAAACAATTTCTCATCTATGTTGTACAAATGAGGGTCAGAACAGCAGAGGAAAATTACCGTGACTAATGCATGAACCCATTCAATACCCACTGTATTCATTCAAAGCAACTTAGTTCCCTCCATTTAATGACTCAAAGTTAACCTGTGGGTCAGGAGATAATTAAGGAAAGAGCCTGTCTTTAGATGTGATTTTAAAAAGTATGGGAAGCAAGGTGAAGAGACATTCTTTCCTCAAGCTTAAAAATCCTGTGAACATTCTCACATTTACCTTCCTACATCAGTGATAACAAAGATAAGAATTTGGTTTCTCTTTAAAGAACATTGATATTCCTCCCAAAACATAAAGACTAACGTTACTTGGATTTCTAAGCCAAGCATTCCCAGTCCATCCCCATTTCTTGTCCCTCTCCTGCAGTGGACAGGACCATATACCTCAGAAAAGCTATTGTAAATTTGCATTAAGATGAAATACATCACAGATGAGGAAGCTCAGTTTTGGGGTGTCTCCTGATATTCTTCTCACAGAACACGTAAGATGCTGTTCTCAAGAGGGAGAAAAGGAAAAGCTGGTGCACTTGCACGCAGTCATGGGAACCTGATTTCCAGCACGACAGCGAGGGGTGGCCAGTGCTAAAGCACAGTCTTGTCAATTAAGCAAGAAGACCTGAGTGATAAGTTTGAGAAGGTGGTTATCTCCAGCAGACAGCCATTGCTGGACCCAGCAGTAGTCAAGTGCGTTATCCAGGAATAAGCTACAGGCTGCTGGAGCCATAAACTACATGGATCCACGATCTCAGAGGGAGTGCAGCAGCCCAGTGCTACGGCTGAGCTAGTATCTCCCAGGGGACTTAGTGCTGTGTCTGCTGGTCCTCCATTTGCTCTCGTAATGCCCTTGTTCAAGTTCTTACCGTAGCACATTGCCACGTTCCTCCTGAAGCACCTTCTCCAGAATAAGAGACATTGAGAGAAAAATCAAGGAGGAAAAGATGGAAAAATACTCAAGAATGGGAAATGGTAGGCAAGGAAAATATGGGTGTGGTAACAGTTTCCACTTTCACCTCACTCGAGGCAAGGATCATGACCTTCTGTAGCTTAGCTGGTGCTCCAGTGGAGAATCAGAGTACAACTCATCATTGGTAGCACTTCACTACTGCATTTCCATGCTCCACACATTTACTATATTTTTCAATCATAATTTTAATTTTGAGCTTTAGTATTTCACAAGGTGGTTAAAGGATTAAATTACAACATTTGCTTGTTCCCCTCTTGTAAGTGCAATCTTAATTTATCATTGTAACTGTGATTAAAAAAAATAATGCTGTGCTTAGGAATGAGTAAAAAAAAGATCAAAGTTTTGTACATGTGATTGCTGCTAATTGAAAACCTCTTAAACCAAATTAGGTATGAAAAATTCATTGCTACCTTTGAGAGCCTTCACTTCATTTTAACAGGACAACACTGATGGACAGAATGAATGAAAAAATGTTTGAGTTAGGTGTCGGTGAAAACATATAATTCCTGCTTTTTCAAATATGGAACAAATAATGCAATCAACAAAGAAGGAATACTCTCTTTTACTTTTCCAGAATTAATTGTTTTTCAAAAAAGAGTGTACATACTGGGCACTGATTTTTTCGGAGTAAACCCTGAAGCTCAGCCATCCTCACTATGACACCAAAAGGACGTCTGACCTCTGGAAAGCAGTAATTTTGTGGGAATATAGCCTATAGTTGAGTAGAAGCTAAAGAACATAAGCTTTTACTAATTGCTCTTTAAATCTGGCAAACCAGCTGAAGCAAGGAAGCAATTTAGGACAGAAAAAAAATTAATGCCAATAAGGAAAATTAGACTGATGAGTTCAAGGGGTAAAAATTGTCAAGACTAACATAGAATAGAAACAGAAATTGTTCAAGCCTGTTTACCACATAAAATAGTGACTGCTCTGTGCCAGAGAGGTATGGTTTGAGGCAATTACGTGGACTGCATTTGTACTGAGCGTAAGGAACAGTTTTCTGGAGATTGCAGGGAATGGTGTAAAAAGACTACAGGAGAAAGCTCAGGCCAGAGTCTTCCTGAAAACTCGAGGAAATGATTCAGTAAGGGAGTGAATCCAAACAAACAGGGTTTTGATGTAAATGGTAATTAGGTGCCAAGTGGATGTGATTTAAAACAATGCAAATTCCATGGAAAGGCTAGCTTAGCTATCCATAAACAGAAAAGAGCAGGCAGGAAAATTCTTCAATGAGCTGTTTTGAGGCAAATGGAAATTTTAGCCTTTATGTTAAGCTGAAAGTAGAAGGTACTTGTGTTTGTGTTACAACAGGGATTCTCAGACTGTATAAATCGGGTCTAAACAGAGCCACAGCGCTCACTCTATGATACCTCTTTTACCCTGCTTTTCATACAACACTAGTACAATGAAGTAGCACATGTAACTAAAACAATAAAGCTGGCATTTCCCTCTTTGCATTGTTAAACTGTTCAAATTCTGCTCTGCAGTTACAAGTACTTGTACCTGTACAAGACCCGTATAACCAGTCCGTGTTTGGTCGGAAGCGAGTGTGAGAGCTGGTGAAGAGAACGTTTTCTGTTTCGGTGGTACATAAGGCATTGAGCCATTTGCGCTTTCATGATTCAGTGTGCCCATGACACACAGACCGCCACTAGTGTAAACCAGTTTGGTGAGCTTGCAGAGGAATTTCCTGCAGCTACAGCTCTGTCTGCTGTTCACTACCCTCTGCGGGAGCCCTACCCTGTTAACGAAAAGTTCACTCTGAATAAGTTCCTAAAGTATGCTGAAGTGTTAAACCAGCAGATGATCTAAACCGAGAAAAATCTAATCATTTACTACGATGGCAAGCTTTCAGTAAGAAGGGAAAGGGAAGAGAGAGACCATGAGATGCAACAGATAGGCTAAGTGCAAAGTAACAGCAAGATGATTATCATGAACGTACTGACCAGCACCCACAGCCGCTGAGCTGTGCTTGGGCATTGCATAGGTGTCCCGGCAGAGCCGAGTGCCGGTGCCAGCTGCGTATGTGCAGATGCTCACCATCTCCTACGAACCCAAAGGACCGAATGAGGGTCAAGAAGACATCACGCTGGCAGAGCAGATGAGAGGTGGGATAGTGTGATGCCAAGTAAGAGGAAGGGCTATGCCGCAGAGGGCTTTAAATTGAGAGCTAGGAAGCAGGAGAGAGCTGCACCTCCTGAGGTCTCTGTTTACCCTGGCACTGGTACGGTTCTGGCTGAAGTGGGCAGTTTGGAGCAGTTATAGATACACTCAGAGCTAGGGCAGCTGTAGCTTGCCTTTGCAGAGCTGTAAAACGTTACAAGAAATGTTTTGTGGAGGGAGAGAGTTTTACAAGGGTAAAACCAGGGTTTGAGATGAAGAAGTGGCTGAAGCTCTCAAATGGTAACTGTCCTGAAGCGTTGCCCTAGCATTTCTAGTATAAGTGTTAATTTCAGCACAGTGATTTTAGTTTGAGGTTAAAAACAAGATCTCTTTAGTTTTCAGATGCTTGAATTACCAGTAAAATGTTGGATTTCCACAGGAAACAAACACTTGGTAGAAAATGTTTCCTTTAGTCAAAACTCCGGTTCTCTGGCTGAAAAGAGTATCTGATGGAAAATTTTCACTCAGTCCGAGCTCCAGGTGTTTGAACTGAGTCCATAAAAGCCAAAATTCTTCAGTGTAGACCACATCTAATGGAGCTTGTTTGGAAGCTTTTTGGAGCAAAAGGAGAACAGCTAGGGTTTTTTATTTATTTGCATGTATAAAAATAGAACTTGAACCCCATGCACTGTCTGAAGAATGGCAACCTAATGAAGACAGTCTCTCCTAGTTCTGTGTAGAGAAGACGACTGAAACATATTAGCTCCTCCCAGTAAAACAAGTTTTCCACACATTATTCCACAGTCTTGTGGGTGTCTGCATTCTCCCATGGAGCTTCTTCATACATTTTCATCACTGTTCTGTAAAACTACCTCAGAATAGAATTTCTGTGCCTGAAAAACCATCAACATAATGAGCAATATCATTCTGTGATATCCTGGATTAAATGCCAGCTGCAGGATCACCACCTGGCTTGACAGCCTGATCACAAAAAGCTGATGGAGAGGCAGGGAGTTGGCCTCCTGGGATGCACTGGGTATGGGTAGATATGAATGTCTCAGTTGTTCTGCAGAGGGGAAAGCTGCATCTCTGTCCTTTAAATCCTGACCTTCAGAAGGACTAATCCATGAGTCACTACAGAAATCCAAGTATCCTGCTCAGACTGGCACCTGAGCTCACTTTGTCAAGAGAAAGTTAAATTCTAGAGGCTATTAATGTTAAAAAGATAGGAATCATTACAAATACTGGCCAAAGTATTCCGATCAACTTTTTTTTCCTGTGAAAAAGTAGGTTTTTCAACTGAACAAATGCCCCTCCCAGAACAGGTGGCAGCATCTACCATGCTCCATTACCAGAATGACGAGGGGGGGGAAGTAGAGAAAGGCCATGGAGGAAAATGTGCTATGCTATCAAACAAGAGAAAAAAGCTGTAACAAAAATGGTACGACATGGATCCAAACCATGGTTAAATATACTGTTCAATTAATAGGCTTTGTCTACCCTTCTAAATTCAAGATAAATTACTTGAGGCAGCATAACCATAGGGATACCTCAGAGTCCTGAAACGTCAGTAAGATCTGTAGGACTGAAGGACATATATAGACCATGAAAGGAGCTCTGTCAGCCAGTCGGTCTTGGGCATTCAGACGCTCTTTAAATGAGAGTTAGGAAGTCCCCGAGTGAGGGAATGAGCACAGGAAAGGCTTACCAGAGACCAAGCCCACAAACAGATAAGGTTTGAGGAAGGGACCAGTGTTGCTAGGAACTGAGAAATCATCCTCAGCAAGTGATAAGTAGCTAACCACAGAAAATAGAGGGCTGTCTCCAGTGCAGGAGCTCAGTATTCTAATAATCCAAATGATTCCCTTTTGTTTTAACCAAAACCAAGTTTCTTAATCAAAATTGTCTATGTCCTTGCTGGATAAGCTCATGCTCAGGTACCCGTATGCAATCTCACAGCAAAGCTATTTTCAAGGTAGCATTGCTTGCAATGGCTCCCAGAGTGAAAACTTGGTTCCATCAAAGTAAGTGAGAATTTGCTTCTGATTTGTTGAAGCCAGAACTTCAAAAAAGGCTAATGAGGACATTTCTGTCCTTTGTTAGCAGGTAGTTTTCTTAACCATTGCGTTTTTCTAGGAGTCATCTTTGAGAGAAGTTCTAGCTAGCATATACACTCCAAACACGAAGCTTAATGTTTCCCAAAGCTACTGCAACTCTCCCTCCTTTCTCACAAAAGTTATGATCCACAAACAGTTCTGCAGAGAGGTAATTCCATGTACTGGAGCGGTTCCATACCTCATGCAGTTATAAAGTTAAATATCCACATCCATACTTGAACAGTAGTGCAGAAATTATACATACGTTTTGGATTTAACACTCAGGTTTTGCAGGAAGAATCCTTTTCTTATGTCATTATCTTGTCTATTGAAATTGTCACTTATGATATATTTTACACTAAAAGAAATACTTTTTAAGTGGGAACAAGTGGTTCGTGTGCAAATACTCTCCAAAATCCAAACAAAATCAACAGATTTCACTCAAACATTCAGAGAAACTCCCATTTGACTTTAGACCAATATATACAATTTTAAGCCAAGTGGGTTATTTTTAGAAGTTCTGAACTGAAAATAGGGAAATCTATTTTAGTTACCTTCTCATCCTTAAATTGTCTGTGAAGGCCACCGGTGCTAGTTCATAATTTTAACACACTAAAAATGTGTTTCATAACCATATAATCAAGTGTAACACAGAAGATGTGGGATGATTATATTAAAAAGCTTCATTTCACAGACTGGTTATGGCATCTGGAAATCATTTTACATTTGAGTGATAGCAACCTTTTTTTCCTCCCATTTCAAGCATCTTGTAGTAACAACTTCCCATTGCTTATTTTCTTTTTCTGCTTTGCCTTCACACATACAATTCCTCTCTCCCATTTTTCTCCTAATGAAAGTGATCCCATAGTAAATAGTGGTTTGAAAATGATGTGTTCTTTATGCAAAAAGTGAGTCACCAGTCTGCTTTTTCAGTTGGCTGAACTGACCCACTTTCCAGGCTCGCACATGTTGGATTTAGCGATGCCCCAAGCAAGCCTAAGCCAAGGAAGGGGGAAGGGGGGAGCGCAATGCCAGCTCACTGGTGCCACTCAACAGCTTCTCAGAAGGCTCCTTGAACAGGCGGCGGGGAACGCAGAAGCACGGAGGTGGCAGCCACCCCGCTGGCCCATTGCCCGGCTGACATTTAGTCCACCTACAAATCCACCTGCCTACGAAAAAGCACGGTCCCTCTCCACTCCTCAGGGCAGTGTAC
This sequence comes from Aquila spilogaster, assembly GCA_024606505.1. Classification (NCBI taxonomy): domain Eukaryota; kingdom Metazoa; phylum Chordata; class Aves; order Accipitriformes; family Accipitridae; genus Aquila; species Aquila spilogaster. Next base: position 88,929,085 of record JANHGO010000063.1, on the reverse strand, counting down.
TCTGCAGTACGCCGCGGTACGCACCACAACCACCACTGGCCTCCTCCTGGGACACCTCATGATGGTTAAGGATGGTTTGACCCATGCTCAGCATCCTTCCTGGAGCCAGCCTCAACCATGAAGAGCCAGCCTCAACCATGAAGAGCCAGCCTCCTGACCAGGGGTTTCTTGCCGCAGAGAAAGAGATTAGGTCTCTCCTGTGTCAGAGGACCATGGGAGGAAGGGAGTCCTTCTTCTACCTCATTTCTAGCACATATGTTTGGAGGGTGATGCCTCCTGATGAATATGATACTTAACTGTTTCTGAATGGGTTTCCTCCTTTTCCTCCCAGCATATAGGCATTCCCCTGGAGGAATCATTGTTTTGATGCTGAAAAACAAAAGGAATAGGTTTCTTAGTTTAGAGGTTTCTGTGTTTTGTACCGCCGTACAAAATGACAGCACCGAGAAAGTTCAACCGAGGAAAATGTTTGTTCCTTGAGTGTGGCATTCAACAACACTAAAAAGCACAGTGGCATTAGTTAAGATAGAAGCTTAAGGCTTATTCCAATTTCCTACCTTAATATTATTAGAATATTGATGTTTATATTCAATTTTCATTTTTTCAAATTAAGCATACTATACATGGTATAAAAATGGGTATAAAATACATCCTGTTTACTCGATGTCCAAAATTATTTTTTTTTCCTTCTAGGCTCATTTTTAAATTCAGCTAAACAAATAATAATGAATAATACTACCCATCATCTGCTGCATCTTTCTGCAGCTTTTTTAAATACACAGGAATATTGTCTTCCGTTACTGATACTGTGATAAGTAGGATCCAATTAGTCAAATGAGCATTTTTCCATGTCCTCACATTCTCATTTTTAAAGACTGAAAGTATATCTGTTGGCAGCTCAAGAAGTGACACGCGGTATTGTGGTTAGCACTAGGACCCAATGCAGTGCTGATGGAGGCTACAATTTTCAGACAAAACTTAGCCTTGTTATTGCTCTGTTTGAGCACGTTAGCCTTATAGACATTGCAAGCTCTGAAACAAGTTTTTGCACTCAGTCTGTTTAAATCTTCTGGAGAGTAGCTGAATATCAAAGTCTCTTGATTTTCTGTCTGAAAGAGTATTTCAGCCTTGCTGTGTGCTGTTCAACAGTGGGTGCATGCCACCTGAGAGGTTACTGTATCTCAAGAGCATTTGCTGCTTTGTGTAAGATGTAAAACTAAGGGTAATTTCTATGTCACTGAATCAAATCCCATGCTACTGAAGACATGTATGTCGTGTAATGCAAATCATAAACTTACTGAACTTGATTTAAAAACTGTTTAGAGGAACTTTGCTTTTCATTGAAAGGCAGCTTTCTGATAACTAGAAACCTTTTGCTTTGCAGCTTAAATTTGTTCATGGTCATTTGTTCTTCTGCCAACATTGTCTATTAGTTTAAATAGCTCTTCCTCCTCCATTGTGTTTACTCATTGGCGTATTTTTAAATATCAGTCACACCTTCAGTCAGCCTTCATTTTTCTATTCTAGGACAACCCAAACTCTTTTATTCCCCTCTCATGTTACAAACTCTTTATTTTTCCTATTATCTTAGGAGCCTTTTTTTTTCTCATTTCAATCTGTCTAAAACATGGACAAACATAATCATGCACAGTATATTAAGTAAAATCTAAAAGTATTTCATACATGCATATATATACATATTTATTGACAAACTACTAGTTCTTTATGGGAATTATCTCACTTAATATTTGTGTGATTACATTTTCCTTTTTCATAGCCATTATCAAATTCATGGCTCACAATCACCCTGCGGTCAACTAACATGCACAGTTCTCCATCTTCATGTATAACTTACAACAAATAAATGCACAGTTTATGGAGAAAATCTAAGTTTTGGTGCCAAAGAGCCCAACCATCAATTAATCTCCAGTTCATTTTTGTTATATGAGAATTGTATCCTCTTCTGTATTGATGGCATAAGCAACTAAGTTTATTGGTACACTCCTGATTTTGCATGACATTTCTTAGCAAAAATGTGATTGTCTCCAAACTGTTAGTTGAGGAACTCTGCTTGTAGTTTCCCTCCTGATCAGTCATTTTCCTTTCAGCACATGCTGTTGACCCAGTTCCTTCCACCAAAGTTTCAATTCTTTACTAGTCCTCAGCAGCACAGCATCCTTCACTAAATTCAGATAGATTAGGTCTACCATATTTCCCTGATCTGGAAAATCAGTCATTGTAGCAACAGAAAGCTCTCAGGTTACGTTGTCAGAATCCTCTAAATCTACATTCCATTTTTATTCCATTACACAACTAACCACAGCCATTAATTGTTCTTTCCTTGAGAAATCATTCTAAAATGATGCATAGTACAGAGATCAGACAAACAGGTCACTAGTTGCCTTCTCTCAGTTGTAGCTCATGGTGGAAACCCCAATCATTCTCCAACTGGTTCAGTGTCAGGTAGAGACTTATTCCAGAAGTACACAAACAGGTTTTTTCACTATTACTGGGACAATTTCATGTGAAATTAGAAGGATGAACTGCTTGGCCAAAGCCTATGAGGGATAAGATACGGTGCAATAAATACTGCTTCAGGTTAAGAAAGTTTGTTTGTTTATCCCACAGCCTGTGCTGAGGTAAAGCCTTCTTGCCACCTTCAAAGACCTTGTTAGGTTAGGCTAGCCTACAAGCTCATTTTTTGCAACAGTCTGCCAGTTTTTAAGATTTCATCTACCCTGGTGGGTTTTTCTACTCCAGTGGGAAACTGAAATGGTGTGAAGATGCCAAAAGAATTGCTGCAGTTTCTTGTGAGACCTTACATTGAAAGATATTTTCTTTGTATTGTAATACTTTTCTGTTCTGAGTCCTTCCTGTCCATAATATGAATCTATGACTCACGGTTCATTTCAAAACAGTGTCACATGCTGGACTTCCCTTCTCTTGCCTTCATGAGCAAAATTACAAAGAGGAGAAAGACTTGGACAGCATAATTCAACTGAAAACTGAAAGTTAAGAGTTCATTCCATTTCCCAAAAGGACCACTTTGTTTTAAAACCCATTCTGGTTCAGTTGATGAATATGTGACAGCAAATAGAAATGAATTAAAAGACCTCAGTATTCAAACAACTGAAAACCAGGAAATAAATAGCAAACAATATGAGCTAGAATTTATGAAGTGTAAAATGCTGGTTAAGAAAGATAAAGGCCCAAAGAAAAATTCACAAGTTGCAGCGCTAAAGAGAAAACACAGTGTGCTTTTTAGAAGAATATTATGAACAAAAGAAGTCTAAAAAGTGTGTAGAGTGCTTATTAGATGGAGATGGCTCTATGTTAGAACTGCATAAAAGGTAAGAGTGTTCAACAGATTTATTTCTAGTCTTTGAAAAGAAGGAGAATCATGCACTTGCATGAAATAAGAATAAACCATGCACTCTTCAGGCTTTCTACAGGAACTTTCTACAGAATTAGGACAAGGGGTTACCACAGCAACATCATGTGAAGCACTGCCTCAGCAGCTGAACACCAATGTCCTAGATACACATACAGCCAAGAGGTGCTTCTGCTACTACCACTAATGCCAATAGTGGCACGCAGGTAAAATGAGTTTGAGAATGAATGTACGGGAATAAAGACTGAGTCAGAAGGCTCCTGGCTAATGGTCCTAAAAATATGGCTGAAAACAGCACTTGGAAGTTGTTGAGCTGCACAGAACCATAGACCAAGAAAACATTTCTTTTTAAAACTGGAGAAGAGCACATATTCATGGTCCCGCCTGGACCGTGCCCTCACCCGATCGTCTGTGAGATCTGCTCTCCACTGCTGGGACGGAGCAGCCCGTCTCCACCGCTGCGGGAGGCAGGGGACTCCTTCCCCCACCGCCCACCAGCCTCATGTCTGAAAAAGAAACGGGAAGACGTTCTGGGGACGGCACTGAGCTGCTCCGAACAACTGTGCTCTTTCCTTTCTCTTTCTCTCTGTAACCCTTGAGAGTCCTCACATGCTCTCCCCCCCGTTTGAGGGAGGACAAAGACGAACCCAAAGCAGCAACCTTCCACCCCGCCAGCAGCAGGAGAGGGGGTTTACAAGCTTGAGGAGCTTCAGGAGGAGGAGAGCTAGGACTGAAAGGAACAGAATTGCTGGGAAAGGGCAGATGTGAGCCATGATCATTCACTTTCTTACGTCAGATGCATTTAATCACTGCTGACATTAAGTCGTAGTGAAACTCTGAACGCTGGGGAAATCCAAAGGACTGAAAGACAGCTGCTATATGACAATCTTCAGAGAAGGGAAACATAATGATCCAGCTAACCACCGGATGGCGAGACTGACATCCATCCCAAGCAAAATACCAGGAAAGCTGATAAGAAAGACGAATGACACCGCTTCGCAGAATTTTATGGAATATCATGCTCTTTGGAGTGAAAATTACTCACTGAGAAGTTATCACCTCTAGCTGATACAGGAATTCACTTGCATTAGTAAATCAATTAACTTAGCAGCACAACATTCTGATTTTTAAAAGCCACGATGAAGTATTATAGTGCACAGTTTCCATTAGTAAAGAATTTGTCAAGTGACAGATCAAAAAAAAAAGAGTAATCATAGAGAAATCACTGCTAAATAGAAAGGTTTTTATAAAGATCTTACAGGCATCAAGGTTCAATACAAAGCCATTGGTGATAACATCTGCGAAGTTATAAAAATTTAGAAGGGTGGTAAAGAATGCTGAAGATATAGTGAAACAGAGCAATCTGAAGTACCCAGTAGGCTGTTTCTGTTTATCCACAATGCACTTTAATACAGCCAAATGCAAACACTTGCGTCTCAGAATAGGGAATGCGAGTCATTGCTGCTGAATAAGGACTGCATCCTGAAATGCCAGTGATTCTTGAAAGAAATTAGGGATCAAAGCGAAAAATGAATACACTCCATACCCTGAGCTCCCAGGGAGGAGCTGCTGCAAAGGTAGCTAATGCAGTTGCTGACCTAAGTGAAGTGATTTTACCTCTGTTTACAGATATGATGAGACTGATGCTGGAACAGTGTGTACAGTTCCCGTGTTAAGTGTTTTTCCAACAATGTTAGAAATTGGAAAGGGTGAGGAAAGAAGCTAAAAAAATACTTGCAGGCTGAAGAAACTGCCTTGCACAGAAAACAGAATTAGGTGACTTGAGTAAAGTACTTTCATGGGGAAGATATGGGTGCTGAATTATTTTAACCTGAAACGTAGCAAGCACTTAGAAAGTGAAGCTGAAGCCAGATACATCCAAATAAGAAATAAGGCATTAATCTGTAACATCGTGAGCATTTAAACACTGGGGCAAGCTACGAAGGATTTAATGAATCCTCTTGTCTTGAAATCACTGTTAGATGCCTTTCTGTAATCTACACTTTACCCTAACAGAAGTTATGCTTAAATTAAATACAAGCAGTTGGGCTGAATGCAGGCATACTCAGGAAAAAAAATTTGGTAGCTTTGGTAGCTATAGGAGGTCAAGTTATATTATCCAATGATCTCTCCTTTCATTGAATTTTATGAATCATTTCCTGCCCGAATGTGATCACATACCACGCATTCAATGTCTGAACTACATAAAAGGGCTGTGCAGACCACAGCTTCGAAGCTGTGCAGGTTTCAAAGAGGCAGCCTGGGAATAAGGAAGTTGTGTTCTCATCCCTGCTGCACCGCAGAACCCCGGCACAGCTTCACAGGCAAAGCAAGAAGGGGATGGTGCTGGAGTATAGCTTGGGGTTTCGGAGGATTATGTGCTGCTTCCACCTTGGGAGGCAGTGGCTCTGGAAAAAGACTTCCACTCGCAACGGCTAGCCAACAGAATAGGAATCCACCTGCCTGCTGTCACTAAATTAATTGTGATTAGCACGTTTCTGCCAAATGCTTTGCTTCTGATGAACGGTCGTGTTTTAGGAGAAAATATGATAATGGCTTTGGACATACTATCTTTGCAAATAGCATGCAATACTGTGTCCAGAAGCAGCCACATTTCAAGAGAAACCAGAGCAAAGAGTCACAAAAATTATTAAAGGCTGAGAAAACGAGCCCCACAGTCAAGAGTCCAGGAGCACAAACTGTTTGGGTTATCATGAAGAACAGCAACAGAGAACTTCCTCACAATAAGTAACTACATTATGTAAGAAACAAACATTTCGTGACAGAGATCAAGCTAATTCTAACAAGATCCAATTTGCAGAATTTGAGGCTAATTAAATTCAAACTACAAATAAATGAGGATAACCTATTAAAATAATTTACCCGGGACTGTAGAGGACTCTCCATCACTGAGCATTTTTTTTAATGGAGATTCTTTTTCTTAAGAAAACTGTTAGACCTGTGTGGTGAAGAATTTTTTTAAGGATGTCCGATGGTCCATGTTATACATGAGAACAAAACAAGACCACAGTGGCTCTTTCTGGCCCTAAAATTCACTTTTCTGCCTCAATCTCTCCAGTGAAAAAGGAAGAAGGTTAATTCACAAACCTGAGGAGCTGTTAGAAATGTTAATGGACTAATGAAAAGGTATATAACGCTTGACTTATAGAGGATGTTCTGCAAGTACTGGGGATCACACGCTGGGCTTACGACACAGCTAAGGTTGTCTGACATGGCATGTATAAAATCTCTCTTTAAGTTCCTTTAAAGAAAATACTTACAAATTCGGCTACATTTGGAGCTTCTGAAAAAAAATCCAGTTTGCGTGTGCTCGGGAGACTTGTAGTCTGACAGTTATCTATAGTTACTGCCCGAGCTGAGCACACGTCATCCCCTTCATTCCTCCTACAGGCATCTGCACTATACATATGCATCCCCATGCGCTTTACATGCCTCCCCTCGGAGCAGCGAAGGCAGAGCCAGACTTTCCCTCTCGCTGTTCCTCCCCATCCTGGTGTGCTCTCCCTTGCTCCAGCCGCTGCCACCCAGAAACGAAGGACTCCAAATATAAGGCACAGGAATAAGGAGTCGGCTGTGGGAAGGACTGGGAGGCAGACTGAGATGAGGCGGGAGGGGGACAGAAGGAGAATCCTTGTAGCCCTGAGCCTTGGCATCCCTCTGTCACCAGGCAGGACCCCTAAGACCTGCAGGCAGATGCTGTGCTTCATCACACTCCAGAAAGGGACCACCGGGGAGCACTGCTTTCGAATTATCATTAGGACTTCCAAGGCTCCTTTGCCATCGCTGCCTGCAGTACGGGAAGAAGTCTGAGCGGGCAGAGCTAGACCCCTGCCCCGCTCAGAGAGCCCAGGGAAGGAATCGGGGCTGTGCAGGGGCTGTAGGAATGAGGGCTGCGTGATGCGAGGCGCGCAACTACAGCCGGTGACGTCAGAGGCATCAAACCTCGTTTTCTGGGAGCCTTGGTCCGATTTCTAAAAGGGATGAGCGTTCAGTGCCACTGCTGAAGGCACCCAGAACTGCGCTCTGAAAGAACGTACGCCAAAGGCTGCGTCTTCTGAAAAATCACCTCCTGAGTGCCTGGCATTGAGAAAATGAGAATACATCTTTCAGATTTATCTCTACTAATAAGACCATATGTCTCAGCAGTATAATAAAGATTAATTCAGCGGTGGTTTTGATGTACTTAGATATTAGAGTCACAATTATCACAGAACAGTCTGTGACAAAATTAATAGCAATGTGTGCACGGGATTTGAACAGTGCGTAGTATGGAGCTGGGACCACAAGGTGAATGAAGATAATAAAAAAGAAATATGCAATTTCTATTTTTAGTATGAGATTAAGTTTAGTGCCTGTCCACCTAGGTGAGGAATTCACATTTCAACTTTAACTCCCGGGTTTCCTAATTTGCAAGTGCTTGACTTTGGAGCATGGCAGCCCTTTGCTACAGGGAGGCTACGGAGCTACACTCTTCAGGAATCTCTAGCAGAACAATAATTTCAATCACTATTCTTCCCTCACAAACAAGTTCATTTGGGGACTAAATTATCTCATCAGCCCTCCTTTCTTTATTTGTTTATATAAGAAAGCCTGAAATTAAGTTCAAGGAGACTTTTTTTGAGCTTTGAGGATATAAATAACTAACTTTTTAAAAAAGCTTAGATGCAGGGTTGGGTTTTTTTAAGTGATGTTTTAAAAATTAAGCTGTTTTTAGAACTAACATGTGCACTGTGTCACTTCAGGAAGGATACAGACCATAGCACATATAAAAACACACAAAAAAATCAGATTGGGCATATATCTGGTACAATTCTTTATAGTTAGCGGAGTGGCATCTCTTTCTACCAGGTCTGACTTTGGTCCTCTGTTGCCTTTGCCACAGACCATCTGAGAATATGGGTTTGCCACAGCAGCTGGACTACTCTTTCCATAGTAAGGTGTGAGCAGTGATGAAAAGTTTTGCTACAGCTGGGGCGTTTAAGATTTTGTCTGAACCATATGGATTATTTGATGATTAACAAGACATCCAATCTCATACTGCAATCTTGCCCTCAGTAGGGATATTAGTGTATCATGTTTCACCTTTAAATTCTCAGGAACATAATATCTTTGAGATCTCTGTCCCTCTGTTATGTTTGCTGGAACCTGACTAACAGGTCAAAAGAAGTAACTTCTGGAGACTGAAAAGCAGATGCCGTGAAAGCCTAAGTATCACTTCCATAGAAAATTTGACTAAAAACAGTAAGATAGGTCAATGAAATATTTCTGCCATGAATGTGTAGTGTAGCAGGACCTTAGTGCAGCTGTCTTCAACCAACACCTAGTTCAGGTTCTGGGAGCAGCTTTATGCTGGCAACACAGAGCTCAGTACAAGCTAACAAGTCAAGTATATTTATTAAGCGTATATATAACTTTTCAGATAGGTTCTGCCCAGATTTAGCTCTGTGCTGTCATGATAAGGCTGCTAGAGCTAGTTAGTGCATCAAGTTTGTCTAGTTCGTTAGCTTGTCTACACTACTCTGCAATTTTAAGTGGGGGATAAATGCCTTTAGATAACAGCATCCCTTTGAATGGGTTGTGTCACTTTTTCACAAGACACAACGTGGCCCTGCGTTGGCTGCTTTTTGGGTTGTTTTATCCTCATGCCCTGCTCCCCTGTTCCACCATAAGGAGGTACATGTTCCAGCACCCATACACCACCGTGATGGGGTGAACTAGACATGTCACTCCAAGTCGCAGAACTAGCCACAGGTTGCAAATGCAACTATGAACGACAAAGCTATGCTGGTCCTCCAAACCCTCTTGTTCACCAGCATTCCTGGTGTTACTCTCCCAGTCACCCATGTTTTAATACTTTGCTTGTCATTTCATCAGACTTTGATTGTCTGGAGTTTGGGGTTCTCTTTGAAATACCAGAATGATCTTTGATAAGACTATTTATCATCCCGCATCCACCAGGCCAAACTAGAGGTGTGTTGCAATTTTGGAGCAAACGCTAACAGCATGATGAGAAACCCTGAGTTATACAAAGGGAGGCTACAGATAGATTAGACGATTGAACAGATGAGACGGAAAGAGAGAAACGTTAGGAACCATTTTTAGGAGTTTTCTACTGTAAAGCCCAAATGGAACTAATTTAAATGGAATTTTTATCAGGAAAGGATTACTTATCAAAATCAGGGAGACTCTCCACAGTAGCCAGTAAGCTGGTGATCCCCTCCTGTGAGTGGAACAAGATCCAATTCCAAGTCTTTCAAAAAAGTCTGCCATACATCATAACCGTACTCTCATTTCCCTGATTCCTCTCTTCTTTTTCCACAAAAGGCTTCTTAAAAGGTTTTAGTTGCACTCCAGTGCAGAATAGGAGTCAAAATGTGACAGTTCATATATTTTGTGTATCTATTTTTTCATATATATATATATATTTCATATATATATATCTCATATATTTGTATATTTCTGTATCACTAGAGACAGCGTGGAAAAGAAAAAAGTGGCTGTCTGTGGCTTAGAGACACAGCCTGTCCTCAGAGGAGCCTCTGTGACACCAGGAGAACACAGCAGAGTGTTTTCCCCAAGAAAAGAAGCAAAAGAGAGCTGGATCCAAGGCCAAAAAATGGTGCCTGACATCTTTATTATTATAAAAGTTATTTTGAAATGTGCGTGTAGGAGTAGGAGAGCAGGGACAAAAATTACTTATAAACCTAGATGTAACATCAGCTTGTTGGGAAGATGCAATCCCATTCTTCTGGCTTCGCTCTTCTGTGTTCCTCCTCCTCAGTCATTCAGTGGAAGAAAAGGAGAAGCAGAGGGTGAAATGCCAAGAGCCCCATAACAGAGGTTCAGCAGAGCTTAAACTTATGAAGATCCACAGAAAAAAAGCCAAAAACTTTCAGGGGAAAAAAGAAGGTGTTTTTCTCAAAGTTTGAGATGGAAAAAAGGAATGCAGAGAAAAATTGAAATTAAACACGAAATATTTTCTCCCAGAACCGAGCATGTTATGTTAGCTTGATGCTTAAATTGACCTTGTTATTATTGTTATCGCTGCAATTCAGTCTTTTAAAATGTTTTTGCTACTGGTGTAAGAAACAGTGCAGCATTTGAAAGAAGCAGGTCACAGTTTAGAAACACACACCGAGAGCCAGGCTGGCATGCGAGTTGTCAAGATTTTGCTCAGTTCTTGCAAGTCTTCGGTTTAATGAAGTACATGAAAATCAGAATGAAAACTCAAAAGTTCCTGTTCGTTCAGATACAGAATCTGAAGACAAAAGTAAAAGTAAAACCTGATGTAGCTATTATTTTTGAGATTATAAAAGTGGCTAAACAAGTTATACTGGTTGAAAGGCTGCCTAGTTTTGTCTGCTATGCTGACAAGGCACTACTTCAGCACCTTGGTTTGGATCCGTACTCAAATTTACCGCAGGTCCTTAACTATGGATGTATAAGTATAGGATTTCTTCTCCAGGAACACGAATTTCTCCTTTGTAAGCAGTATAACATATCTACTCCCATTCTGTTTCTGAGATCTATGGACATAGCTACCTTTTTTGTTTGTTATTTGACAATTTTTGGCACTTTCTATTGTAAATACTTTTACTGTTTTAGAAACACATGTCCAGAGGAAAGAATATGTTTAAATACATTTGCAAGTTGTCTGCAGTACTGGTTATAGTAATAATACTAATAGTAATACTATTTATATCTGTTACTACCCTAAAGTAATCAATACATACAAATTTATTCTCATTAATAATTAATAATAATAGTATTTTCCATGTGCTCATTAAATTCTTCATCATATACTTTTAGATCTTTTGAAAAGAACTAAATTTAATTTCCATAAACAAGTAATGACTGCAAGTATTTCACTTTATGTAATTAGGGCAAGAGGTGGGGGAAAATTTAACCTCTCGCCTTCAAAACTTCCAGAATCTTTTTTAGTCTCTAAAATAAAAAAAACAAATGTTTTATGGATACATCCTACCACAATATAATTTGTCATAAAGCATTTGCTACCATCCAAAACCACCTGACACTAATAAAGCAGCTAGTTTAACATTTACTGATTCTCATCCACTCCTGAAAAGCAATAAACAGGAATTTTTCAAGGTGCAAAAATCTTAGGGCATCTCCCCAATTGCAGGATAGGCAAGAGCTCTTTTATCTGCTTTTATAGGATGCCTTCCCTCCCCAGTCCCTGAACACCCATCTATCCCAAGACAGAAAGATTTTGTTAATCATTACATCTTTGCAAATGGGGCTGAAAGGACCCTCAAGAGATCATACAGAACATCCTTCCCTGTTTCATACAGAAGCAGCTGTACCAAAACCATTCAGAGGTTTCAGATCTGAGAAATGGCTTGTGAGCATGAAAGCCTTGTCTGTTTTTTCTAGCTAAATCAATTGATATAATAAAAAAGTGCCACATCTTTCTAATCTTTTACATGCTTAGGCCATCATAGCTGTAACAACACAGCTGTTAAACCACTCCCAAAAGCTGCTTATACTGAAGAAGTATAGTTTCTATGAGTACCCCAGAGATTTTATTCCAGCATTTAACTATTACTAAAATCACAGTTTTTTTCCAAACCATCTCAACCTAAATTTTCCTTATTGCAAAGTAAGATCATAGTTTCTTGCCCTAGCTGACATGAACTTAAACAACAGTTTTAAGTTCAACTGACTTTGCAGCTGACCCTGTATTTCTAAAGATTTTAAACTTTTTTCCCTTTACTCTTCCCATCTCTAAACTAAACAATTATTTTAATCTTTTCTTGTAGGTGATGTTTTCTAGCTATCTGATCATTCCTGTTGCTCTCCTCTGGACACTTAATTTGGTCTGCATTTTTTCTCAAGTACCCTGCTCCCAAATGAGCGCAATACGCCAGCTAAGGACCCACCCGGGCTGAGTAGGACGAAAAGATTATTCATATATCTTAGCAAAAACATTCCTATTTTTACACACCATTTTCACAACAGTGCAACACTACTGACTCATGTTTAGTTTGTGATCTACCAAATTCCCACATCCTTTTCTTCTTAGCTCATGTTGCCTAGCCAGCCATTCCCCATGCTGCATTTGAGTATATGATTTATTGCTGACTGAAGATAAACCTTTGCACAAAACCTTACAGACTCGCATCCTGCTTGGTTTTCTGGAGGTTGTGACTGTCAAAAATCACTCTGAATTTGACTCTCATCTTCCAGGGTGCCTGAAACCTGTTTCAGCTTGGTGACATCTGCAGGCTGAATGCCCACATGCTCTGACCTGTCATTCGAGCCATTCATGAAATAGGGAACAGCTCTGACAGACCCCTGTGGGGTCCCAACCTGAATGATAGTCTTCTCAATATACCCCTCCAAAATCTCTAGTACCTGTATTCTTCGCCCACGCAACCACATCAGCAAATTTTGCTTCTCTAGAAATGGCCCGAAACAAGAATAAAACACCGTGTTTGTGGAAGGATTCCTCATCTGAGGACGAGGAGAGGAAGACTCGAACTGACAAGTGCACTAGGAGTTCTCAGACATCAGAAAAACATATGTTGGAGAAGCAAATCCCTGTGAAAGACAATGAGGCCAAGAAGAGCCCGCTTTCCAGACAATGCTGCCGTGACTGCGAGGTCAGAGCATAATATTTGGAGTTTCAGCAAAGGAAAATGTTCAAGAGGCTACTCAGCATCACGACTCCCAGGGATCAGTATACTACCAAATGTAGCAAACAGCTCCCAGAAAAGCGACACGATGACCCCAAACCTGCCACGTATTCAACTTCACTCTGCCTCAGCTCCATCCGCTCAGGGAGAAATCCACTAATGGTGGATTTTTGCAGTCCTAATGAGTGACAAAACTTGATTTTATGTTAGCACATGCTTTCAGCAAGCTAAACCTACTGAAACCACCACCATTTAGCATCAATACAAACAAAACTTGAGTAAAGAATAAATACTTAATATATTTAACGCATGCACGGGTATTGCTGTTGAATACAGAGCAATAGCTCTGGTGCACCAGGCACCACTGCAGTCAGAGGACAGGTCAAATATATGATTGCAAACAACATGTTTTGCTGCCCCAGCTTAACAGACTGCATCATGCAAATTATTTATTCATTGTCTGCAGATGCAGCCTTGATTCAAAACCGTAGACAGTATGGTCCAGCCCAAAGCAGTCTCATCATGCGACAAGTACCTGGGTACAGACTAAATGCTTTGCTCATAGATGCTCATATTAAAAGTGTTCCACTGACAGGCTGCTAAGCACTGCCGTCTTGCACAATTTTATACCACCATCCTGCACTTGCCCTGCTGCTGCATGCCAGAAAGCACCTATCAGAGGGAAAGGATAAGATCCAGAATAAGGTTTTAAAATCAAAGGTAAAAGAGATACACTGGGTTTCTTGTGATTGTAGCCGCACGCCTGTGTGCCTGAGGATTGCACTCGAGTGAACAGATCCTACTTTGTCTACACTGAAATGGTTGTATCACACACTGGCACTAGGGACCTCGGGGGTTCATTAAGTATTTGGGGTGCATTTAGTTGGCATTACGATGGGTTCATTTTGTCCACCTCAACTGTGCAATCCTGTAAGTCCATCCATTCAAGTTCTGCAGTTACCCACGTCATATTTGTTAAGTTGACAACAGCACACAACACAGCCACAACTGCTATAGAAACCTCAAAGATCACGACTCTGAAGGTAAGTTGAACTAAATCCAGAATGAGTGTCAACAGCTCTGTGGGAGCTCTGGACCGACAGAGACATACTCCTAAAGCATTTCCATCTCAGGATGTTCAGCTGGTCCCTGACTCTGAGTCAAATTCTTTGCAAAGCACCTTGAAATTTTCATTCTTCATGCAGACCCAGGAGCCTGCATCAGGATAATTTTCCTCTTAAAAAAAAGCATCCCCTTGGTACACTTAAGGCTGCATATTTGCTCTTGGGTCCATCTTCTTTGCTTTGACCTCAAAACGTTTGTAGAAATCCTGGTCTGCGTTTCCTAGTAGCGATTTGCATAGAGGGCCAACAATGAAACTGTTTCTCCCGGAGCAGCAGCTCTTGCTCCTGCTAACCAAGTACGGCCCGATTTACTTTTATATATATTAGCATATACCTCTGACATAAAACTGACCTTCTCCTACCAGCTGGTAGCTGACAGGAAATTAATTTCTGGGGCAAAGACAATTTTTTTGCTTTTCACATCTTGGTGCAGCCGTGGCCCATTCTGAGCACTGGCGAGCGCTGCGCTGCTGCAAAGTCCTCCCGTCCTGCTTGCCACGGCCCTGCGGTGACGGCGACCACCGCCGGCAAGCCGTCACAAACGCGGCAGTTAGGCAGCAATTGTGTGGGAACATTCGCGTTGACAAACGTCCCGTTGCTTACCTCATGGCCGAACCGATGACGTCTTCACTCTGCCTGGACCAGGGAAGCAGGCAGGCGCTGCCTCCTGTCCAGGTAACCCAGTTCAAGCGGGAGCAGCCAGAGTCGAGCAAAATCGCACTTGTGCCGTTCAGGCAGATTGTGTTAGCAGTTGATGAATTGTGGTTATCTGAGCTATAGCTTATTCCTCATGGGTAAGCCGACTCAAATTGAAAACATCACCACTCTCCAGCAATGAGTTTGTGTGTGTGGACAGAGTCAAATTAGAAGCACTGTCTGAGTTAGGACTCCAGTTATTCCACAGTGAAGACAAGCCCATGTTATCCAAATTCACCCCCTTCCCGGGACTCGACTTTATTGGTTATTCAAACATTACTGTAAAAAAACCCTGGCTGACACTTCCTACCCAAACTTGGCAATTCCTTAAATTTTCCTCCAAAATCTGCTTTGTCCTAGCTGTCTCTGGGCACAAAGAGACACTCCCACATCCTTTACATTCCATTTGGGGCTAATTGAACTCACATGTCAGCATGAGTCAGCAGTAATTACCAGGAATATTAAGGAAAGATTTGGCACCAAACCTTGGTTATTCAACAGCAGAGCCCCCACGTTTAGTGGGGTCTGAGGTTGAATTGAACCCCTTAAAAACATGACAGCAAAAGCTGTACCAAATTCTCAGTCTAGTTCTACTACGTATGGGCAGTTCCTGATACCAAAACTGTCTTTGCTGTATTTTTAGGTATACCTACAGAAAGGCAAATCTAATGGAAAAATCATTTCTGACTACTAAATCCTCCACAGTAGAGTTTAAATCTTTTTATATGCTGAAACCGATGGATCAATATTAGACCAGCTGGCTGGTTTTTGTAAGCATCCGCACTGCAAACAGGGCCTAGCAATGCATTTCCTCCTTACGATTCCTAGGCAGAAATCCGAATCGATGGGAAGTTGAGGTAATAACTTATCTCCCCCTCCCACGGCTCATTTGGAATAAAAATCTTGAAACCACGACAACCCGGTTTTTCCACATACGAGTGTTCGTTCCCTGCCACTCTTCGCCGAAACAGTCCCCCTCAGTACACCTTCACCCTACGGACTGCGGAGCCTCGTGCTCCCAGAGCTGAGGACTGGAGGTATTTACACGCTAGCCCAACGCAGCCCCTAGAAACCCTAGTCCTCTCCTCAAGACCAGCGAACACCCGAATACACTATTATGGTCAGCTACGGAAAAAAAATAGGTTGTCACAAACATATATACCGATGCAGAGACGCGCCGTTCGCGGCAGTGAAAAGCGAGGACTGTCTCAGCCTGTGCTCAAGCAAGGGGTGCCGGCAGGAGCAACGGCATTAAAGTTACTATCAAAACCTTATCTGGTAACTCTTTCTGGATCTTAATATCTACAGTATTAGGTACTTTGTTTTTCAAGGAAATAAATTCTTGCTCTTGGTTGCAAATTAATCGAGTGTCTTGCCAGTGAATTTGATCTTGTCAGTCATTAAGTCTCTCGCTTTACATGCAACGATTTAGTCTTAGCCCTGGATAATAACACTCTCTATGGTTCATAAAGGAGAACTGTTTTATTTTATCTACTGCAAACATATGTGCCTCAACATTCTTCTCAACAGACTACTTCTGAGCCCAACCAGATCATTCAGTTTTATTTAAATCCAGTCCCGGTTGTCTTTTTGAAACCTCCAACTACCAAACAACGTCAAGTATATTCTTGGGTTTTTCTCGTGGTTTTTGTTTCTTTTTTTTTTTCGGTCTTAAAAAGTCTATCTCCTAGAAACTCACTAAATGACGCACAAACATTGTTTGTGCCCGTCTTCAGAAAAAAAAAAAAAAGTTTTTACATGATATAACTTGGTTTTATGCTGTTTGCGTTATTCTTTACTAAAGACATAAAACTATGGCTTCACCCGAAGACGTACAAAATTCTTGTTTACTAAACAAAGTAACGCAAAGTCAGAAAAAGCACCGGAGCCCGTACACCCGCTTAGCCCTTCCCTCACTGATTTTTCCCCCTTTGGTATGTCAAACTGAAACACAACACGAATTTTTAGCTCTGAAGTTCTAAACCGCTGAAAATGAAGGTTTTCGGGGGAAGTCCTGACTGACCCCAAAGCATACCCACCCCGTTCTACGCCAAGCGAGCGCACTCGGGGCTCGGAAGAGGCGACGTGAAACTTTGTTTCACTCGCTTCCCCCCCAAAAAGGTCTCTCGAGGCATCAGTGGAAAGGATGGGTGATGCCAGATGTGACCAAGGTACCACAGCAGAGCCCTCCGCACCCCCCCCACACGCACCCCCACACCCCCGGTTTCAGCCCTCGGGACATCACCCCGGGCATCACCCACCCGGGGTCCAGCGGGCACCCGGCACCTCCCGGCTGCTTTCGCGTGGGAGCTGCGGACCATCCCCGGCGCCCAGGCTGGAAGAAGCGGGGCGCGTCCTGCGCGGCTGCGGTCCCACCGCCGCCGAAACGGCCGGGGGGAGCACCGACACCCCGTGGGGGAGGTTTGTGGGGCGAGGTGACCGGAGCCGCCGACGGTCCCCCGGTCCCCCCGCAAAGCCGGGGCTGAAGCCTCTCCTGCCCACCGCGAGCTCTCGGGATGCAACGACTTACCCCACGGTCCCCGCCACGACCCGGGGTGGTGGTGGTGGTGGTGGTGGGGTTGGGAGGGGGGGAGGGGGGGGCGGGTTGTGGTGTGCAAAGTTTCTCCGGGCGAGGAGCAGCCCCCGGCCCGCGGCGCGGAGCGGGGCTGCCGAGGTTCGGCGGCGGTGCCGGGGCGGAGGTACGGGAGCGGGCGGCGGGAGAGGGACGGAGGGCGCCGAGGCGGGGTGGGGGGGGGTGGTGGTGGGGGAGGATGCTCGGCCGCCGCTTCCCCTCGTGATTCAGGTGGCGGGCTGGCGGCCGAGTGACAGGGCGAGCCGCCGGCTCCCCGCTCGCACGCGATCCCCGGCCCGCGCGGGAGGGGAGGCCAGGCCTACCCCGGCGCGTCAGGTAGGGAGGACGGGTGCTACCCCTGAGCAC
>JANHGO010000063.1:88898688-88909615 GCA_024606505.1 Aquila spilogaster | reverse complement strand
GGAGGAGGGAGAGAAAACCGGGAGTGGAGTTGAGGCGGGAAGGAGGGAGGGGTGGGGGGAAGGTGTTTTAAGGTTTGGTTTTACTTCTCGTTATCCTTGTTTTGGTTTGATTGGTAGTAAATTAAATTGATTTTGTTTATTGCCCAAGTTGAGCCTGTCTTTCGCCCCTGACCATAAGCGCTGAGTGATCCCTCCCTGTCCTTGTCTCGACACACAAGCTTTTCTTTATATTTTCTCCTCCCCATCCCACCGGGGGTGGGGGAGGAGTGAGCGAGGGGCTTCGTGGTGCTTTGTTACCAGCTGGGCTTAAACCACGACAAAAGGTCATCCAGTCCAACCCCCCCCCCCTGCAATGAGCAGAGACATCTTCAACTAGATCAGGGTGCTCAGAGTCCCGTCCAACCTGACCTCAAATGTTTCCAGGGATGGGGCACCTACCACCTCTCTGGGCAACCCGTTCCAGTGTTTCACCACCCTCATCATAAAAAATTTCTTCCTTATACCTAGTCTAAATGATCTAATAGATGTTTCGTCCATACAAAGCTTTACTCTCACGTTGCTTGTGGTACAGGTTGAGTGAAAATGCACTGCCTGGGCGTGAATGTACTGGGGAAGGAGTGGAGGGGAACAGGAGTGTTAGAGAGTGCCTGAGCCTTCCCTTCTCCCCTCTCGCCCTGGACAGCAGTGAGGAGGGTGGCACCAGCTCTGTGGTAGGTCTCTGTGGTTGTACTTGTGTGGCTTCCCAGCTTCCCCAGCAGTTCAGAGCTGTATCTCTCTGCAGTGCCCCACCACCTGACCTCACAATCACTATTAAGTCTTTGGCTTGACCGCTCTTGTTTTGCTTTCAGCAGGGAGACCTCACTTTGACAAATATACCCACATAATAAGCTTCCATCCCTCTTTTGCCCATGATCTTCAAGATGAGGGGAAGACCGGACCCCAGCCCTCCTGTCCTGCACATGAAGATGGAAGAGCCCAGCTCGCAGAAACACTATTGTTCCAGCAAAATAGAACCAGTCAGTGTTGTTGATTGCTCTGTTACATCTTCCCAGACAGAGCCTTGGCTATAAAAATAGATGCAATAATCCACATGGACAGTTGCAATTGTAAACGGCATTCAAAAAGCAAAAACGGAATTCATAGTTTGACACAGACATATCCCCAATCCATCAGGATGTGACACATTGGCAACGTGTCTGTGCCAAACTATGAATGCCGTTATTTACTTTTCTTCTGAATGCTATTTATGATTGTAACCTTCACAGTAAATTAGTGTATCTATTTTATATTGGACATTTTCTGAGAGGCTTTGGTATTGTCTGCACTTATTATATTCACAGAATTGATGTAAGTTAGACCGATGCGGGCCACAATAAATCTTCAGGGACTATAGACTGTGCTTATGTTAGAAGGATTTGCCAGCATAACCCTACCAACAAAATCCTATCTGGCAGAGGCAAGGCCTATGTTTGGAAAGAGAAATCAAAGGCCATCAACACTGAATAGCTCTCCACTAGATGGAACAATGGTGCTTCTGCTGCCAGGCCATTGACAGGGAGTGATTTACCCAGAAGAGAATTGGGGAGGGGGGGGTGGAGCCCAGAAAGTGCTGGATAAGGGTGAGACAGTCATGGGACAACTATTGTTCATCACTTCTCCTGGTGAACTCAATGCCACAGAGGAGAGCCGGGGAGCTAGGAGGTGTTTTGGTGTGTGAAGACACATCTGAGCTCATTGAGCAGGCATGAACTGGCTCGCATTTAGAAGCGGTGTCACCACGTGGTGTTCGGGTCACTCCACCAAATCTCTTAGTGAGTTCGTTTGACTGGGAACGGGGCTGAGCCAGCGTATGTCCTGCTTGGAATTTGGACCCTTTTGCACCTGTCTGCATCGATATGTCCGAAGACAACGGTTCAGATGTTTTATGGGAGCTTATTCCATGTACAGCTGAGTGACCCAGCCTGCAGAGAGAATATTTGTGCTGTGTTCTCTTCAATCCTCTGGCTTTTAAATTTTGTTAAAAGTAATTACATTTGCCAGGCAAGAATTGTTTTTCATAATCTTATGCTGCTGACTGTTTATACTTATACCAGCTACGTGCAGATCTTTTTTATACAAGTTAGGCTTACTGAACAACTGCCAGATAGTTCTGCTTTCCTTCTTGAATTTTAATTGCTTACTTGCCCAGCATCTATTTTTAAAATGGAACTGTAAATGGAACAGTAAGTTCCATCACTCACCGTAGAGGCAGGGGGTCAGCGCCCTCCTTACTCCTCCTCCGCTCCCTCCTGCAGGGAACGTAGAGGAATCGGGACCTGAGCTGTCAAAGCATTTAACCACGGGCATAAGCATTTAAGTTCAGGAATGCATCTAGATGCTTTGCAGGACTGGAAGTAGAGCTCAGTATTTCGCAGGGCTGAGACCAAGGTTATCAGGACATACTGATTTTGTATTAGCAGTGTGATCATCTATAGACTCACACGCACAAATGCACACATATACGTAGAGACACAGAAATGGCTGTAGTTGCAGTGCACATATAGAGTAGGAGGCTAGAGACCTGTGCAGTCTCAACTGTGTTGTGTGACCAGGAAAGCAGGTTCTGGATAGTGCTACTAGGTGGCTTATAGACCCTTCATCCACTTCTTAGTAAATCTGTGCCCACAGGGGAGTTCAACGCAGAAACTTTGAAATACAAGTCTGCTTCCTCCTCAAACTCTCTCTACTTGGTGGAAAATGCGTGTCCATTCAAAGGACTGCTTTGAACACTGAACCTAGACTGTCATCCACACCTTCATTTTCAAGACCACACGCCATCAATTTCCCACATAACACCACTTCACTTCTGGAAAATAATTATAGACTTTAGTGTTCATCTGTCTTCTTATGGTCATCATTATTTCAAGCACCTACATACTCAGAACATCCATTTTCTCTCTGGCTTTATAGCTTCTTGAATGTAACTGGCTTCTCAACTGTATCTTTTGCTCATTTTTTAATATTTCCCATTATTTTTAGACTACTGGGAAGGGAGGTGATCGTGTGCAGGAAACTAGCAGGGAGCTGGAAGCCAATATAATTTTCTTCTTGATGCTTCAAATGACACACGCTATTTGAAAAAAGAGACAGACATTCTTAATATTCTCATAAACACAAGCATTTCCTCATGAAGCAACACTGGTTTCTTCTTATTCCTTCCATACTGCTTTTATAAACTCTTAAAGTACAAAGTGATTGAAATACACTAGGTGTCCAGATTGCCAGAGCTAGCAATTTCAAATTACTTTCTTTTCTTTGAATAGAGTTTTTCAGAACTATCATATCCTATTTAAAGAAAAAAAAAAAGCGTGTAAGATGTTTGGATAACATTCTTGTTAAACTGCAAGCAGTCTTCACTCTGGATTTAGCCCCTGATTTAATCAACTGTCCATAATAAATGTAGAAGAAGTCAAATTGCAGCTCAAAAGAGCATCTTGATGACCAGTTGTTTTTTTTGTTTTGGTTTGGTTTTTTTAAATTTTCCAAGATGTGCTTAACTGGTATCGGGTAGCTCTCTAAACTTGCGTTACTTCTAAGGGTTGTCTCTATTAACCTCATCTGTGTTACATGGCAACAAAAATTTGATTGTCTGAGCTACTTTTGCTTCCATTTTCCTCTTTCTACTCCTCAGAGGGCTGCAGGTTGGTAAGGCTGTGGTGCTGATGTTTCATTAAAGGCTTCTGAATACTACAAAGAGGGAAAGAGGAACTTGGGCTGCTGCACTGCTGCTGCTGCCTGCATGCAGGGGCTGCTGCTTGCTTGCTTGCTCGCTCAGCAAGAAGCTGGTCTGGGAGCCGTGGGGGAGAGAAGTCTGAAATCACTGCTCTCTGCTGCCTGGAGCAGTGGTAGATCCGAGATCTCCGGTAACAGCACCCTGGAAGTGACAGTGACCTCGGTATGGAAACTCAGTCACTTTTGTCTTCACTTCCCCACCAAGGGGAAGGTTGACTTCAGTGGGGGTGGGACCTGGAGTCTAGCGCAGAAACTGTAGGTGGATGCCTGGGGAACAGAACTACCTTTACAAGCCACAGGAGAAAGGGAGGTGAAAAAGAAAAAGGAAGTGTTTTAAAATAAATGCAGAGAGCTCAAAAGAAGAATGAGTGCTTATAACAAGTTACCTTTTGCATGCTTCTGTGGCACTTTTTGCATGCTTCTGTGTGCTCCAATTCTCTTTCTAGCAACTCCCCCAACCTTTCTAACCTAGAAGTCCATGTGAACCTGTGAATTGCAGAAAAATGCAAGGAGAAATGTTTAGCACATATAGAGACTGAAGAAAGGAGAAAGGATGTTTAGAAATCTAAATTCTAACTGTATTTTCCCAATGGGAGTAAGCAGAAAGAAAACGATAAGAAAATATTTATAACAGTATATTATAAGATACCAAAATATGATTTGTCACATTACTTATTTACCGCGAGAAGGCATACAGAAAGTTAAATAGACTTGCTTTCCTTAAGTATTAAAAGAGGGTGCTAAAGCAACAGGAAAACAGCAGAGCAGAGCCCTTACAGGTCATCATTGTCTATAAAAATCAATAAATAACTGCATCATGTTAGTGAATTTTTAAGTCAGTTCATTCCATATGGTCCATCTTTCCTCAGACAAGTCAGTTGCTAAAAACAAGCAATAAATCATCCCCATTCTTTTATTTTAATACTGTAAAGAATATTTGTTTTTATAACCAAATTGATTTAAGACATAGCACGGCCACAAAACATTCTAAACAGATGTCCAACTTGAAAGACACTAATATACTTTCTTACCCTGTAGTTATGGAAATTTGGGGTGCATGCAACCAGAAACCTAGATTTTTAAGCCTAAATGCATTTAGATAACATATATGTTATTATAAATTTGTATTTGTAGTAACTGACTTCAGTGAATAGAAAACATGCTTTACAGAGCTCCGTAACTGAATTAAAAGCTGTGCAAACAGAAAAGTTGTTATGGTATTTAGGATTTAAGTGCAGAGGAAATATCACTGTATTAATATGTGGATTTCTCTTTACAGCTATAGATGGCTCAGAGAAGGGAAAGTTTTTATTGACACATACATGAAGAATCTGATGTGTAGCACAGCCCATGAGCTTTTATAATTGTTTGCGCATAGCGCTTTCTCTGGGAAGTATTAGAAATATTTCATCCTGAGAGACGCAGCAACAGAGGAGCACCAAACACATCTTTTTTCGACCTTGGGCTCAGAGTTATGACAGTACGGCAACCATATTCTCTTTCAGAAAATTGCCTGCTACCTTCCCCTGACTGGTGCATTGACTGGTAAAGCGAGCATTGTACATTCATCAGACTATTCTGGAGCTTTTCCAGTAGAGGATTAGGACTGGTAAAGAGGCTAAACCCAAATCAAAAGGGGGCAAAATGAACCACAGTGAAAAAGGGGCATCGTCCTGATCTTTTTCTGAGTCCTATATAAGATGGAGGGTATCTCTTCTATCAGGAAAAATCTCACAGATCTGGTATGAAGCTACGCCAGTCCGCCTCACCCCTGCACACAACGCACTTGGATAGTGCAGGCGTCAGGAGCTTGTGTGGCCAGCTAGCACTGATCCCACAGTGCCCCATCACTGACTTTCTGCCTTTACTCACCCTGCTCCCTCTCTACAGCCCCCAATTAGAGACTACCCAAGAAGGGCAAACCAGGCTGTTTCCTAAAGGAGCCTCTGGCATATAAAGCAGAGTGATATGGGAATGGGTGCCAGGCTGTGATGTGGGTGAGCAAAAAGGTGGTGCCGGGCAGGGACATCTGTAGCTCAGCTCCCAGTCTCGCTGCGGAGAGCTCCTTGAGATACTTGGAGCGGCATTAAGCTGCCCCCTCCCAAAGAGCAGGAGCCCATAAGCTGAGGAAAAGGCACAGTGGATTTCTGCTGTGGAGGACAAAGATGCAGAGCAATTGTTTTTTCACACTCTGGATGTCCTTATGAGTTTTAAACTGGCAGAACAGCACTTGCCAATTGTAGATGCTTGTGTATATGCACGTGGTGAGGAATGGGAGGCTAGATCTAGGCGCATTTTTGTACTTCCATTGAATTTAAAATGTTGACTACGGTAAACTGTAATTTGATGTCCAGCTTGAGCACCTGAACTTACCAGGTTCCTTGTGGAGGGTTTTGAGGGAGAGAGGGATTGCATAATGGTACAGAGAACAAAAGCTCTGCACAACTCAGCAGCTTCTTCCCTGTCCCACCATAAAGTATTCGTCTTGGTGAGGGGGGATAGTACTGTCTGTTCTGTTCCTCCAGGAAATAGTTTGGCTCTAGGTATTTCATGGACATGACTTTGTACGTAAAGTACAAGTGTTACCAAGTGCGCAAATATTATGCACTGTGCTAAGAGTAAAAGTTCAAATTAAGGAAAAGGGAGAATCTGAGATAATATCTTAAACTCAATGAAGTCAAAGTTACTGCAGTAGACCGCCTTCCTCAGAGTTGTTGCAAGAAGACAGCAACCCAACTTTTAGATCTAAAGGCACTTTGCTCCCTCAGGAAGGGAAGAATTGAGACAGGCGAGTCTTGCCAGCACAATATCTGGTAGTGGTTTAATCACTTATGTGCTGATAGAAATAAGGTTTGGGAACCCTGTAGCTTAGAAGACAGGAAGTAGGGAGAAATTTTGACAGAGCCTGTCCTCATGGAGTTTGGTTGTTCACCTTTGCAAGGTGCCATGTCACCTCCGTATCAACTGGCATTTTTAACAGCCACATCCCATTCAACCACCTCAAGTCCTTCTTCTGCTAGATCACCTGGCAAGTTTAATATTTTCACCTTCCTCTGCTGTCATCCTTGGCCTTTCATTCTCTGTCTCCTCCTTTGTCATTTCCTTACCTTAGAGATACATTTGAGAAATCCTGCAGCTTATCCCAGAGGCCTCCCTTTCCTGCAGTCAAGCCAGAAGTTTGGTCTTCCTTTAACTCAGCAGGTCAGTACATTTCAGGAACAGGCACAAAGCTGTGTTTGTCAGTACAAGGCTCCATGGAGAAGACGCAGCCAAAGTGTTGCTTCATTGTGCCTTTGCCTTCTTCTTCACGGTGATTTATAGGAGATTTGAGATAGTGCTTGATAACTTTACTATCAAAAAAATGCTCTGCCAAGATACATACTGAAAATTCACAATCTTTTTCTGAAGTGATTTCCTTTGTGATCAAAATCCAATATGTACGTTGTAGGAGACAAATGCTCAGCTATGCAGTGCTCTGCTCTCGAATGTTTCTATGACAGGGATCATGGTGTGTTGGGATGGCCTATGAAAGCCAGGTATGCAGCACCACAAGAGAAGCAATGGCCAGGTTAGAAAGGTAACACAGGGGACATGCAGTGCTGCAGGAACTGACTTGATTGATTCCAGGGAGTGAGGGGGGATAAGGTGGGTTTTTTCCTTTAGCTATTAAATACTTCTAGGTTTTGTGGATAACTATAAAACACATTTCATGCATTTAATTAAGGAATTACCTTAATTCCTTAGTAGACACATTAGATATTCGAGCCAAATTTTGGCATCTTTTTTAACGACAGGATAAGTACCATTAGCAGGTCTCATGTTGAACATCCTGAAATTGTTATATCAAAACCAATGAAGCTTTAGAGTTTTGATGTGACAGGTCAGCTGAACTGGATGGCACTAGACCTTTACACTTGTTTCTCCAGCTCTGGCTAGTCTGGCCTTGTCCCTTGCTTTCCCAGATACTCACCACTTGAGCTGGGGTGGATTGCTGTCCTTTCTCTAAGCTCACAAGAGGCAGAACTTTTACCCTTCCAAAAATGAAGGAGACACAAACAAGAAGAAAACCAAACGGAGGTGACTTATGTAG
Source organism: Aquila spilogaster (assembly GCA_024606505.1). NCBI lineage: Eukaryota > Metazoa > Chordata > Aves > Accipitriformes > Accipitridae > Aquila > Aquila spilogaster. Next base: position 88,901,754 of record JANHGO010000063.1, on the reverse strand, counting down.
CAGGCTGGGCAAGGGCTCACATTCAGTCATTTTCACCAGTGTGCTAATCCTGATATTCCAGTAAAAAAAAACAGAGTCCCTGGAGTGAAAAAAGGAACATGTAGTCTTCCCTTGAGGAATCCTAAGGGAGTTTTTCTGCCTCTTGGGGGCTTTGAAATCAGCATACCAACCTCAGGCACAGAGCGGTTTTTACCATCTTCTCTGAAGCGTTGCTGACAGGGCAAGTGTTCTCAGGGGAAGGAGGCTGGCTGGTGGTGGAGCGAGAGGATGGGGTGCCATCTCCATTTCTGCAAAGTCTTGTCAGGCTTCAGCTATCTGGTGCACTCTTTCAGGAGAAGTCATCAATCTTGTTTCCTTGGCACTTGTCGTCTGTCATCAACCTCTCTTCTGTTCGCCATGCCCAAATGTGTGGATCTGAATGAGTGTACCATGCCAACAATCCTGTCCAATTTCAGAGCTGGGAGACATGACAGGAGCCTTGCCAAGAGTGCTGTTTGCCTCAAGTGCTGTTGTTGGCCACTTTCAAATCCTTGATCTTTATTCCATGCTGTAATGTCACATCTGCAGCCCTACACAAGCATTACAGTGGCAATATCACCAAGGGTATCAGCTTCTGCCTTGATTCAGGACTGTCTGCATCATCACTTCACCCCAGGGGCAGGCATCAGTTGGAGTATGATGACCAGGACTAGCTGAAAAACGTCAGAAGTATTTGCCAGGGTGTGCCTGTTGAGTCTTAGATTGTGAAGTACAGCAAGACAAAAACTTGGCTGTACCAGAACATTAAGGTGGAACAGTAGTATCTGCTCACTTTGGCCCCAGGAGCAGTACCACCCTTCACATTTATCCCCCCACCCCTCCCATTCTTCCCATGGAGCACAGCAGCAACAGGCACTGCCATGGCCTGAAGCAAGAGGCATCTGCAGAATGGCAGACCTTTACAAACTGGCTAGCCAGTACTTGACTACACTACTGTGATTGCCCCTATGGATGGAGCAGGTTTGCATACCCCTCTGAGGCAAGAGATCACCTTGGGCAGTGGTTGGACTCCAGTCCTGGATACTTAGACAGGGGCATAATCAGACAAGAAGTTGTAGCTGGTTCCCTCTGTCTTTCACAGGAGTTGGAGAACTACATCAAGACTATTGCCAGAGTCACTGCGGTGTGGGAAGCTCATCTACCATTCACCAAGACTCTGCTAGTTAAAGTTTTCTTGCACTGTCTTTCCTCAGGAGTTCTTTTTAGATCTCCTCTACGTGTCACTTTTTGCAAATGGAGACTCTTTGCTGGCTTTTGAGTGCCCAGATGTGCAGATAAATTTTCCTGGTTTGGGGGTGAGGAGATCAAGGCATCTTTCTTAAGCATTTTGGCATTTATGCCTGGAAATTGAATCCAGTCCCTTTTACAGTTAAACACTGCCTGGCAAAAAGGTTTATATAAAAACTTGGTTGGTGATGCAGAACTTAATACTGCAGTCACAGATTTATACCAATGGTGAGAAGCACGCAATAATGCTATTTTTGCAAACTAGATTGTTAGTTTTGAACTTTCAGAACTTTTGCTTACGTTGTTCTTTGCCTGCACTCTTGAGAGGCTCATCCTGTAGGTTTAAGGACAGAAAGCCACATGCAGACTCTGGTTTTGTTTTAGGCTCCTAGTGAAAGAGGCTAGTATTAGAAGATCAAGATAAGCGGTTACAATATTGTCACAGTGATTTGTGCTTTTCACATATTCTAAGCAATTGAACCAAGAGAAATAGATTTCTGACTAACAGGTAAAATGATACAGAGCATCCCATTTCCCTCTTCCTCTCCTACTCCAGCATGATCTGCTAATGTTATTCACATTCTTGTAACTTTTGAGGACAGATGTAGTTAGTGAGGGATAGTGAACAATGTTGGCTTTAATCTTTTTCTAGTCTTTGTCTTAGAAGGCTATTCTGTGCAACTCTTGGGGGAAATATGCTCCCAGAAAATTCAGTATAAGTCATTTGAGCAATCTCATTTGAGATTCCTATTTTTTGACTAACACTTAGAATGACAAATGGATTTCCACAGTTCACCAATAAAGTGCGGTACCAGGGTGATCTTTCATCCCTGAAAGCTCAGAAGTGCTGATATATATTAACACAGAGGGAGTATACATAAATATTGGAGAGAACTCCAATCTGCTAAGCAACTTCTTACTCACTACTGAAAGGAGAAAGTGGCACCCCTTATACCCATCTACCAGTTGTTCCCCAACAGGTACTCCAGCTAGGAAAGGGAGATACTCCTCATCTCCTTTCCTCCAGTATTAATTGACCAGGGAAAGGAAACCAGTCATGCCCTCCTTCCTTTGCATTGCTCTTTCTGGGAAATCATGATCTGTGGTGGGGAGTTGGATGTAGCAGGCACATAACTACCAAAGCCTCAAAGACAGAAGTGGGAATACTCTACAGATCTGAAAAGAGCAATTCACGATTGTGTCATTTCATGTGTCATGCTTGTTTTGTTCAGCTGTGAATGTCACTGAAGAGACGGCTTCATTTCACACTTGAACCTCCTCTGCTGCAGATGGAAGTGTGCAACTGCCCTCTAAGGTCCTGGTCCATAACATGCATCACTTACTTCTGCCTGCAGATGGTACGTACTGTTCTTACAATTCACCGTCTTTCTTCTTTCCTGGGTGGCCAGGGAAGAGAAGGATTAAAGCAGTGAAAGCCTGAAGAAGAGTAAGGGAGAACAGGTTGGGAAGAAAGTGATCAAATTTAGAAGACAAGTGACCAGAGCCGTTTTCTTTAAGGCCATCCTTTATCCCTTTATCCCCTGTGGATGGGCCCATCCACTCAATACAGGTGAGGTGCGGGGTCTAAAAAGATTATCCTCTCTAGGTCAGATCCCTGCGCTGAGACATTACGAGTTGTACGTAGACTACAGGCAGGTGACAGACTGATGGTGAACTGAAGAATAAAGAGTTCCCAATGAGGTTCCAGAAATTCCTTTGGTATCCTGTACAAGTGCTTCAATATCCTATTAAAAACTTTCCCATTATTATTTTCTGCAAAGCAAGTCCATTTATTCTTGT
>JANHGO010000063.1:88882423-88898588 GCA_024606505.1 Aquila spilogaster | reverse complement strand
CGCTGAGCTCTGCTCTCTGTGACAGCGACAGGGCCCGAGGGAACGGCATGGAGCTGTGTCAGGGGAGGGGCAGCTGCAGGTTAGGGACAGGGGCTGCACCACAGGGCGGTGGGCATGGAACAGCTGCACAGGGCAGTGGGCACAGCCCCAAGTGGCGGAGTTCTAGGAACGTCTGGACACCGCTCTCAGACACAAGGTTTGAATTTGGGTGGTGCTGTGTGGGGCCAAGAGTTGGACTCAGTGATCCTTGTGAGTCCCTTCCAGCTGAGGATATTCTACAATTTAATGATTCTGCAGTGTTCAGGCCACTCTGCCAAATCCCTTACAAAGTTTGTTGGACTGGGAATGGCACTGAGCTCACATGCATCCAGCTGGAAATCAGATTCTTTTGCACCTGTCCGCATCGATATATCTGAAGTTGACATTTTGGATATTTTATGGGAGCTTTTCCACACACAGATGGACAACCCAGCCCAGGGAAAGAATATTCCTACTGTGTTCCCTTTGCTCCCTGATTTTTAAATTTTGTTAAAAGTAATTACATTTGCCAGGCAAGAATTGTTTTTCATAATTTGACTGTTTATACTTATACCAGTTATGTGCAGACCTTTTTTATACAAGTTAAGCATACTGAACAACTGCCAGATAGTTCTGCTTTTCTTCTTGAATTTTAATTGCTTACTTGACCAGTATCTATTTTTAAAATGGAGCTGTAAATGGAGCAGCGAGTTCCATCACTCATTGTGGAGGCAGGGGGTCAGCATCCTTCTTGCCCCCGCCTCCACTCGCTCCTGCAGGGAACAAGCAGGGATCTGGGCCTGAGCCGTCACAGCATTTAACCATGGGCATCTTTACTTACATTTCAGCGTGCATCAAGATGCTTTGCAGGACTGGAAGTGGATCTCAGCATTTTGTTGGACTGAGACCAAGGTTATCAGCATATACTGATATTCCATTATCAGTGTGCGTGTTTGTAAATTCATGTGCACAAATGTGAATGTATAGGTAGAGACAAAGAAAATGCAGTTGCTGCGGAGGCTGGGGGGCTGAACTGCATCCTGAGGACAGGAACCCACAGGTTGCAGAGTGCTGATGGGTGGCTTTCAAATCCTGCATCCTCTTGGCAAATCCTTGCCCATGTGCACACACAGATGTGTTAAAAGCAGAAAATTTGAAAGGTCTTTCCCCTCAGACTCCCTCGACTTGGTGGAAGATGCAATCACATTCATTCAAAGTGCTGGTCTGAGTGCTGAGCTCAGATTCCTCTCCACACCTTCGTTTTCAGGACCATATGGTATCAGTTTCTCACACAACCCAACTTCACTTCTGGAAAATAATTACAGACCTCAGTCTTAATCTGCTTTCTTATGGACACATTATTTCAAGCCCCTACACCCTCAGAACATTCATTTTATCTCTAGCATTATTGCTTTTCAAATGTAATTTGCTTCTGAACAGTATCCTTATGCTCATTTTTTAGTATTTTCCATTATTTTTAGACTACCGGGAAGGGAGGTGATCTCGTGCAGGAGACTAGCAGGGAGCTGGAAGCCAATATAATTTTCTTCTTGATGCTTTAAATGACAAACACTATTGGAAAAAAGAGACAGACATTCTTAATATTCTCATAAACACAAGCATTTCCTCACGAAGCCACACTAGTTGTTTCTTATTCTTTCCATACTGCTTTTATAAACTCTTAAAGTACAACGTGATTGAAATACAGTAGGTCTCCAGATTGACAGATCAAGCAATTTTAAATGACCTTATTTTCTTTGAACAGAGCATTTCAGACCTATCATATTCTACTTCAAAAAAAAAAAGAAAAGAAAAAAATGGAAGATATTTGGATAGCATTCTTGTTAAACTGCAAGCAGTCCTTACTCCATATTTAGTCTCTGATTTAATCAGCTGTCCATAAGAAATGTAGAAGTCAAATCATAGCTCAGAGGAGCATCTTGATGACGAGTTGGTAGTTTTCCTAATTTTTAAGAGTGTGCTTAATTGATATGAGATAGCTCGTTGTGTACTTCTAAGGGCTGTTTCTGTTAACCTCATCCAACTGTCACAACAGCTGAAATTTCATCATCTGAGAGCTGCTTTTGCTTCTATTTTCCAGCTCTTTGGGGCTGTAGGTGGGTATGGCTGATGCACTGGTGGTTTTTGGTAAAGGCTTCTGAATGCTACAGAAAAGGAAAGAGGAACTGAGGCTGCAGCACTGCTGCTGCCCACGTGTGGGGACTGCTGCTTGCTGTCTTGATGGATGGGAGTCCAGTCCAGGAACTGCCTCTGCAGAATGGCAAAGGCAAAGCAAGATGCATCAGCTGGGCAATGGCACCCCAGCAGTAGCAGCAGCCTCAATGCTGAAACTCCATCACTTTTGTCTGAAAGCTCACAAGAGGAATGAGCGCTTATACTAAGATGCTTTTTCTATTCTTCTGTGATGCTTTTTGCACACTGCTGTGTGTTTTGGTTCTGTTTTTAGCAATTCCCCAGGCCTTTCTTATCTAGAATTAAACATGAATTTGTGAATTATGGCAAAAAGCAAGGAGGAGCGTTTATCATACTTAGAGAGGGACTGGGAAAAAAAAATATGAAGAAAGGATGTTTAGAAATCAAAATCCTCTTTTCCCAACCTAAGTAATCAGAAAGAAAATATTAAAAATATATTTTAAACAGCACATTATAAGATCCCACATATGATTTGTTGTCTTATTCATTTCTTGTTAGAAGTCATACAGACAGCTAAGCAGGGTTGGTTTCCGTAAGTATTAACAGAGGGGGATAAAGCAACAGGGAAATGGCAGAACAAAGCCCTTACAGGTCATTAAAGTCTTTAAAAATCAATAATTAACTACATCATGTCAGTGAATGTTCAAGTCAGTTCACTCCATATGGTCCATCTTCTCTCAGACAAGTCAGCTGCTAAAAACAAGCAGTAAGTTATCCCCATTCTTTTAATACTGTAAAAAAATATTTGTTTTTATAACCAAATTGATTTAAGACTTACTGCAGCCACAAAACATTCTAAACAGATGTCTAACTTGAAAGACACTAGCATACTTTCTTACTCCGTAGTTATGGAAATTTGAGGTGCATGGAACCTGAAACTTCAGTATTCAAGCCCAAATGAAAATGTGTATATATATATTAAAAAAAACACATATGTTATAATAAATATCTATTTGTAATAACAGTTGACTTCAGTGAATAGAAAACATGCTTGTTGCACAGATCTGTAACTGGATTAAAAGCTGTGCAAACAGAAAAGTTGTTACATTACTTATGATTTATGTGCAGAGGAAATATCACCGTATGAATATGTGGATTTCTGTTTACAGCTGTAGATGGCATGGAAAAGGGAAAGACTTTATTGACGCATAGATGAAGAATCTGAAGTGTAGCACAGCCTGTGAGCTCTTATAATTGTTTATTTGAGCACAGCTCTTTCTGGTTGAAGTATTAAAAATGTTTCATCCTGAGGTGCACAGCAACAGAGGAGCACCAAACATTTCTGTCTTTGACCTTGGGCACAGAGTTATGTTAGTATGAGAACTATATTCTCTTTCAGAAGGTTGCCTGCTGCTTTCCTCTGCATGGTGCATAGCACTCATCTTTTCATGTTCTCGATGTCCTGATAAATTTTAAACTTTTCAGAAAAGCACTTGCCAATTGTGGACTATTGTACGTGTGCACATGGCAAGGAATGGAAGAAAGGCTCTGGTCACTTTTTTGTATTTTATTTGAATTTATAATGTTGAATACTGTAAACTTTAATCTGCTGCCTGGTTTGAGTGCCTGAACCTGCCAGGTTCCTAGTAGGGGTCTGTGGGGAGAGATGAGATGCGTATGGCTAATTGTACAGAGCACGAGGGCTCTGCACAACTCAACGGCTTGCCTTTCCTTCAGCAGAGGATGAAGTATTAAGGGAAGGCAGTACTGTCTCCGCTTTCCCACAGAAAATAGTTTGGCTGTAGATGTTTCACGGACATGAACTCATATTTAAAATATAAAGGGTGGATGTGCAATGGATTAACACTAGAAGTTCAAATTAAGGAAATGGGAAAATTTGAAATGATAACTTGAATACAAGGAAGCCAAAGCTACTGTGAGTAGACAGCCTTCCTCTGGGTTGCTGCAGGATGCCAACAACCCAACTTTGACACCTATAGGCTCTTTGCTTCCCTAACTGGGGAAGAACTGAGACAGGTGAATCTTGGGAGCTGATAGTGGTTTGATCACTGATGTGCTAATAGAGATAACATTTGTCAGCCCTCAGATTTCTCTGTCAATAAAGGAAGAAGTTTGGAAGCTGGCAGAAATTTTGGCAGAGCCTGCCCTCTCCGAGTTTGGCTGTTCCCCTTTACAACCTGCCATCACACTTCTTTATCATCTGACATTTTTACCAGCTGCATCCCATTCAGCCACTTCAGGTGCCTCTTCTGCTAAGTCCTCAGGCAAGTTTAACACTTTCAGTTCACTCTGCTGTCATTCTTGGTCTTTCATTCTTTATCTCTTCTTTGTCTTTTCCTTGCCTTAGAGACACCTTTGAGAAATGCTGCTGTTTGTCACAGAGGCCTCATTTTCTCACAAATAAGTGAGAAGTTTGGTCTTCTGTTAAACTCAGCAGAACAGTAAATTTCAGGCACAGTCAGAAAGCTGTAGTTCTCAGTACAAAGCTCAATGGAGAAGACACGGCCAAAGTATTGCTTCATCATGCTTTTGTCTTCCCTGTGATTTATAAAGACTTGAGATAAAGCTTGATAACTTTACTATTGATGAAAATGCTCTGCCAAGATACATACTGAAAATTTACAATGTTTTTCTGAATTAATTTCCTTTGTCATCAAAATCTAATATGTATTTTGTAGGCAAATGCTTAGCAATGTGCCACTCTGTTCTGAAATGTTTCTGTCATAAGACTTGGGATGCAATCAGGATGGCCAGGTACACAGCACTGGAAGAGAAGAAACAGATTAGAAAGCTAAAAGATGAAAGATACAGAACTTCAGGAATCAACTTGATTGAGTTCAAGGAGTGAAGGGGAGTAAGATGGATTTTTGCTTTAGACGTTGAATACTTATAGATTTTATGGCTAACTGCAAAACACATTTAATATGTTTAATTAAGGAATACCCTTAATTCCTTGGTAGAGACATTAGATATTTTAGCCAAATTTTGGCACCTTTTGCAGATCTCCGGTTCAATATCCTGAGATGCTTATGTTAAAAACAGTGAAGCTTTAGGGTTGATACGAGTCAGCTGGACTGGATGGTGCATTTGTTTCTCCAACTCCGATCACCTTGTCCCTTGCTTTCCCAGGTACTTGGTTTGAGCTAGGGTGGATCACTATCCTTTCTCTAAGCTCATAAGAGGCAGAAAATTAACTACAGGAGAAAAAAAAAAGACAAGAAAGAAACCAAACTGAGATGATATATGTAGCAGGCTGGGCAAGAGCTTGCATACAGTTATTTTCACCAGTGTGTTAATCTAATGTGATATTCCAACAAAAAAAACATGGTCTCTTGAGTGCAAGAAGGAACATCAAGCCTTTCCCTTTGGGAATCCTTGCAACTTTTCTGGAACTTAAATTCAGCATACCAACCTCAGGCACAGAGCAATTTTGCCATCTTCTCTGAAGCATTGCTGACAGAGCAAGTGTCCTCAAGGGAAGGAGGCTGGCTGGTGGTGAGCGAGAGGAAGGGGTGCAATTTCTGCAATCTTTTCAGGCTTCAGCTCTCTGGTGCACTCTCTCATGAGGAGTCATCAATCTTGTTTCTTTGGAACTTGTCCCCTGTCATCAACCTCTCTTCTGCTGGCCATGCCTAACTAAATGTGTGGGTCTGAATGAGTGTACCATGCCAAGAACCCTGTCCAATTTCGGAGCTGGGAGACACAACAGGAGCCTTGCCAAGAGTGCTGTTTGCCTCCAATGCTGTTGTTGGCCACTTTCAAATCCTTGATCTTTATTCCATGCTAGATGCTTCAGCCCTGCCCGACTCCTACAGTGGCTGTACTGTTTCCACCTCAAGATAGGATTCTCTGCATCTTCACTTTACCACAGAGGCAGGCATCAGTTGGAGCATGATGGCCAATGATGAAAAAATGTCAGCTATCTTTGCCAGAGTGTGTCTGTTGAGTGCTACAGCATGCAGGTGCAGCAAGACAATCTTAGCTCCACCAGAACATGAACACAATCATCTGCTCACTTTTACGTCAGGAGTAGTATTGTCCTTCACATTTCTTCCATCATCTCCCATTCCTGTGAAGCACAGCAACAACAGGCGCCATCCTGAAATAAAAGGCATTTGCAGAACACAGCCCTTTCCAAACTGGCTAGCCAGAACTTGAGTACCCTGCTGGAATTGCCCCTAGGGACAGGGTAGGTTTGCATTTCCCTCTGAGGCAGAAAATCACCCTGATCAGCAGGTGGACTCCAGTCCTGGATGATTAGGAGCACAATCAGACAGAGATTGTAGCTAGCTCCCTCTGTCTTTCATAGCCATTGGAGAATTACATTAGAACTTGCCAGCATCATTGGAGTGTAAGAATCTCATCTACTATTCACCAAGACTTTGCTAGTTAAAATTTTCTTGCACCATTTTCCCTCAGGAGTTCTCTTTGTGTCACTTTTTGCAAATGGAGAGTCATTCTGAGTGCCCAGATGTGCAGATAAATTTTCCTGGTTTTGGGATGGGGAGATCAAGGCATCTCTCTGAAGCATTTTGGCATCCATGTCGGGAAATTGGATCCAGTTCCTTTTACACTTAATCAGTGCCTGGCAAAAAGGTTTATATAAAAAGCTGGTTGGTGATGCAGATTTTAATACTGCGGTCATGGATTTATACCAATGGCGAGAAGCATGCAGTAAATGCAATTTTTCACAAACTAGATTGTTAGTTTGGAACTTTTTGAACTTTTCTTATGTTGTTCTACTGCCTGCACTCTTAAGAGGTTCATCCTGTAGGTTTAAGGACAGAAAAAGACACATGTGGGCTCTGGTTTTGTTTTAGGCTCTTAGGCTAGTATTAGGAGATCATGCTAAGTGGTTACAGTACTGTCACAGTGACTTATGCTTCTCACATATTCTAGGCAACAGAACTAAGAGGAACAGATTTCTCACTAATGGACAAAATGATATAGTGCATCCCGTTTTGCTCTTCCCAACCCATTCCAACATAGTCTGCCAATGTTATTCACATTCTTGTAACTTTTGGGCACAGATATAGTTAGTGAGGGATAGCAAATAGTGCTGTTTATCATCTTTCTTTCTAGTGTCTTCTAGTGCCTTTTTTTTTTTTGTTTCTTCTAAAGTCATTCTGTGCAACTGCTGGGGGAAATATGCTCCTAGAAAATTCAGTTAAACTTGAGCCTGAATTTGGCTCAGATGCCTGAAGTTGAGCAGCCACACTTGAGATTCTTATTTTTTGACCAATGGTTGGAATGGCAAATGAGTTTCCACAGTCCACCAGTAAATTATGGTTCTGGAGTGACCTTTCCTCCCTGAAAGCTCAGATGTGCAGATATATTTTAACATGACTAGAGGAAACTCATTAAGAAACTTCAACTATTGAAAGGAGAAAGTGGCACCTCTTGTACCCAGCTATCAGTCATTTCCCAACAGGTACTGCGCCAAAGAAAGGGAGAGAAGTAGGAATACTTACAGATCTGAAAAGAGCAATTCATGATTGTGCTATATCATGTGTCATGCTGTTCTTTTTCAGCTGTGAATGTTAGCAAAGGGACAGGTTCATTTCTCATTTGAACCTCCTTAGTGGCTGATGCAAGTGTGCATCCACTTTCTAAACTCCTGGTCCATAATGTGCATCACATTTGCCTGTGGATTGTTCCTACTGTTCTTATAATTCACCATCTTTCTTCTTCCCTATATGACAAGGGAGGGGGAGGATTAAAGAAGTGAAAGCTTGGAGCAGAGTAAGGAAGAATGTGGTGGAAAGAAAGTAATTACAGCTCTTTAGAAGACAAGTGATCAGAGCTGTTTTGTATTAGAGCCATCCTTTATCACTGTATTTGCTGTTGCTGGGCTTATCAACTCTATACAGGTAAGGTACAGGGTCTAGTGAGATTATTCTTTTTAGGTATGATCTTGCCACTTGTGGGGATGAGCAAGGAGATGATAAGAAAACTCAGACAGAATAAAGAAGTGTACAGAATATGGAAAGGGGAACAGAACACTTGGGATGAACATAGGAATGCTGTCAGAGTATGCACGGATGTGATAAGAAAGGCTAAGGCCCATTTGGAATTCATCTGGCAAGGGGTGCGAAGGACAAGAAAGACTTCTTCAAATATATCAGGAGCTAAAGGAAGAATAGCAAAAATGTGGGCCCGCTACTGAATGGGGCTGGTTCCTGCATCTGGCAAGGAATAACCTCATGCACCAGTACAGGATGGGGGCTGACCTACTGGAAAGCAGCCCTACAGAGAAGGACCTGGGAGTCCTGGTAGACAGCAGGCTTAAGCATGAGCCAGCAGTGTGCCCTTGTGGCCAAGAAAACCAATGGTATCCTGGGCTGCATTAGGAAGAGTGTTGCCAGCAGGTCTAGGAAGGTGATCCTCCCCCTCTACTCAGCCCTGGTTAAGCAACATCTGGAGTACTGTATGCAGTTCTGGGCTCAGCAGTACAAGAAAAACATGGAAGGGAGCTCCTAGAGTGAGTCCAGCAGAGGGCTACAAAGATGCTTAAGGGGCAGGAGCATCTCTCCTTTGAGGAAAAGCTGAAGGAGCTGGGCCTGTTAAACCTGAAGAAAACTGAGAGGGTTTCTTATTGTGTACAAATATCTTAAGGGAGGGTATCAATAGAATGAGATCAGGCTGTTTTCTGTGGTGCCCGGCAAAGGATGAGGCAACAGGCTCAAACTGAAACACAGGAAGTTTTACCTGCATATGAGAAAAAACGTCTTTATTTTGAGAATGACTGAGTACTGGAACAGGCTGCCCAGAGAGGTTGTGGAGTCTCCCTCTCTGATATTCAAAACCCACAAGTGATCCAAGCAACGTGCTCTAGGTGACTGCTTGAAACAAGGGGGTTGGATCATGGTTCTATGATTTTATGAGTAGGTGATCCCAAGTAGTCCCTTTCAACCTCAACCAATTGTGATACATAAATGCCAGAATGACACTGAACGGAAGAATAAAGGGTACCCAGTCAGATTCCAGAAATTCCATGGCTATCCTGTTCAAATGTTTCAATAACCTATTAAAAACTTTTCCATTATTATTTTCTACAAAACAACTCCATTTTTTTTCTCATCCTTTTCCCAGTGGAGGCTAGTAATGATTACACCGTATCATCCTAATTTGTAGGATTTAATACATTTCTTCTAAAAAAGAGAGGAAAACAGAAAAAAATCATTTCCTTCTTTAATTTGCCAAACATCATTGTTTTTAAAACCTGGTTACTCTCATTGCCCTACATGGATTTGCTTTTGGGGGTCTTCTTACTTGAAGTATTGTGTTTTAAAAGTAGGCACTGCTTGATTTCTGTAGTTATTGTAGCTTCTTATTCAAAACCAATATTCTCATGTGGCAAAATGGGCTGGATGATGTTTGTCCATCACAGCTCAGTTCTTCAGTGGAAATGTAGATAAAGCAGGAACAACAAAGCACTTAATTATCATTCCCTGGAGGAAATGTAAGCTGTGGAATATGAATATTCAAAAAATCTAATCAATACATAAATTCATTATTCAGTTGTACATTTAATAAAGCGATATGAAGTTATCCAGTGGGTACTTTGCAGCTTTCTAAAGCATCCAGTTCAACCACACTAAAATCTTTGGAAAGAGGGCAGAGTATGTGTTTGTGCCAAAATAGCTCAACTCTGTATGCCATTACTCTCCCTTCAAAGGTTATAGAAGTTTTCCAGAATAGTCTAAACACTATTTTTTTTTTTCCATAAAAAGACTGCAGACTAAGATAAAGCAGCCTTACTTCTATTGCACAGCCCTGAACCGCTCACTGCACTATACAATTCCTATTGGTACACCAAAGAGTGGTTAGATTAATTAAAGCAACCTGGCTGCCTAGAGGAGCTGCATGAGAATATCCTGAGACATATTTCAAGTGAAGACTTCTGCAGATTGTGTCAGTGGCAGCCATCATGGTCACGAAATTTTCCTGCCTGAACAATGCCAGCCTTATGCAATAGCCCTCCCCATAGCTTTAAGGATGACAAGTCTCAGCAGGAAGAAAAAATGAAGCAACGGTGATTTCTGGTGATGTTCTGCAGTGATTTGGAAACTTTCCACCTTCAAGCCTTCATTTCCCTGTGTGGACAAAGACCATGGCTGGAACTTGCACTGGTGCCACTGGTAATCTTGCCTTTATTAAACAGTTTTGGGAAATGGGAAGGAGGGGAGTGATGCATTCACAGTGTATTGCAAAAAAGATGGACCTGTAAAACTTCTATTTTCTCATCCCCCGTTTTCAAAATGTAGCTACACCATGAGATCTGTCTCTGGGCACTCCAGAGACACACGTTAATCAGTTACTGACACCTGCAGACTTCTACAAGCATCTCTAACTGCTGTTCCTTTACTGAGCTCTAACTTCTTCAAGTATTTTTCCTCCACAGCATCTGCAGTCCTTCCTAACCTCTTCATAAATGCTTGTGCTATACAGAAACATAAGGCTTGCACAGCAAAGAGCTCTTTCCCTTCCAGCAGCTGACTTCTTTCTGGTGAGCATCTCTCCCAGTCCCAGCACTGGTCTCCTCCCACTGCAGTGAGACAAAAAAAAAAAAAAGAGGAATAATCTTAAACACTCCCTCTTGCATGCCAACTGGAAAACTGTTGTTTCTGAGTCACTGCTGAGGCTTCGAGTACTCTCTTCGTATGTCTCTTATGCACTAGCCCTACTTTGACAGACAGTGTGGGAAGAATCTAAGTGCTGCCATTCCAGGAGTCATTCCCTGCTGTCCTTATAGCCAGAGGAGAGGGGTTGAGGCAAGACAGTGCTGCTGCTCATTTCTGCTGGGTCATCTTAGTTGCAGACTTCAGGCTCATCTCACAGGGGCACAGGGATTTCCTGTGATGCAGGAAGCACAAGGCATCTGCCCTAAGCTTCTTATCAGCAGAACTTTTATGCACCACAGATTCCTTTGCTTACAGATTTTTTTGGGGCAGCCCAAATATAACCCTTTTTTTTTTTTTTTCCACACTGCTAAAATATTTAGGAGTAATTGGCACTACTGAAATTCCCAAGCATGTTTCTTTAGAAAAAATGCAGGTGTTTGTAAATGTATCTCTCTGCTCGGTTTATTCATTCTGCTCCTTCCTTTTATTAGCAATTGGAAGGAGTTTGTTGAAATTATTATACGCCTGGAATGGCAAAGCATGCTTTGCTTTAAGAAGGTGAAAGACTGCAGCAATGAAATTCCAAACAAACTGGATGTCTGTGCTTAGAAATGTGACTTGGCGAGTGGAAAACTACACCTGGCACATGATTGATTGATTGCACATTTTGATATTATGTTCTAATTTCTTAATATGCGGACTTCAAGTGGCTTGTGGTCACTGATTACAATTCGCTTTCTGATTCAGTTCTTCATTATTCTTTTCCCATATGTGAGTAATAAACAACTATTTTAAAATACAAAATGTGATGTCATCACAGACATCACACCATTAAGAGATTTTGTAATCTCTTAACATCCATTCATATACACCCTGTGGACCTAGTGAAGTTGTTAGACACTCTTAGCTTTTCAATTTAGTGTTGACTATATTTAGGTAATATCAAGTATCTTATATAGCAAGGGAATTAAGACAAGATAAAAGTTATTTAGAAGTTGGAATACTGATTCTGTCTGCATAAGTTAAATGTTTCTGACAGAACAGCACAGTATTTGCAGAATCATAGTTTGAAAGCATGTTTTTATTTCAGTTAAGAATCACTTTGTATTCCCTTGTTCTGCTAATGAATAATTAGGTACTAATCATTAGCTTTCACTCAAAATGCAGAATTTAAACCCATTTTCTAGTCAGGCTGTATAGATCTTCCTCAGTCACCCAGAAATACACTGCATGAAAAGGAGCAAACAAATTCTTTAAGAAATCAGCTGGTTTATTCCTCTGTCCAAGTTTAAAGTCAGTGAAACCTGGCTTTCTTAGCAGTCAGAAGGAATAGAGAGAAAGAGACAGATACATAAGGTATTCCTTTGATGAGCGTGTCAGTCTTTCCTTTTGTAGATTTCTCCTGTGGTTTCTGTGGTACACAGTATGATACACACAATGTGCATTACCAAGTGCATTCACTGCATATGATGACTGACATCTGTCTCTTGTTTATGATTGCACTGTTTACGCGCTCCATAAAACTAAAAGCAAGAAATTTGTCCTTTTGAAAACATAGGTATCAGTAACAGCAGTGCTCAGTGAGTCAAATATCCCCAGTGGCTTTCTTACTTACAGTTTTTGGGGTGTATCAAAAAGGGTGTGAGTTGAGCCAGGCAGTACTCCAGCAATAAGTCCCTCACAGTGTTTCCTCCAGGAATCACCCTAAGCTGCCAGTGCAATATAGCCCCTTAGCTGTTTATAGATACCATCTGACAGACCTCTCAGGTGTGGAAATTGTTCTTAGTCTTCTGG
Organism: Aquila spilogaster; assembly: GCA_024606505.1. Classification (NCBI taxonomy): domain Eukaryota; kingdom Metazoa; phylum Chordata; class Aves; order Accipitriformes; family Accipitridae; genus Aquila; species Aquila spilogaster. The sequence continues at coordinate 88,885,977 of JANHGO010000063.1, read as the reverse complement.
AACAGAAATCTTCTACTGAAATTGTGTCAAGGAAGAAAGTGTAGAGATGTTCATTTCAGAACTGTACATAGAAAATGCCAATTAAGCAGAGAAGATGAAGTGATATCTGGTGGGAGAGATGAGAACGGGCAATACCATGAGGTATATTGCTTTTGTAGACTTTGAACATCCTGACACCAATTTTCTTGGTAAAATGGGAAGGGCCCTCATGCTTTCTGCACAAATAATTTGTATGTTCTTTGTGTGAATGTACCATTGTGTGGGCGAGACAAGAAAGGCAGGACAAAGCTGTTCGAGACCTGTCATGAGTGGTCATGGCCATAACATTTCTAGAACAGAGCTGACCTATTGTTAGTATCCATGCTTTTATAAAGCATGAAGCCCAGACCCATAGATCCTGCAGGACCTCTGACTTTTTGCATCTGTACTCTGTACATTTACAGCCATGTTTCAGACTGGCAGTGGTAGATGCGTATGTGTGGTAGAGCGTCTTTTACCTTCCTTATCTCCACTACCCATAGTGAAGTTGCCCATACTTCCCTTATCTTGCTATTACAGTAACCCCAAAGCAGCTCAGGTGCTGGAGGTACTGCATGTTGACTGCCAGGCTGGGCAGCGCAGCTGATAAACCCTTCTGGATTTCAGAGCATCAGATAATAGCCTAAGACATTCACAGAGTATTGGGACTTTGCCCAAAGTGAGAAGCCCCACTGGACCTGAGCTTATTGATGTTACCCAGAGTACTTAATGCAGCCCAGAAACAATTTGGATATTCTGCTGACCAGCATAATACAAAATCTGTGGAAAACAGTGACATTAGGACCTAGCGGGAGTACTCCAGATTCACCCAGACAGGCAGTGGTCCTTAGTTCCTTGTTTACATTCTGCTTCTTTAGTAATACAATAAATATCAAGTAACTCTTCTGGAACTTGAGATAGGGATCTGTAGCATTTTTCAATCTTGGCACAAATAGTCATTATTAAAAACAAAAATCAGCATGAGGGAATGGGAAATGAGACCAGACAACTTACCGTAGATGATCCTTCTGTTGAAGTGAAGGAAACTGATAATATCTGTACATTTGGCTTCACTGTCATTCGTGCAATGCCCAGATAGCAGTAGTCCACAGGTTCCTCTTTTCTGCCCACTTAGTCTTCTGATTTTCCCCAAAGTGAACGGAATCAGAGAAAAGAGAACATTTGGCTTATTTTACTATACAATGCATGATTTACTATTTATTCTTCGAATAGTCTCATTCGTGTTTGGAAAACGCATAGATATTTTTGTATACTACAAATGTACTGACAAATACAAAAGCTACTTCTATGCTTAGCTTATGTCCTCCAGGTGTTTGCCCATTTAATTTTCAATGAGATCCTAGACCATGGAAGCAGCCTTGCTGGTGGGTGAGGGGACAAGTCCCTCTTGGCAGAATGGACTGTATGAGAAGCTGGCCAGGGTGGTGAGCATTGCTTTTGAATGCTTTCTTGCGGCTTTTTACAGCTGTACCATTAAAACAAAGCTTTGGTGGTGATGGGTTACGTTTGTATGCAATGACAGAGGGCTGAGAGAAGGGTCTTTGATACTTGATTATGGAGAAGCCCCTGGCAAGGAGAGAAAAGCCCTTGGTTACAGATGTGGATACCATTTACCATTCATTTCTCTGCTAAGAAAAAAAGATTTGTGGTGTCCTCAGACAAGTAGTGTGTCAAAAGCATCGTAAGGGTGGCCGAGGATTGCAAGGGAATGTGGTAAGAGCAGAGCTGGCTGCTCTGCCAGCCGTGGCTCCAGGCTGCTTGGAGAAGCACTGCCAGGACCAAAATACCAACCCCAAGAGCCATAGGACATAGCCAGGCCAGGGTGGTGAGCAGGGCGCAAATGCTAGTGGGGTGGTGTGGCTGTCTGGTCAACCCCAGAGTGCTGGGAGGAAGGATTGTGTCAAGACAACTGCCAGCAGTTGATGGCTGTTCCTCCTATTAGTTAAGCAGGTTTTCCAAGTTTATATCTTGTTGTAGTATTTTCTTTTCCCTGGCCTCCCTCCTTGGGTCAAGAAAATGTGTATGTCTGGAGTCCTTTTGTTTAGCTCTCAGCTTGGGAGTGGGAAAAAGTTACTCATTGCTGAACTCTCAGGATAATTTAATTTCCTGGGTCTCCAGGCTGGTGATTTATACTGGTGTCACTGAAGAGTTTTTAGCAAGAGCATCCAGGAGCTGAATTGGCAGAAATGATGTGACAAGGTACAGGTAAGTATTCTTTGAAAAAAGGAAACAAACGTAAACTTACCAAGAATGTCAAAACAGAGCAGGAGCTTCCGTTAGTTTGTGTGTACTTTAGCGTTATCTGTGCTCATCGGCCTCCCCACTCTTTGGTTGTCTTTGTTTTCATTTTCGCATGAACACAACGATGGCGCTTCCAGACGGAGGTATTTCAGGCACTATGTCTTACGCAACTTGCTCTTAAGCAGCTGAGACATGGGTGCCTATCTGTGTATGACAAGGATTAGTTTATTGCTTATTTAATAGGGATCTTGAAAACTTGTTTATAACTGTTTACATACAATTTTCTCAACAATTCTGATTGCCTAGGGCTACAGCGTGTTCACTCTGCTTATGCGCAGCGTATAACCCCCATGTGGCCTCAGGCAAATGGAGTGGTTAAAAGATTTATGCACTGTGTGGATAAATAGAATCCGGGAGAATTTGCCTGAGGCTTTGCCTGGATTGGCGAAATGGTGTGATTTTAAAACGTGAGAATTAGTACCTGGCATTTCTCATAAAGGCTGACTCAATGAGGAAAAACCTGTGTTGGAGAGCTGGTTTTAAAAGAAACCCCATAGAGGTGCGGTATGTGCAAAGCACAGTTACTTCTTGTAAGACAGCAAGTATCGTCACTTTAAAACAACCCTCTTTCCTGGATGTAACATAAGTAAAGAAATGCCTCAAAGATTTTCAAGAATTTCCCCAACCGAGCAGTGCAAAGGACATAGATGAGAATGTGGGGAATTTCTTTTTCTGGTGGAGGAAACAAACACGTACGTGGCTGCCAAAACGCCTGTCCTGAGCTTTGTGAAGGATTTCCTGGAGCCCAGCATCGCACGGAAGGCTTCCACAGAGGCAGGGATTCCACCTGCAGCACTTCCCACAAAACTCTGGTCAGGGGGAGGGGAAGGAAGAATCCAGAGGGTTTGGAGAGCCTTGCACACTCTTTTACACAGCATACAAGGGGCTGTATATAATTATCATTCTGCTAGGAGAGTGATTGATTCTCTTTCAGTATAAATCACAGAATCACAGGGGTTGGAAGGGACCTCTGGAGATCATCGAGTCCAACCCGGTGCTAAAGCAGGCTCCCGACAGCAGGTCGCACGGGAAAGCGTCCAGGCGGGTCTTGAATATCTCCAGCGAAGGAGACCCTGGCTGGCTCAGCCTGAAGCGACCTGAAGATGTCGCCTCGGCTTTGAACGCCAGACAGAAGGGAATGACATCTAGTGAGCTTTGTGTATATTGATTCAAATGCCTCTTCTCATGATTTAGAAGATATAGGTAGAAGACTT
>JANHGO010000063.1:88859331-88882323 GCA_024606505.1 Aquila spilogaster | reverse complement strand
CCTGTACAAGTGCTTCAATATCCTATTAAAAACTTTCCCATTATTATTTTCTGCAAAGCAAGTCCATTTATTCTTGTCCTTTTCTCAGCAGAGGCCAGTAATAAGTAATCACCCTGCCATTCTAACATGTAACAGGATTTAATAAGTTTTTTCTAGAAAAGAGAGGAAAACATAAAAAAAGCCAGTCTCCTCCTGTCTGTTGCCAGACATTATTATTTCTAAAACTCTGATCACTCTTGTTGCCCTACTTGGGTTCACTTTTGGGGGTCTTTTTTACTTGAAGTATTGTGTTTAAAACTAGGCACTGCTTCAGTTCACTAGTAGCCTCTGACCTGAAACCAGCGCTCTCACATGGCAAAATGGGCTGGATGATGTTTGTCCAGCACAGCTCAGTTCTTCAGTGCAAAGGTAGATAAAACAGGCGCAACAAAGCAGTTTAATTATGTTTCCCTGGAGGAAACATGGGCTGAGGAACATGAAGATTCCAAAAATCTAATCAACCCAGAAATTAATTGCTCAGATCTACCTTTAATAAAGGGTTATAAAGTAATCCAATGGATACTTTGCAGAATTCCAAAACATCCGTTTCTGCTACACTCATATCTTTGGAGAGAAGGCAAAGTACATGTTTGTCTCAAACCAGAACTCAAACTCTGCATGTCATTTCTCCCCCTTCAAAGGTTATAGGAGTTTTTCAGAATAACCTAATCATGATTTTTTCCATAAAAAGACCCTTCAGGATAAGATATAGCACCCTTTTTTGAATTAGACAGCCCCAATATACTTATTGCTCTGTGTTAATTCCTGTTCTTTCATTATATTAGGGGCTAGTATACCAGAGAGTGACAAGATTAATTAAAACAGCCTGGCAAAGCTGTCTAGGGTAGGGGAGCTGCACTAGAATATCCCGAGCCATATTTCAATGAAGAGCTCTGCAGATTGTGCCAGTGGCAGCCGTCATGGTCAGGAAATATTCTTGCCTTAGCAGTGCCAGCCTTGTGCAATAGTACTCCCCATAGCTTTAAGGATGACAAGTCTCAGCAGGAAGAAAAAGTGAAGCAATGGTGATTTCTGGTGGTGTTCTGCAGCAATTTGGAAGCTTTCCACCTTCAAGACTTCATTTCTTAGTATGGAGAAAGACTGTGGCTGGAACTGGCACTTCCCACTGCTGCCACTGGTAATCTTACCTTCACTAATGATGTTTGGGAGGGGGAAGCAGGAGAGGGACACATTCACTGTGCCTAGCAAAAGGTGGACCTGTAAGACTTCTACTATTTTCTTATCCCCTGTTTTCAAAATGTAGCTACGCCATGAGATCTGCCTCTGGACAGATTGCAGAGACACACGTTAATTGGCTATTGAAACTTGCAGACTTCTACCAGGACCTGTAAGTGTGTCTTGCTCCTCAGCTGACCTCTAACTCCTTCAGGTGTTTTGGTGTTTTTCCTCTACAGCGCCTGCGGGCTTTCCTAACCTCTTCACAAATGCTTGTGCCATGTAGAAACTGAACTGTTGCATCGCAAAGAGCTCTTTCCCCTTCCAGTAGCTAGCTTCTTTCTTGTGATCATCTCTGGAGTAAGGACAGATGGCTCCGATCCTTGCCTAGGAAAAGGAGTGGACTGTTCCTCTGCCAGTCCCAGCGCAGGTCTCCTCCCACTGCAGTGACACATAAAAACGAGGAATCATCTCAAGCAGTCCCTCTCACATGCCAACTGGAACGCTGTCGTTTCTGAGTCACCGCTGGGGCTTTGAGTACTCTCTTCACATGCCTCTTATCCACTAGTCCTACCCTGACAGGCAGTGTGGGAAGAATGTAAGTGGTGTCATTCCAGAAGGCATCCTCTGTTGTCCTCAGAGCCAAAGGAGAGGATTTGAGGCACGGCTGTGTTGCTGTTCATCTCTACTGGGTCTCCTTAGTCCTGGGCTTCAGGCTTGTCTCACAGGGGCTGAGAGTTTTCCTGCTGTACAGGAATAACAAGGCATCTGCCACAAACCACTTGCCAGCAGAACTTTTATGCACCAAAGACTCCCTTGTTTACAGGTTTGTTGGACAGCCCAAATGTAACCCATGTTTTCAGACTGTTAAAATATTCAGTAATAGTTATCAGCAGCGCTGACATTCCCAAGCATGTTTCTTTAGAAAAAATACATGTGATAGCAAAGGTATTTTTCTGCTCATTTTGTTCTTTCCACTACTTTCTTTTACTAGCAATTGGAGGGAGTTTATTTTGTCAAAATGATTATACCCCTAGAATGGCAAAACTTTTATCTGCTTTAAGAAGGTGAAAGAGTGCAGAAACAAAACCCCAAACAATTTGGACATCTGTGTTTACAAATGCAACTTGCAAACTGGAATAACTACACCTGGCACCTGATTTATTGATTACACATTGTGATATGATGCGTTAATTTCTTTATATGCTGACTTAGAGTGACTTACAAGTTTCACTATTGTGTTCATTTTCTGAACCAGTTCTTTATTCTTTTCCAGGACTGCATTTGAGTTCAAGACAAATATTTTTAAAGCACAAATTGATCATCACTGACATCACACCGTTCATTGATTTTGAACATATCTAATGCCCATTCATACATGCTCTGTGGACTTAGTGCTGAAGTTAGCTTCTCTAGCTTTTCAATTCAGTGTTTCTTTGGTTATATTTAGGTAATACAGTGTATCTTATATGGCAAGGGAATGAAGACATATTTGAAAAAGGGGGAATCTTATCAATGTATATAAATACCTGAAGTGAGGGTGCAAAGAACAGCCAGGCTCTTTTCAGTGGTGTCCAGTGACAGGACCAGAGGCAAAGGGCACAACCTGAAACACAGGAGGTTCCCTCTGAATATCAGGAAACACTTTTTTGACTGTGAGGGTGACCAAGCACTGACACAGGTTGCCCAGGGAGGTTGTGGAGTCTCCCAGCTTGAAGATATTCCGAAGCCATCTGGAAATGGTCCTGGGCAACCGGGTCTAGGTGACCCTGCTTGAGCAGGGGGGGTTGGCCCAGGTGACCTCCAGAGGACATCTTCCCAACTCAACTCTTCTGTGATATGTTGTGATCTACGATTCTGTGAAAAAGACACAATCAAATTTATCTTAAAATTAGAATACTCACTCTAAGTCAAATGTTTCTGTCACTACAATAAGTTATTTGCAGAATCATAGTTTAAAAGTGTCTTTTTATTTCAGTTAAGTGTAGCTTGGTATCCCCTTGTTTTGCTAAGGAACGATTAGGTACTAATTAATTTCCTGTCAAAACAAAATTTCTACCCATTTTCTACCCATGCTTTCTGGATCTTCCTCAGTCATCCAGAACTATACTGCATGAGAAGGGACAAAACAATTCTTTGATGAGTCAGCCTGCTTATTTTTCTGTCCAAGTTCAAAGTCAATGAAGCCTGGTTTTCTTAGTACTCAAAAGGAATGGAGATGAAGAGACAGAGGTATGTATGGTATTCCTGTGACAAGTGCGTCAGCCTTTCCCTTAGTACATTTCTCCTGTGGTTTTTGTGGTATCCAATATGATACACACCATTCTCATTGCTGAGTGCATTAATTTCATCTGATGCCTGATGTCTGTCTCTTGTTTATTAGTTGCACTGTTGACACACTCCATAAACCTAAAAGCAAGGAATTTATCATGAAAACATAGGTATTACCAACAACACAAGAGTAATTCTGTGTACAGTGGTCAAAAAGTCAAATATTCCCAGCGGTTTTCTTTGCGATAGTTTTGCTGATGTATGAAAAAGAGTGGAAAAGAGAGTGGAGCCCAGCAGTATTCCAGATATGAGTCCTTCACAATCCTTGCTCTAGGAATCACCCCAAGTCCCCTGTACAAAGGAGGAGCCCTTTAGCTACAGCTGTAGATTTGATACTTATGTGCATCTGACAAACCTCTCAGGTGCAGAAATTGCTATCAGGCCTCTGGGGACAGACATCTTCTGCAACGACAGAAGACAGTCATTTCAGAACTGTACATTGGGGATGCCAGTGGAGCAGTGAAGCTACAGTGATATCTGGTGGAAGGGAGGAGAACTGGGACAATCCTGTGAGGTATATTGTTTATGTAGGGACAGAGCTGATCTATCATTGGCATTGGTGCTTTAATAAAGCACGGAGCTCAGACTTACAGCAGGTGAGGACCCTGACTGTTTGAATGGACTGTTTCCCACAGCTGTGGGCCTCAAGAAGGTTTGTCAGCTTGGGCATGATGTCAGACTCAAACGACCTCTGGGTACTTATGAGGGCCTGCACATTGACAATCAACCTTCCTGGACAGCAAGGGACTTGGGAGCAGGAGGGAGATACCTAAGGAGCTCTCCTGGTGTCAGCATGGGTCCGGTGGGACTGGCAGTGATCCAGAGCTAATGGACTCTGGCTGAACAGACCTGACTCTGCTGCTGGGCATCTGCACCCCATATAGTCACCACTGTGTTTCAGCAGTAGAGCATTTTTCTGAAGCTACTAAATGTTGTGAGATAAAAACTGACGCAGGCTCTCTCCCCATCTCTTACCTTCCTTATCGCCTCTACCAATCGCTGCATTGCCCATAGCACCCTTATCCTGCTGTCCCAGTAACTCCAAAGCAGTTCGTGTCCAGGAGGTGCTACATGCTGTCTGCCTGGTTGAGCAGTGAGCTAATAAGCCTTCCTGGATTTCAGAGCACTAAGTACTGGCATAAGATGCTCAGAAGACGTTGGGACTTTGCCAAAGGTAACGAGCCCAGATAGTCTCAAGCTTATAGATGTTCATCGGATTACTTAACGTAGCCCAGAAACAGCTTGGCTATCCTGCTGACAAGGGTAGTGCAAAATTGGTAGAAAGCAGTAACTTTACTGGCTAGCAGGAGCGCTCCAGACTTACCCAGACAGGCAGTGGTCTTTACTTACTTGTTTACATTCTGTTTCTTCAGTAATACAATAAATATCAAGTAACTCTTCTGGAACTTGAGATAGGGATCTGTCGCATTTTTCACTCTTGGCACAAATACTCTTTATTAAAAACAAAAATTGGGGGAGGAGGAGGAGTTGAAACCAGATAACTTAACATAGATGGTTCTTCTGTTAGAGTGAAGGAAACTGATTATATCTGTAGATTTGATTTCAATGTAGTTTGCACAAGTTCCCAGAAAGCAGTAGTCTGCAGGTTCCTCTTTTCTGCCCATTGAAGTCTTCTGATTTTCCCCAAAGTGACTAGAAGCAGAGAACAGTTTATTATTAATTTAGTTTACTGTACTATACAATACATGGCTTACTATTTACTCTTTGAATAGTCTCACTCACATTTAGAAAATTTCTTGGCATTTTGGTATATTGGCAAATACATTGGCAAATGCAAAAAATATTTCTGCATTTAGCTTACCTCCTCTGCGGGTTTGGCTGTGCCATTTCTAACGAGATCCCAGTGGCCGGAGAGCGCAGAAGGGGCTCACTCGTGGCAGCCACCTGGAAGGGGGGGATGAAACCCTCTCAGGCCTCCTCCCTCCAGCAGAAGGGTCATGTGAGCAGCTGACCGGAGTGCGGTGTGTCTCAGCTGATGTCTGTTTGTGCCCTTTGGTTTATAGCTATCCCATTAAAATAAAGGTCTGGTGGCAGTGGGGCTATATTCGTATTTAGTGATAGAGGGCCAAGAGAAGTGTGCCTGTGAGGCTTTGATGCTTGCGATGACAGAGCCCTGGGCAGGCAAGATGGGAGAGAGAGACAGAAACAAATTAAAATAAAATATGGATGTCTTTCTTTTGCTTATAGGGGCTAGCTGTGGATCCTGTTCACCATTCATTTATCTCCTAAGAAAATAGACTTGTGGTACCTTTGGATCTGTAATGTCCCAAAAGAGTCATAGAGGCTGGGGAGGCAGAAGGGGGAGTGGGCTGCCAGGACCGCAGTGGCTGGGGCAGGCAGCAGAGCGGTGACTTGCAGGCGGCTGGCGGTAGGCAGCAGAGGTGGTTGCTCTACCTGCCAGTGCTGAGGCCGCTGCCTGGAGCAGGAACACTGCTGGAGCCTCAATACTAACCCCCAGCACACCGGGACACATCCAGGCCAGAATGATAAGCTGGGAGAGGGATGCAGCTACTAGCTGGAGCAGCGTGGCCATCATACAAACGGTAGAGTGCTGAGAGTTAGGACTGGGTCAGGATGCTTGCCAGCAGTGGACAGCTATTTCTTCTATTAGTTAAGCAGGTTTTCCAAGTTTATGTTGTTGTATTTTCTTCTCTTCCCTGGCTTCTCTCCTTGAGTCAGAAAATGTGTACATCTAGAGCCCTTTTGTTTAGCTCTCAGCTTACGAGCGGGAAAAAGTTACTCACAGCTGAGCTCTCGGGCTATAACTTAATTTCCTGGGTCTCCAAACAGTGATTTAAACTGGTGCCGTTTAGGAGATTTGTAGCAAGAGCACCTAGAAGCTGAACTGGCAGAAACGATATGACAAGGTACAGGTATGCTTTCTCTGAAAATCAGAAAGAAATGTGAATGCTACCAAGAACCGGGAACTTCAGTTATTTTGTGTGTACTTTAGTGTTATCTGTGCTGATCAGCCTCCCTAGTCTTTGGTTGTCTTTGTTTTCATTTTCACATGAACACAATGATGGTGCTTGTAGACTGAGGTATTTCAGGCACTATGTCTTACGCAATTTGCTCTTAAACAGCTGAGACATGGGTGCCTATCTGTCTATGACAAGGATTAGTTTATTGCTTATTTAATAGAGATCTTGAAAACTTGTTTATAACTGTTTACATACAATTTTTTCAACAATTCGGATTGCCTAAGGCTACGGCATGTTCCCCGTGCTTATGTGCAGTGTGTAACCCCCATGTGGCCTCAGGCAAATGGAGTGGTTAAAAGATTTATGCACTGTGTGGATAAACAAAATCTGGGAGAATTTCCCTGAGGCTTTGCGTGGATTGGCAAAATGGTGTGATTTTAAAACATAATAGTTAGTACCTGGCATTTTTCATATATGCTGGCTTGATGAGGAAAAACCTGTATGAGAGAACCAGGGTTTTTAAAGAAACCCCACTTAGGTATAGCATATGATCACAGCTTGCCTTGTCTACCTAACTTTTTATAAGACAGCAACTGCTATCACTGAAATACAACCCTTTTTGCTAGTGTAGACGTAACCAGAGAAAACAAATACCTTGAAGGCTTTCAAGAATTTCCCTGACCGGGCAATGCAATGAACACGCCAGACTAAGATGGAGATTTGGGGAATTTCTCTTTCTGGTGGAGGAAACAAAGAGGAGGCTGCCAAAATCTCCTGCGGGTTCAGATCCTGCCCTGACCCTTATCGAGGATTTCCTGGAGCCCAGTATCAATGGGAAAACTTCCACAGGGTGAAAAATGTGAGGATTTCACCTGCAGTGTGCTTCCCTTGTTCTGGCGTTGTGTTAAACCCACAGAGGTCTAGAATTTAGAGTGGGGGGCAGGGAGCAGCCAAAGGTTTTGGAAAGCCTTGCTCACTCTCACTCGGCTTTTAAGCAAAGTACAATGGGCTGTATATAGGCCGTAGGTAATGCTGGTTTCTCTAGGAAAGTGATTGATTTTTTTTCACTACAAACCAGTCCCCCACTGGCTTAGGCTGAAACGAAATAAAAATGTTGGCTTGGCTTCCAACACCAGTGAGGAAATTAATTTTAAAACAGCGCCGTCCGTTACACCAGGCCAGCATTCGCCTGGGCCTCAGACCGCCACGGGCGGCGGCCATTTTCCTCACACCTCCGGCGCCGGCTCCCAGCCCCTGCGGGGGAGGTGAGTCTCCGGGCCGGGGCGAGTGGGGGGAACCGCCGACCTCACCCCGCTATCCCGCCCCGGCTTTGAAGCCACCCTCCGGGGCGAGCTCGGTGAACGAGCGAGCCGGCTGCCGGGGGTGGTCCGGGGCGGGGGGGCTTCCCCAGCTGCCGGCGGCGGATCTGGGAGACGGCCGCAAGGAGCCGGTTTCCCGCTCGGAAGCTGCAGCCGCCCGGCGCTTCCCGGGAGACCGGCGGTCCCGGGGAACGAACCCTCCCGCTCGTCGGGGAGGTGCCGCCTTCTCCCTGCGAAAGCGGCTGCTGCCCGAGAACCGCCCCGTAGGCCGGGCTGCCCCCGGCGGCCGCGGCCCGCGGCTGCCGCCCGCTGGAGGGAGCGGGCAGGGCCCGGAGCGGGGAAGGCGGGGGCGGCCCGGGATGGCCTGTGGTCCCCCGGGCGCGGCGTTTCGCCTTCTGTCCCTGAATCAAGTCCATAACTGAACTACCGCAGCCCCTCGAAAGGCACCTGCTCCCGGTGGGACGGCACCGAAGCGGGAAGCAGCCCTAGTTACCTGCGGTGGTTTTTCTCCCGGCGGCTGACTGCCTATTGCTGTTTGTACTTCTAAGTCTCAGGCTTACTCTGCTAGAGTGCTTTTTTCCTCGATTAAAAAGCCCTTCAGCAATCTTTTTTATTCCTGAGGGGATTTCTTACGCGCTCAGATCATGCTACTTTACCGAATTCTTATTTATAAACCAAAAAGACTGCTGCCGTTAAGATGGCTGGTGTAAGAAATTCTCTCTTACCACCACTTTATGCCTCACATCAGCACTCCCCTATTCAGTTGTAACATCAGCATAAACCATAGGCGTGAGGTCCAACAATGTTTTGTTGTTGGATTCCCTGGGGAGGTATCACTTCCATCTCTTACCACCATCCCTCCTTTATATTTCCCTTTAATCCTCTTTGTGGGCCCAGGTCAGGTGCCTGCCCCGGTGATCCAGAAACACCGCTCGCGCGGGGTCTCTGCTTTTCCCTTTAGGCCTCTGCGTGTCAATTCCAAATACAGAGTTTTGTGTTTGCACTGAGGTGCTTTTGTGAACTGGCCTATCTCACAGAATAAGCCAGGCTGTATCATGTCCCTGCCATGCCCTATCTCTAGTCTTTTGGCAAACTTGGTGCTAACTGTAAATGAGAGTGATGACTTGCACATTTCCTTCAAGATTATTCCTGCTACCAGTGCCTGTGGAACATCTCTAGAGAAAGCTCTGACCAACAACTGCTTTTCAAGTGGTTTTATGCCTGTCAGTTAAGCAGTTTTTAGGCCATTTAATTTGGACCATTTCTTTTTCATAAATCATGTTAGACTGAAGCAAAGAGTTTATCAATGTCCATCTGCTTTTTATCAGTGTAGTTACCTCTTTTATCACAATTCTGACTTTGTCTAAGAACAAAACCAGATTTATTTGATAAGGGTTTGTTGTTTGGGGTTTTTTTCTGTAGAAGGGATGCTAGTTACATTCAGATTTCCCTACATGACTCCTTCCTCCACTAGTAATGATCAGTGCTCCTCCAGGTTTCTGAATTTTCCCAGTCCTCTGAGATGAGTATTGGTTGAGCAGTAATGGTCAGCCATCATTACTGGCACTCTAGGTACAAGTTTCCTGCACAACTCAATGAAAAAACCCAACCCCCCAAACCTGGTCTTTCCCTCTAGCAGAAATCTGACATTCTCTTTCTGTAGAAAGGACTGTGAGGTTCTTTGTCATCCTCCAATGACAGATCAACCATCACCCATAAAACAATATCTTGCTGCTTTCTAAATACAGAAAAGACTATTCATTTTAACATTTGCCTTTTCTGTATCAATAACAGTTTACCATTGGCGTACAGTAACAGGACTATACACTTTAATTTTTTAAGTGTTTTTTTTCCCTGTCCTGTACGTCTCAAAAACTCTTTTCTTGTGTTTAGGTCTGCTGGTCAAGATTCTTTTCCTACTGTGTTTAGCTTTATTTATCACTATTGAACTTCATTAGCTACTTGTCTGTATTTATTACTATCTATTTTCATTTCCTGCTGTTTGATAAATAATGCTCCTACTGCCAACAGGTACAATTATTTCCCCTTTGAAGCAGACTGTGCTTGTGTTTTTCACTTCACCCCCAAGAGCATAAAGTGTGGACACTGTCCCAACGCAGCTGGTTTAGAAAATTAAGGAACATGGTAGCATGGTAGTGCCTGCCACTATGGGGAGCTAGTCAGGTTTGTAATAATTTGTCATATGAGATCCTTCAATTCATGGCTTTACCTTTTCCCAGGAGCACTCAAATTAGCTGCGAAAAAAATCCAGATTATGGCATAATATGTGCTGAATCTTGCAGATTCAATTACAAGGGAAAACTGCTGAGTTTTATGGTGTAATCAGCCACAAACCTGGCTACTTCTGTTCAAGAATTAACAGTGGTAAGATAAAGGTTGTAGACAGAAACCTTCAGGTGCACAAACCTGTCTTCCGCTGTCCTTTGGTCACATTCTGGAAGTCTTCAGGAAGATGAAATGGTATGAGGAGCATCCTGCTGGCCAAAAGCAATTATCTAGCACAAAGGCTTTTTTAACTCAGTGGAACTATTATTTCCTATTAAAAATGAGTTAGCTAAGAAAAGGGGCAACCTTTTTTTTAAATGAAGAGTGGCTGCTTGAAAAATATAAAAGTGAAGTACTGTCCCTACTTTTGTATGTAATTATGCTACCCTTTCTTTTTTCTTTCAGATTTCATGGAAGTATTTATTGCCTTCTGATCAAATGCAGTGGGAGAGATTTGCTGATATTTTTCTGTATCAATTAAAAAACAACCTTGTGTTGATGTAAGAGAAACTGATTGAATGAGCTATTCCAACCCTTATCTGCTTCGAACCAATCTTAAGACCTGTGAGTTTCTAACTCAAGGTTCTACATGGAGAGACAGGGCAGCAAGCTAAAATAGCAGGAATTGGCTTCAGAGCAAATAAAAGAAGGTATTTCTTCACCCTACATATACTTCAGCTGTGGAACACATGGTTACTGATAGCTTACATAGGTTCAGAAAGATCTTGGACAGATTTATACAAGAAAAATCCATTGAAGGTCATTATATGCGAAGATTCCACTATGGTCTCATGGAGTATCTGCCTCATGGAGCAATGCATACTATGAAAGTGTTGTACGCTTGCTTTTTTTTTTACTTTTTGCAGGGCAGATGCTATTAGCCTCTTTTGTAGGCAGGGTGCTGGATTAGATGGAGCTGTGGCCTGATCCAGAACAGCTTTTGCATAGTCTTATGTACATGAATCCAACTGCCTCTAACATCTTGTCCCAGTTCCTCTAGACATCATAATACTCACCACGAAGTTCTACATGTGGTATAGACTGGGAAATTGTCCTGTACCAACATGGCTTTCAGTACATTTGGTCTGCACAGAAAATCCTAGAGAAGCAGGGAGAAAGCTCAGGTTGTCCTTATCCACTCATTGATCTGCCTCTCCTCTGCTTGCTTCTAAACACCCAGCCTTGTGGGTTTTCACATCCCACTGTTCATCCTGCTGCTTGTGAATGGGATGGACTTTCACTTTCTTGAATATGTCACAGCATGGTTTAGTTTCCTGGATTTCTATGTAGGCTTTGAACCGACATCGTTAAGATGCTCTGAATAGGAACCCAATTATTTTTATTGCCCATTAGTGCCTGACACAGGCTGCCCAGAAGCAAACTGCTGGTGCTTAACTCAGGTTCAAACCTGATCTGCTCCATAGACCTACAGGATGAACATTTCAGAGGAACCCATGACTATATCAGCATTTAATCAAACAAAATACAAAGTTCTCTGGAGAATATGTACAACAGGCCTCACAAATAGCACTTTCTCCCACAAAATTTAACAGTGCAACCGAGAAAGTTTCTCTGTTCCATGCAGTTGAGTGGAGTTTAGTCTAAAAGACAGAAATAGCACAGTTGTGTGTAAATTAAATGACATTATTTGAAAACAACTCTGAAAGAATGGAGACTAAAAATCTTGTCTAATTAACGTGTAACAATAGTTGATGATTTATTGACTTTTCTGTGAATATACAGTTTCTATTAACAATATTTAGATACATTTTCTCAGAAATTCTTAATTATTTATGTTTAGTAATTTATGATTAAACATTTTACAAGAAACAAGGCACTAAAATGTACAGTTAGTCATCCTTATTACATACGCTGTGAGTTTCAGACATACAGTAGATTCCCCTCACTGACAATTATTGAATCTCTTCCTCCAACGATACGTGTTGTTGCATTTCATACATCCCCAACCATTAGAAAGTATACATTTTAGGGCCCTACTTTTGTCTCCTTTTACTCACTGTTTCTGTAGGAAAAACAAAGAATTTGCTATGAAAATTAGCTAGACAATAAAGATAATGAAAACCCCATTCCTCACGTTTCTAAGGACTCGGACATACTGTGAGCTACTTAGAGTTTCAAACTATAATGTGGGCATTATTTATCAATTAAAAACAAGAGTAACCAAAAAAGTTTGTTTGAAGGTGCAATTCCAGAAACTACTTCCGTGCAGGGCAGAACCAGCTTTGGTATTTGAGGCACTAAAATACTAAACCAACACTTCACAACAGGTGAGATGACTGAGGCTGACACCGTGCTAGGAAAAATCAGATTAGCCTAGTGGCTACCATTTGGCTAAAAAGGAGATCTTAAATAATGTATAGTTTTTAGTGCAATTTAAAAAGCAAAACCCAGAAACTGTTGCTAATAAAAGGCAAAGACCACAAGAGATACCATCTAATACTCCATTAAAATATTTAGTATCAGGAGGAGTGTATACATTTTCAAGTATCTTATGACAAATAGCCCAGTACTTAAGTGCTAGTTCCATTTTAGATGTGCACTGACTATAAGCACAAACACGGCACAATGTCATTTTATATATTGTTAAAATACAACAGAACCTAATGTCACATAATAAATACAATACAATGTAAGGAAAAAGTGGTTTCCTGATTATTTGACCACTTATACAAAAATGACAAAGAGGGGTGTCTAGATTCTAGTTTCTCCTTGAGATTCTCAAGCTCTTGTGCCGGCAATATTTTAGAGGTCCAATTTTCAGTGCTTCTGCATTTAGACTGCAGTGATCCTGAGCCCCCTGAACACACATGGAAAGATTACCACTTTCAAAGGTTTTCAGAGGATCCTTGCAGTCTCCTTGACCACAGGAATTCAGGTGCAATTCCAGTGCTGGTGGAATACACATGCAAAATAGGGAAAGATTCTGCAGGATAAGGAAAAGTGATGGTGGAGAGAAAACCTCATAGAACAGCCTTGAATAATACCCTGGGTTATTGCCAAAGTACAGTGAAAGTTACTTTTTCCCATTGGAAAGATAAGACTTCTAAAAACCTGGCCAATAAGACTTCTCAAAACATGGCCAACATGATGTACCATCACAAGATGATAGTACTAGCAGAGATGGCAATAACACATTTGGAAAGAAATTATCTCTTAAAGTGTTTTCGCTTCTTAGGTATTGTAAAAATATTTCTGTTAAACTGCATGAATTTTTGGAAAAGAGAGGTTCTTACTCACTTAGCAATATGAGTCACTTAAAAATCACAGGAAGAAAAATTGTTAAAGAAAACCATTATGTGATTGTTTTTGATAAGCAAAAACTGTATTTTTTTTCCCTTGTAGTCGCATAGGTTGGAAATTCCAGAAGATGCCCAGGGGAAGTGGGGCTCCAGTGCTCCCTGGAAATTGGTGGGATCTGAAAGTGTAACCAACACGCTCTGTTGAAAATCCCATCCGTGGTTTCTAGACCCCATTTTGCCCAGAAGTCCTGACTTGCTATGACCCCTGCTGAAGACAGCGGGTCAGCACCTCTGGAAAACAGGCCCTGTAACTACACTAGTGCTGCTGGATGCTAGTTGGTGGTGAAACAGCTTGTACATCTTGTGACTGGAAGTTCAGAAACACAACTGCAAAAAGAAAGGTATGATTAGGGCTATGCCTTCTAATTATCTGGGAAGTAGAACAGACCAGAATATCTCTGTATTTGCAATTACCAATTACCAGAACTTTTTTCTGGTACCGATCTAAAATGTCAGGACATCTGCATCTTGAGGAGCTGAAGATCAGAGCTCTCATTATTTAACCTTAGACTCCTCAGAAAAAAAGAAGGTGGAAAGTATAAATAAACACAAAAGCCCACCTATAGCTGAAATTACAAAATATTAGAAAAAGATTTGATACATTGTTCATTTGGTTGAATTTATGTATATAAGTGGGGGTGGATTAAGAGTTCCCTTTATTTCTTTAAATACGAATGTGAACTAATTTGATGGAAGTAGCAAACATTTTACAAGGAAGAAAGGTGAGAGCATGCCTGTGTGATAAATTAACCATACCAGTTAACCAAATTCTAACAGAAAACTGAATCTGTGTTAATTTATTGCTCTTGGTAGTTGAACATTGACAGGGCATAATTTTAACCTGTCCCATGATTTTGAAAGATTTTAATATATAACAGTTTAAAAAATCAATTGCTTACCACCCACGGCCATTTTTACAGGTCACCAAAGTAACCCACTGCTGTTACTATGTCCATACTTGTGTTTTAAGTTGTGACAGGACGTGGGCTTGAGTTTGCTGCTCCGCAGGGCTTGAGCCACTTATGTCCACGCTGCATGTAAGAGAAGGGCTTAAGTTTAAGCCAGTCTTTTCTCACACCTGATTTTCCCAGCCTGGCTCCCTGACAGTGCACCCATGCTGGATTTACAGAAGCAGTGTTGGTAGCTGTGGCATTTGGACCAGAAAGAGAGCAGAGATCTACACTTATCTATCAAGCCCACAGCAACATGTAGAGAAATGTATTGGCTTCAGCGGGACTGTGGAAGTATAAACTGGAAGCAAGCAATTAATTTATCACTCTACAAGAGGAGTAAAAGCAAGATTTACCCCAGAACACAGTGTTGTAATTGGCTGAGACAAAGTGCCATTGCGATTGTTCATTGATTATACCTCTAAATTTGCCATCTTATCAGTGTGACAAGGCACCTCAGTGACACAGGTAGCATTGATGGTTGTTCTTGCTAGCCAAAACCCCTAATTTTTTATACAAATTGATCCACCACCACTGATTTGGTAATCGGAAAAGATGCAGGGAGTCAGTGCCAGACAACTTGAGAACGTGAGCCCCTTGCCATGGTCCAACTGGCACCACCACATGGCTATTGCATCCAAGTAGTATTGCATTCAAGAGGAACAGGACAAAATCAGCATGGGAAGTCTTCTTCAAATGCTATCAGCCGCCAATGGAGTGCAACATGAAGCCCAGTCTAGCCTCAGAGCCCTCACGCAAGCCAGTAATTGAAAGCAAAACAAGTGCATTTTGGAAACTAATGTTGCTTTATTTGGCAAGGACTTCTCATTTTAGACCTCACTTTAGACAGAAAGTTGGAGGTAAGGCAATATTTGGATTGGACATTACTGTTCCTCAAGCAGAGGTTGAACCTCTCTGTTAGGTCAGCACTGATAACTCCCAGCCTGCCAAAATTTCTGCTCTGGTTTGAATACCAGATCCATCCAATCACCTCCCTAATTTGTACTTTTCAGAGTCTCAGCATGTGAGAGCATTTGCAAGATCTTTTTCAGATCAATGGAATTTACCATGTGTGTGTCAATTCAGACTTCATACAGTCCGCAGGCTCAGTATTCAAAAGTTATAAAGCCACATGGCTCATTGGGTTGATGGGTCTGTGGGAACACATAGGTGTCTGATACAACAAACCAATTTTTAGCAAAGCTTCGGTGAGAGTAACAGGTCAAAATTTCAAAACTCCACAATTAAAAAGAAGCAGGAGGTTTTTTCCCCACATTATACTGTGATACAGAATGTGTGACAGGAATTTATATGGGCGGTTCAGCTGGTGCATTTGTGGCTTAGTACATAATTTCAAGGCATAATTCTAAGAAAAGGGAAGGGATGCGTGCGTGACCAAATAATGGGCAGAGCTTGAGCAGCTTATATGTCATCTCATTAGTGCCATATAAATAATAAATGACTACAAAATTGGTGTATAATGCCAGTTTCAGATTTAGGGCTGTCCAAGAACAGCCTCATATATGAGAAGAAATATCTGCAGACTTGTGGAATACAATCAATCTCAAGTTGTGCTGAATACAAACCTACTTCTACTCTCTTGCCAAACAAATTTGATTAATGAGGTGCTCTAACGTTTGGTCAGAAACTGAAGCACACAACTGTTCTGCAGCTGGACTGAATAACAAAAGGAAAACAATCTCAATCAACATTTAAAAAAAAACCCACTTAAATTAAATAAGGATGATCTAAAAATCTATCTTGCTTTATTTCTGTTACATTAGAGAGTTATTTCCTTAAATATATACATGTGGTGTAGCTTTTTATCTAGCCACCTTTTCATCAGGAAGGCAACAGATTGTTTCTAGGTATTTTGACTGCTTAATTATTTTTTCTTTTTCCTTCTGTTTTTGTCCTGTGGCTGTTTTGACAGATTGGGAAATCTAGACTAGGATGAATTAGAAGATTAGGCAAAAATAATTCTTGATTCTTACTGTTAAAGAGATTGACCATCCAATGAGATGCATCCCCATGCCCTCATGAATGTAACATTTTTATAATCCACAGCCATGCAGTGGACAACCTTTTCCTTTTCCTTGCTGTATAGCCTATGCCATTTGGCAGACTACGTGCTGGACAAATTTCACATGCCTTTCTGCAGTGCATAGCATGCATGTCTGGATAACGCAGTCTCAGAAAATTGTCCAACTTCAGTTTAGTAAAGAGTGAGGTCTAATAACTCTGGTGGGATTCCTACTTGATGCATTTACTTTTCTTATTGTCAGGCACTTGGAGCTGTGAATAGTATGATAGAGGTGTCTAGAGTCTCAAAGGAAAGAGTAATCAGGGAAGGTGAAGACCATGTGGGGGAATTGTTTGACATACATGACAATGTTACCTCTTGGGACAGCTAAGTGCTGTCTTCACTTCTGACTCACTCTAAAACCATACCAGCCCTTTTTTTTTTGCTTTTGCAAGTTTTTAATTTGTTCAGTGTTATTAACATGACTAATGATGCTGTGGGATGCCTAATCCCTTCACCACCAGAACAGTAAAATGTTCAGAGCCACAGCTAGTAATTTTCTATTTTATTGCTCTTGTTTTAGGCCCACAAATCTGTCCACATTTCTATGTGCACCTTTTTTACATATAAGAGAATCAAGCTGTTTTATGTAATTCCATGAACAGCAACAAAAAAAAATTAAAAATATTGAAAGGTCTCTAAGAAGCAAAGTCCCTTGTAAATTAGCAACACAGAAGTTAATCTGTGATACCAGAAACAGAGATTACTGCTTGCTTTCACTGTAAAAATATATTATCCTATTCTTATAGATGGCAACAAATTGTCTTCTTTCTTCTTATCAAATGTACAGAGCCGTCCTCTGTAATGTTTTTTAAACTATATTAACAGTCACTGCATATTATCCTATCACTTTGTTACTTGGTTTATTTTATTAGCCTAAATGTATTAATTTTAATATACATTAGTACTTAATTTGCACAGAAAGGTTTTTGAATATCTAACTAGAGACAAAGTTCAGGAAGAGTGATGATGTGTGAGTTTATAGTCAGCTGCTTTAAGAAGAAACAGAAAATAATGTGAAAAGGCAATTATCTTATGAAAACAACTAAGATGCATCGGTCTTATAAAAACAGCTTTGAACAAGCTAGCTTAAAATAGGAAATCACAGGGCTACTTGTGAGGGACTTTACTTGCCTGGAAAAAAATACAATTAAATGTTACTTTAAGATTTACATGTAATTCCCCTACCCCCAAAGTAACAATCTATAAATGTGTAGCAGTTTATCATTTCAATGTCATCATTCACCACACCCTGCCTAGAAGGTCATAGTTTCTCTTCATAAGAACATAGAGGCTGAGAACAATGGCCACTACATTTCTGGTATATATTTTTTCTTACAGAGTTAAGCTGGGATCATTTTGCCCAGTGTATCTTTTAAGTTCATTCTTGCCAACAACTTGTATAACAAATCCAGAGAAGAACAACAGGCATGTTCTTCTTCTTAAAATACTGCTGTATTTTATCTATGGAACAACCTTGGGAAAATGCCTGTATAGCTTGGCCAAATGATTAACAGGAAAACACAATTATGTGAAAGTATTTGAATGATGTAAGCTAGAAAAAAGGGAGAGGAACAAATGGACATATTGTCTGAGATGGCTATATTACATATAAGAAAAGTCGAACAAAAAAGATAAACCCTAATACCAGAGGAAGTAATTGCAAAAAAAAAAAAAAAAAAGGTAAAAGCCACATTTCTCAAGTCATTTAAACTCTACCACACCAATCACCTTATAAAGCCTTTAGATGAAGAAGCCAAAGCCTGGCAAGGAGACACATTACTTTATCTTGTTAATCTTTTGCATTTTTCTGTGTCTATCACCCAATCTTACAGCAACCAACAGTCACCACAGGTGGGAAAGCAAAAGCCCATGTCACCAGTAAGCCGTCTATTACCTGTACCACAAAAGCATCTTGTATCATTTGTGTTGTGTGACATTCCCATTCTTCCTCTACGCGTGTACTGATCATTCTTTCTTTCATGTCTTCTTCTTGGCTCTTTCTAATTTTTCTCCTGTGATCTTCTTTCTTTTAAATAGAAGCTGAATTAAAAGGGTCTATTGTTCAGCCTAAGAACTGTAACTTTTGGTCTCAGAATAAGAATATATACCAAAATGTAAGGCATTGCCCACCTAGTACAGTCTGAAAACATGAACATTTTAAATGATTTTTTAATATAAAAATAAAACAATCATTCATGAGCAATGGTATAACTTTCAGGAGTCAAAACTACCCTTGTCTCACATTTCATGAGATTCTCCCTAGACTATTTCATACCTTCTCACAGGGCTATCTAGATCTGGATTGTCTCTCTGTTCTTGCTCTCTTCACAGTGCTGAAATTGCTTCCGTTCGTCACCTTTTGATACCTTAACATACATGGTTTCGATTTCATAGTTTCAAATTACTTTCACTTAGAAGCAGTGTGGAAGGAATCTCATTATTGGTTAAGACAAATGTCTTTACTATTCTTTTTTTCTGGATGGTGCCTGAACAATTTTCATAACCACTCAAATAACTGACTCATCTTCCAGACCACAGAATGCAACCTCAGAACAAAAAGATCCTCACTCCTGTTTACTTCTTTCTTTTGCCTCTACTGTTATTATACCTTCCAATAGTGTTTCCATTCAGCAGGAAAAAACTGTCCATAGTGATACTCTTCTTTGGAAGTCCTACGCTTCCTTCATACAGCCAATTTACAAGAAAACTGAGTTTACTGTCAAAAAGATCTCTCTTCAGATTTCACGCATGGCCTATTTTTTTGATCTTGCAGCAGCTCTGCAAATTTTTTTTTCTCTGTCATATAAAATAAGTTGTAATAAATCGCTCCCATTGCAATTGCTGTTGTGACCATGGGGAGCAACACGTGTACCACAGTGTTAACCACAGTGAGTACTGTGGTTGATAATGGCAGTGCTTGCAAAGATGAATCACCAGCAGGGAAAGCAGTTCAAGAAAAAGAAACACACACACGCCCCCCCGCCACCTCCTGCAAAACAAAACCAAAAGAAACTCACTCCACCAGAAAGAACATCCAGGGAAGAGATGGGAGTGTAACTGGGAATGTATGTTTCATAACATACTCTAATTTGAATACGTTGCTCACTGTATGGACTTGCCCTCATGAATCATGCTCTGAAAATACTTTATTGAATAATGGGATACTCAGGTTTTTCAATGAAAATTTATGTTTTTGTTAATTTTTCTCACTGCTTCATATGACAGTTGTACACCTTCCTGTAAAACACCTTTTCACGCATCAGAAGTTCTTACAAATCTTTGCAGAGTTTTGTATTTCATGTTTTCTTAACCCTTGCCCCACTAGAATAAATGATTGCCTGGGGAAGGATTATCTTTATTTGTGCTTTCCTACCATCTACTATTCTGGACCCCCAAACTCTGTGGGGACCTTCATGTGAACGCTTTCATACAAATCATGTCCATCACCCCTCACTGACAGCAAAGGCAAAAAACACACCACCGTAACACACAGGACAGAACAAAACAGAACAGTGGTCCAGGACAGGAATGATTCCCTTGAACTGCTTCCCACCCTACGTGAAGGAAAAGAGGGCAAGTCTTAGTCTTTTCTTCTAGCTAGGGAGAGGTTGAAATACTCAAGCCAGCTGCTACTCCATCAAGTACTGCATAGGGAGATAGAGGGAGACTTTGCCAATGGACTGGCTGGCTCACTACATTTTAAGAGCTTTATGAATTGTTAAAAAGCTCTTTCCCTCAGAATGACTCCAGGTAAACAGCACACAGCGCTGGCAGCAGTGTGCCACCCTCCTATTTCGGTATTCTACTTGAATACAAGATGGGCCTGGAAAAGAAAGGACAAGCACAATGGCTTTTGAGGAAGAAGTCACTTTCTTTCCACTTAAGGGTCAGGGCTCAAATAACTGGCAGGCCAGTCCACAACCATTCCTTTAATCAGCCAGCCTGCTGGAAAATATTACTGTTCTTCATAAGCAAAGGGCTCCGTTACTACAGTGGTCCTTTTGCTACTTCCTTCATTTTCACATCTTCTGTGAAGAATAAGTTATGAACTATATTAACCAGAGACAAGGGTTTTTTTTTTTTTCCTAAGCCCCAGCATAACAATCCAACCAATACCTGTCAATCACCTTTTGTCTCAATAGCAGAGAGCAACTCTAACCCTTGCCTTCATTCGGGAAATGGTAGACAGGAGGAGACAGAAATCAAAACAAATGCTATAACCTGATATTTAAAGCTGTTAAATTTTCTTAAGAACACCCAATGTAAGAATAGCCACAGTACCTTAAATTTCAAAAGGATGTTAGGGTATTCTGAGAGGGGAAAATATGTTCACATTTTAGAACACTGTGCATGTCTGAGAGTTAAATAAATCAGAACTACCTACAAATGAGCAATACAGTTTTCCCCTTGGTGGACTCTACCACTGTTTCCCTAAACATTAAGAGTCAAAGTGTGTTCACTATCAGCCAGGCACCTATCCTGTCACTGTACATTCACATTAAAAAACCCTCTTTCCAGTGCGCATTACTCATAAATGTGCTCAATCACACTGACTCTCTGACCCTTTATGTTCTAAGGTGAATTAGGAAAGGGTCTGTTAAAGGATGATACAGGCCATTCTTTTGTGATGGTCTGCAGTTTTCTCTCCCAATACATTTTCTTTTTATTTAGGACTTCCATTTTTATCCTGTGTTCTTCTTCAGCCATCTCACACTCTCTTTCTATTTGCTGTATTTTTGCCACATGAACTTCATTCATTTGGATTAACTGCAGTTGCAAAATTGACATTTGCTGATGATGTTCTTCCTCATGCATCTTTTTCAGAGCACTTTCCTGAGATGCTTTACTTCTGTAGTTCTTATCTGCTGCTATTCTGACATCAGAACACGAAGGCTCAGGTTGGGAGGTACCTTCACATACTGGGAAATGTACCAGCTCTTTCTCTTCATCACAAAGTTCTCTATTTGAGACAACAAATGACTCTGCAAAACATAAGAGGAAAAAGTATTATAGTATTCCCTTGTTCTCCCTCAAGAAACACAAACTTGTGATAGTACAGTTATTGGTGAATGCATCTAAACCTCGTGCTTCTGTACCACAGTACAGGAGCCACTACGTAATGAAGTTCTGTTACAGAATACTAAGGGCGTAATGGTCTGAACTGAATCACTTTGGGCTCTGTTGATAGACCTCCATGGCTATAACGGGAGCTCAGAATACTAAAGTGAATGCAGACATTTATAAGTGCACACCTAAATTTAGGTGGCTGAGCCTGAAGCTGAACCTTAATGCAGCTGTTTAAGCCAAATCTGTATGTGACTTGCAATATTTTTATGAAAGGTCTGAGAGTCAGGTGAAGAGCTGTATCAACATGAATACCAGGAGACTGAAGGAATACTAGGAAGAATACTATTTATTCCTTCCTTATCGCTACTGTGCATGTCATAAATGTAGTGGTGTATACTTTTAGGAAAAAAATATATTATTCTAACTTTGAGAAGGTTCTACCAATTCTTCTGAAAGAAAAGAAGCTACTCATGGAATAAAATAGTTACCACTACAAGTAAGGGTCTCAGAATACATTCCTCTACAAATCCTGATGACTACTTATGGGAAATACAATTATGAAAGAGACATTGTAAGAATGTTATCTAACAATGTAGTTACTGTTGTCTTTTGAGCAAGGACAGTCTTCTATGTGCAATCCTGACATAATAAACTTTGCAAGAAACCACTGTAGCCACCCTTCCTTCTGGTTTTGGATTATTCCTTCTGTGTATGCTTGCCAAACAAAGAAGAATGTAGTGCTGAACTTTTTCAGAAAGGCCATTCTCCAATGTGGACTGCAGTGTGAAATATGGCTCTACGTACTCTTTTTAGTCCTTGAAAACAAAGGAGGAAAGACCTACAGGGAACTCTTGCAGCAGACAATTGTGTATCAATTTGCTGCTGGTGGCTTTTTTTTTTTTTCTTTTTAATGCTCAGAGAACCTTTTCCAGCAAAATGATACTTTATAAAGGATCAAAATATCCTTGGGATTGTTCTCTGGAAAGCCAGCATGATAACTACTGTGATGCCTGCCACAAAGTAGAAGATATGTCAAGAACCGATGAAAAAAAAATTGAGTAAAACCTCAGTTTAACTCCTGGGGGCCTAGGGAAATACACAGAGTCTTATAATATCATAGCTCTACAATTACGTTTCTATAACCAGCAGTCACAGCTAAGTGGAGAGATTTAGACTGCTGAAAGAGAATCACTGGCAAAATCACATACAAAACAATACCACTTGCATCATTACAGTAACATTTATACCTTGACTAGAAGCATCAGGCTGATATTCAGAATCTTCTTCTGGTGGGCTCTGCAAAAAGTACATTTGCTCAGGCATTATGCTGGCAATCTTCTCTTTCCCTATGATGTGAGTATTTATAAGTGGACTAATACTTCTTTTTACCTTCTCCCGCCTTTCATGTGCCATTATCTTTTTTGTCCGTGCCTTGATATTTTCCCAGCATTTCTTTAACTGTTTGAAGTCTCGCAG
>JANHGO010000063.1:88845024-88859231 GCA_024606505.1 Aquila spilogaster | reverse complement strand
GCCTGCTTTGGCAGGAGGGTTGGACTAGATGATCTCTGGAGGTCCCTTCCAACCCCTACAATTCTGTGATTCTGTGATTCTGTGATTTTTGTTTCCTTCTCCTTATTAAACAATACCCTTACTGCCAATGGCTAC
Source organism: Aquila spilogaster (assembly GCA_024606505.1). Classification (NCBI taxonomy): domain Eukaryota; kingdom Metazoa; phylum Chordata; class Aves; order Accipitriformes; family Accipitridae; genus Aquila; species Aquila spilogaster. The sequence continues at coordinate 88,859,096 of JANHGO010000063.1, read as the reverse complement.
ATTTATTTTCCCTTTGAGGTAGACTCCGCTTGTTTTGTTCCCTTCATTTCTCCACCAAGAGTCAACCTCTGTTCAGGAATCAGCAGTGGCAAGAAAAAGGCTGTAGATGGAAGTCAGGTCTTTTACTAGATCTGAAAGTTTAGATTAAGGAAATAAATAAACAAACAAACCTTCAGGTGCACAAACCAATCTTCAGGTGTCCTGTTTTCACATTCTGGAAGTTTTCAGAACCTTGAAGAGTTGGCCAAAAGTAATCACCTACAAGGGTTGTTTAACTCAATTCTGATTGAAAATGAGTTAAGGAGAAGAAGGAGAAACCTTATTTTGATGTGAGGAGTGGCTGAAAAGTATAAAAATGATATTTCACTTCTACTTTTATACACGATCATGCTACCTTTTCTTTTTTCTTTGAATTTCATGTAAGTCCTTGTTGCTTTCTGATAAATGCAGTGGAAGAGATTTGCTCTTATTTTTCTGTAGCAAGTTGTGGAATATGGCCCAGGCAGAGCTTGCTGAAGAAGGGGAGAGGTCATGCAAGACCGGAGAACAGGATGAGGTTTAGGTCCAGTAGCCATCCTCTGATCGATAACGAGAACTGTCCCTCACAGTGCAATTCAGATAAGGCTGTAGCTATGCATCTGTCACTCCATTCCTTCCAGCTGTCTCCACTAACCTTATCTGTGCCTAACCGTGCACGGCCTGGTACTCATGTCGGGGGCCTGAGCTATGACCAGAAGTTGTCAAGGAAAAGAGAAGCACCACCTCTAGCAAAAACATGGTAACCATAAAACCGTGTGATGAACCTAGGAATGATTCTTCATGTTTTTGGGAACTGAAAATGAGGTCTTAAGGAGCCAACAGAAGTTTCTCTGCTTTTCAGCAAAGTCATGCTTTTTTTCATACCCCTGTCTATATCTAAGCATGCTTAACCTCCTTGCTAATCATGAAAAACTACATGTAAAAGAGATATAAAATCAGGGTGCTGGTGAACACTGGAGTTCCCTTCAGTTGGCCTGAGACTTCTCAGCTTGCAAGCCCCCTCCTTCCTGTAACTCCTGAAGTACCCCATCCCACAACAGATGTGCTGACAAGACAGGTCATATAACTTTTCCTGCTCTAATTTACCTTTCATATAACCTTACCCAACCTAATTTACCTCCTCCTCCCCTTTCTGGAATACTGATTAGTCATAGGCCAATACATGGTTTGCTTAGAATATGGTGGATCATATATGCAACAGGACTTTGAATTTCTAACTCAAGGTTCTACGTGGGAAGGTAGGGCAACAAGCTAAGAGAGCAGAAGCTGGATTTGGAGAAAATAAAGAAGATATTTCTTCACTTTACATATAGTCCAGTGGAATGCATAGTTACTGATAGCTTACATAAGTTCAAAAAGACATTGCACAAATTTTTTCAAGAATGATCCGTACAAAGCTATTAAATATGAAGATACCAATTCTATCTCATGAAGTATCCACTTAACAGACCAATGTGTACTGTCAAAGTATTGTATGCTTACTTCGATTATTGCTTTTTGCAGGGCATATGCTGCTGGCCATTTCCCTAGGTCAGATACTGGATTTGGTGGAGCTGTATTGTGATCCAGAACAGATTCTGCACGGTCATGTGCACTTGGATCCATCTGCCTCTGAGGTCCTGTCCCAGTTCACCTGGACATCATAATGCCACAAAGTTTGACATGTGTTATGGGCAGGCAAGACACCTGCCCATACCACTGCAGGTACAGGTCATGCCATAGCATCACTTAGTTTACTGTGTTTCTGTAGATTTCCTACTGGTGTCTTTGAGATGGTCTTAATAGGAATCCAATTATTTTTATTGCCAATCAATGGCCACCAAAGGCTGCCCTTAAAGTAGTGCTCATGCTTATGCTCAGGTTCAAATGTGAGCTATTCAGTAAGCAGATAGGATGAACATTTCAGAGAAGCTTGTGTCTGTATCAATATTTGCCCAAAGAAAATACAAAGTTCTATGGAGAATATATACAGAGGACTTCACAAACAGCACTTTGTCCCATAGAGTTTGGAGCGTAACTCATAAACAGTTTCTCTCTTCCATGCAACTGAGCAGAGTTTAGTTTAAGACAGAAATAGCACTGCCATGGGTAAATTCAGTGACACTATTTGAAAACAACTCTGAGAGAATGGAGACTCAAAATCTCTTCTAATTAATACTTAACAATAGTTGAGGATTTATTGACTTTTCTGTGAATATACAGTTTCTATTGGCAGTATTTGGATACATTTTCTCAGAAACTTCTCACAGTTTATGTTTAGTAATTTATGATTCAACATTTTACAAGAAACAAGGCACTAAAATGTACAGTTAGTCATCCTTATTACATACTCTGTGAGTTTCAGACATACAGCAGATTCCTCTCACTTGGAGGAGTGAGACTGACTCTCTTCTTCCAGTGTCACATTTTATTACATTTCTTACATCTCCAACATTAGAAATTATACATTTTAGAGCCCTACTTTTGTGTCCTTTCAGTTGCTGTTCCTGTAAGAAAAGAATTTACTATGAAATAGTAAATAGCTACCAAATAAAGATCCTTCACGTTTCTAAGGACATAGACATACCAGCTGCAAGCTTCTTTAGATTCAGACCTTAACATGGGCATTATTTATCAATTTATTTATCAATTATAAAACAACATCAACATAAACCATCGTTTGAAGGTGCAATGGCAGAAGCTACTTCTGTGCAGGACAGGAACAGCCTTGATGGTACCTGAGGCACTAAAATACTAAACTAACACCTTCTGGTGGGTGAGATGGCTGAGGCTGACACCATGCTAGACAAATCAGAGTAACGTCATGGCTTAACAAGGGTTGGGGCTGAAATAATGTATAGTTTTTGGTGCAATTTAAAAAGCAAAACTCAGCAACTTGCTAATAAAAGACAAAGACCGCAAGAGATACTATCTAATACTCTATTAAAATATTTAATGCCAGAAGGAGTGTGCACATTTTCAAGTATCTTAGGACAAATTGCCCAGGACTTAAGTGCTAGTTCTGTTACAAGGGAAGCTCCAAAAGTAATGCCTCCTGTTTTATTATATTGGCTCATGGCATCAGAGGCAGATGTTGATGGGATGGCAGTAGTGGCTGGACCTTACCACCAATATTCTGTTACATTGTGTTGCCATGACAAAATGGCGCCTGACATGAAAGTACATATGAAGCAAAAGTGTGGAACTGAATTCCTCCATGCAGAAAAATTTGTACCTGTTGACATTCATCAACATTTGCTGAATGTTAATGGAGACCAAACAGTGAATGCGAGCACAGTGAGGCGGTGGGTGGTGCGTTTGTGCAGTGGTGACAGCGACAGTGGGTCACCTCCGCTGGTGCAGACTTTTATGAGCACAGGATGCAGGGTCTCATTTATCACTGGTGAAAATGCATAGCTAATGGTGGTGACTGTGTTGAAAAATAATAGTGTTTTGTAGCTGCAAATTTGCTCAATAAATAGTGTTATTGTCCTCTTTGTATCTGTTGTAATTTCCATGGAAATAAACAGGAGGCATTACTTTACTTTTAGAGTTGCCTCCACAGATGCTCACCGACAATAAGCACAAACACTGTACAATGTAGTTTTATATATTGCTAAAATACAACAGAAACTAATGGTGCATAAGTCCAACACAGTGTAAATAAAAAGTGGTTTCCTAATTATTCGACCACTTAACACGAGAATGACAAAGAGGAGCATCTAGATTCAAGTTTCTTCTTGAGATTGCCAAGCGCAAGGGCTGGCGGTGGTTTAGGGATCAGATTTCCAGTTCCTTTGCATTTGGACTGTAGCAATCCTGAGCACTCTGCACACACATGGAAAGATTCTGCTTTGGTTTTCAGAAGATCCTCGCAGTCCCCAACACCAAAGGAATTCAGGTGCTCGTGGAATGTACATGCAAAATAGGGGAAATCTCTGCAAGATTAAAAAGTGACAGTGGAGAGAGAATAGCTTGTAACAACCTTGAATAATGACACCCAATTAAAGCAAAAGCTGCTTTTTCTCCTTGGAAAAACAAGACTTCTTCAAACCTGGCCAACATGATGTATAATCATGTACATTGTACAGACGACAATAATGAATCTGGAAATGAATTGTCTCTTAAAGCCTTTTTCCTTCTCAAGTATTGTAAAAAATACTTCTGTGAACTGCATACATTTTTGTAAAAGAGGTTCTTATGTAGCAATAAGAGTCACTCAAGGAGAAAAAAAGTTAAAGAAAACCAGTATGTATTTGCTCTTGTTAAGCAATATATCTAGCATCCAACACCGGTACTGCTGGGTGCCAGCTGGACACATTATGTCTGAAGTCCAGAAATACAGCCACAAAAAGAAAGCTCTGAGAGCTATGCCTTCTGGTTCTGTGGAACCTTTTCAAGTTATGATCTAAAATACCAGGACATCTCCTGTCCAGAACCTAAAGATCAGAGCTCTCAGTATTTAACCTTAGACTCTTCAGAAAAAAAAGAAAAGAGGAAAGTATAAATAAGCACAAAAGACCACAAATATTAAACCTGTTCTCCATTTAGTTGAACTTATATATATCCATGTGGAGATTCATTAACAACAGTTTTGTTGTGTTTTTTTTTTTTTTAAGGAATGTGAAGTAATGATGGAAGTAGCAAAGATTTTACACAGAAGAGGTGAGCGTGTCTGTGTGATGTATTTCCTGTACCAGTTAACCAAATCCTAACAGAAAATGGAACCCATTCAGACTGAAGTGGTGGTAATTTACTACTCTTGGTAGTCGAACATTTGACAAAGTATAATTTTAGCCTGTCCCATGATTTGGAAGATGTGAATGTATAATCTTTATTTTTTGAATTGCTTACCATTTTTACAGATTGCCAAAATAACCTGCTGCAGTTACTACACCCACCCTTTTTACATAGCAAGGGTTTGCAGATTGAGTTTGCTGCACTGTTGGGCTTGAGCTGCGTATCCCCAAATTGTGTAGGGGAAGGGCTCAGGCCTCAGCCACTCTTTTGCCACACCTGACTTCCCCAGCCCTGCTCCCTGGCAGTGTGTTTGTGCCGAATTTACACACACAGCTGTGGCCTTTGGATCAGCATTTAAGCTGAGATTTAAAATTCTCTATCAAACCCATGGCAACCTACAGAAATCTGTTGGCTTTGAAGAAACTGTGTAAATGTACACTGGAAGCAAACAACTAATTTATCAGTCTATGAGAGGAGTAAAAGCAAGATTTAACCCGGAAAGATTTGTTGCAATTGGCTGAGACAGTGATACAAGTACCAATCACACCTCAACTTGCTGCGTTGTTGGTATGATAAGGCACCTCACCAACACAGTTAGCAAAAATGGCTGTTCCTGCTGACCCCTCATTTGCATACAAATTCATCCACCATAGTTGATTTGGTAATTGGAAAAGAGGCAGGCACTCGGTGCCAGGCAACTTGAGGACCCATGGTCAAATCAGCATCACCACATCACACTGTGTACAGCTGGATGAGAGTGTTGCAGTCAAGAGAAACAGAACAAAATCAGCTTGGGAAGCATTCTCAAAATGCTTTCAGCCAACAACAGCGCGCACCAGAAAGCCCAGCCTTAGAGCCCTTGGGCAAGGCAGAACTTGAAATCAAACCAAATCAAAACAAATGCTTTTTGGAAACTACTGTTGCTTTATTTGGCAAGAATTTCTCATTACACCTCATTTTAGATAGAAAGTTTGAGGTAAGGCAATATTTGGATTGGACATCATTGTTCTTGCAGTCAAGAGGTCAAACCTCTGTATTAGGTCAGCAGTGATAATTCCCAGCCTGCCAAAATTTCAGTGCTGGTATAAATACCAAATCCATCACATCACCTCCCTAGTCTGTATTTGGAGTTTCAGTATGTGACAGTATGTACAAGGTCTTTTTCAGATAAACGGAATTTATCACGTGCGTGTCAATTCAGACTTTGTACAGTCCAAAGGCTTGGTATTTAGAAGCTATAAAGCCAAGAGTTTCACTGAGTTAAAGGACAGTTCTGTAGGAATACAAAGGTGTCTAATAGGAGAAAGCAATTTTAAGCAAAATTCAGTGAGGATCACAGGTCAAAATTTTCAAAGTCCCAAACCAAACAGAAGTCAGATTTTGCCTACATGTTACACTATGGCACAGAATGTGTAGCAGGCATTTATACAGGAGAAACATCAGGTCCGTTTGTTGCTCAGTACAACATTTCATGGTGTAACTGTAAGGAAAGATAAGGGTTTTGTGCGTGACCGAATAATAGGCAGAGCATGAAGAGCTTATATGTCACCTCATTAGCACTGTATGAATAGTGAGTTACAACTAAATTGGCATCTGATGCCAGTTCCTGATTGAGGACTGTCCAAGAACAGCCCCTTATATCCGAGAAAAAATATCTGAAGGTGCTGGAATATAATCCATCTCAAGCTGTGCTGAACACAAACCTACTTTTCTGTTGCCAAACAAGTTTGATTAATTAGGTGCCCCAGCACTCAGTCAGAAACTGAAGCACACAACTATTCTGCAGCTGGACTGAATAACAAAAAGAAAGCACACATTCTCAATCAACATTTGAAAAAAAACCACATTATTTAATTAAGGACTGTCTAAAAATCTATCATGCTCTATTTCTATTACATTAGAGTTCTTTCCCTAAATATATGTATTTATATAGCGTAGTTTTTTGTTGTTTTTTTTTTTTTTCTTGCCAGCTCTTCTGGTGAAGCAACAGATTTTTGCTGAATTCTATTTTATTTTTATTTTTTTTCCTGTGGCTATTTTAACAGGAAAGGTGAAGACCGTGTGGCGGAATTCCTTGATGCGTGTGACAGAATTCTCTCTTAGGACAGCCAGGAGCTGTCCTCACTTCTGGCTCACTCTGTAACTGTACCAACGTTTTATTTTATTCTATTTTTGGCTTTGCAAGTTTTTAATTCGTTCAGTGTTATTAACATGACTAAAGATGTTGTGGGATGCCTAATCCCTTCATCACCAGAACAGCAAAGTTCTCAGGGCCACAGCTAGGAGTTGTTTGTTTCATTACCCAGAAATCTGTCCATATTTCTATATGCATTTAAGGCAATCGACATTTTTTTTGTGTGTAATTCTGTGATAAAACAAAAAACAAACCCTACGAAGCAAAGTCCCCTTTATCAGCAGCTCAAAAGTTATTCTGATACCAGACAGAGATCAAAGCTTGCTTTCATTGTAAAAAGACATTAGTTTTCTATGCTTATTAATGGCAACAAACTGTATTCTTTCTTTCTTTCTTTCCATCAAATGTACAGAGCTGCCCTGCATAATGATTTTTAAATGATATTAACAGTTATTGCACATTATCCCATCATCTTGTTACTTGGCTTATTTTATTAGTCTAAGTGTATTAATTTTAGTACACATCAGTACTGATTTGCACAGAAACATTTCTGAATATCTTACCAGAGACAAAGTTCAGGAAGAGCAATGATGTGTGAGCTTTACATTTAACTGCTTTGAGAAGAAAACAAAAATTCAAGTGAAAAGGGAGTCCAATTGTGAAAAAAAAAAAAAGCCTTAGGTGCATCAGTGCATCATAAAAACACCTTTGAACAAACAAGCTCAAAACACAAAATCACGGGACTACTTGTGATGGACTTCACTTGCCTAAATAAAAATGGTATTTTAAGATTCCCATGTAATTCACCTATCTCCAAAGTAACAATATTTAAATGTGTAGGAGTTTATGATTTCAGTGTTATTATGAAGGTATGATGCTGTGACCACAAACTCAGAATAAACGAGAAACATTAAAGCATGAGAGTGGAAGAAAGAAGAGGACACATTGTAAAAGCCACTGTAGCTACAGCCAGTTAAAAAAATCTGCAAACATTTAGTGCTGCAAACACACAGAGATAACTCATCTTTAAACATTCAGGACTACCTCCTCAGCTGCACTAAATGTGGTATAACTCAGGAAGCGTAGCCCCAAACCTTGCATTTTGCAGGGCTGCAACAAGACAGCTGAGTCCTGCAGACCAAGTGCTGAGCAATGTCTGCCCTTGTGTGGATTCCTGTAAAGGTATGGGAGTACCGGGTGCGTGGCCCTGCCTAAAGGCATCCCTGCTGTGTAGGAAGGAGCACTGTGGTGAGGGTTTGTGATAAGCAGCAAGATCCCTTGCTCCAGTGACAGAACTTTGGAAATGAGGTACTGTAAGGTTATGTGTGCGCAGCAGTGTAGGAAAGGCTCGGTGGCCATGCTTGATGTGGATGTAGATGGAGATGACTGTGACAAACACCCACTCCAAGCTCAGATGCTGTGGTACAGGCATACTGGGCAAGAGAAAGAAGAGAGCAAAACACAACTCCAGATTAAATCTCCTGCACATATTGCTGGTTAAATGAAGAAGGGGGAATGCAGACATAGGAAATAAATGCAAAAGGAAAAAATAGCACATAAAAAAGATTTATACCAGATACTGTTGAATTTTATCTATGGAAAAACTGGTGAAAATGCCTGTGTAGCTTGATGAAATGATTAACAGGAAAACACAGTTCTTCCTCTATGTATATATTGATCATTCTTTCTTTCATATTTTCATTTTGGTTCTAATTTTTCTCCCATTATTTTGCCTTCAAGTAGAAGCTGAATTAAAAGGTTATATCTTTCAGCCTAAGAACAGTAACTTTGGGGTTCAGAATAAGTATACGTACCAAAATGCATGGCATTTCCCACTTAGTACAGTCTGCAAATGTGCATACTTTAAATGACTTTAATAAAAATAAAACAATATTTCATGAGAAATGTTACAACTTCTAGGAGTCAGGACTACCAGTCAAGTACCACGAGATTCTCCCTGGACTATTTCATGCTGTCTAGACCTGGATTGTCTCTCCATTTTTGCTCTCCTCACTATACTGAAATTGTCTCCATTTGTCACCTTTTGACACCTTAGTGCACATGGTTTCAATGCCAGAGTTTCAAACAACTTTCACTTAGGAGGAGTGTGGAAGGAATCAGAAATGTTGTTTGTATCCTTTTTCTGGATGGTGTCCAAGCAATTGCCATAACCACTCAAATAACTGACTCATCTTTCAGACTACAGAGTACAACCTCAAAATACAAAGGTCCTCACTACCATTCACTTCTTCCCTTTGCCTCTAATATCGTTGTATATCATTGTCCTACCTCACAGGATTGTTTCCATTCAGCAGAATAAAAAGTACCCATAATTATCTCCTTTTGGAAGTCCTGTGCTTCATTCACACAGCCAACTCATAAGAAAACCAAGTTTCCTGACAAAAAAAAAGATGCCTTCAGATTTCACACATGATCCTTTTTTTTTTTTTTTAATTATCTTGCAGCAGCTCTGCAAAAACTGCTTTTATTATTTTTTTCCCTTCTGTCATATAAAATAAGTTGTGATAAATCACTCCCATTGCGCTTGCTGGTATTTGCATGTTGAAAGGAGCAATACATGTACCACAGTGTTAACCACTGTGAGCATTGTGGTTGATAATGGCAGTGCTTGCAAAGATGAATCACCAGCAGGGAAAGCAGTTCAAAGGAGGAAAAAAAACCCACTCATCAAAAAAACCCAAAACCAATACCAAAACAAATTGTACCAGGAAGAACATCCAGGGAAGAAATAAGAGTGCAGCTGGGATGTTTTGTACCATACCTCAGTTTGAATATGTTACTCTTTCTGGATGTGCCTTTATTCGTTGTGACCTGAAAATACTTTAGAACAAACGGAATACTTGGGGTTTTCACTGAGAATTTATGGTTTTGTTCATTTTTCTCATTGCTTCAAATGATGGTTGTACACCTTCCTACAAAACAGTTTTTCACACATCAGAAGTTCTTACAAATCTTTGTGGAGTTGTGTGCTTCACATTTCTTAATCCTTGCACCACTGGAATGAATGATTGCTGGAGGAAGGATTATCTTTATTTGTGCTTTCCTACCATCTACTACTCTGGGTCCACAATTGTGGGGGCTTTCATGGGAATGTTTTTGTACAAATCATGTCCACCATCTCTCAGTGACAGCAAAGGCAAGAAATACATCACCTTAACACACACAACAGAATAAAACAGAACTCCAAGACAGAAATGACCCCTTGTCACTGCTTCCCACCCAAACCTTTGGAAAAGAGGACAAGCCTTACTTAGCCTTTTTTGTAGCTAGTTAGCTGCTAAACCATCAAGTATCTCATGGGGCGACAAAGGGAGATTTTGCCAATGGAGTAGGTGGCTTGCCACATTTTGAGAGCTTTATGAATAATTAAGTAGCTCTTCCCCTCACAATGACTCCAGGGGAGCAGCACAGAGCATTGGTAGCATCATGCACCCCTCCTATTTCAGCATTCTACTTGAATATGAGATAGTCCTGGAATGGAGGGAACAAGTGGCTTTTGGGGAAGAAGTCACCTTCCTCACAACTTCATAAGAGTCAAGGCTCACAGAACACGAGGGCCACTCTACAAACCACTCTCTCAGTCAGCCAGCCACCTAGAAAACATCACTGTTCTTCACAAGCAAAGCACTCAATTACCACAGTGTTCCTTTTGCTACTTCCTTCATTTTCACATCTTCTATGAGGAACAGTTTAGGGACTATATATTAACCAAGGATGAGTTCTGTTTTGCTTTTCTGTGCCCCGGTGTACCAATGTGAGCAACACTGTTAATCGCCTTTTCTCTCAATAGGAGAGAGCAATTCCAACCCCTGCCTTCAATCAGGAAATGGTAGATATGAAGAGACAGAAATCAAAATAAACACTGGAACCAGATGTTCAGAACACTTTTTTTTTTTTAAGAATACTCAATGTATGAATGCCCAGAATACCTTAAATTTCAGAAGGATGCTAGGGTATTCTGCGAGGGGAAGTTACACAGGTCAGAATTACCTACAATAGAACAATACTGTCTTCTCCCTGGTAGACTCTACCACTGTTGCCATAAATGTTAAGAATCAAAGCATGTTCACTACCAGCTGGGCACCTATTCTGTCACTGTACACTGACATTAGAAAACCCTCTTTCCAGTGTGCATTACTTATAAACGTGCTCAGTCAGATTAACTCTGCCACTTCATGTTCTACGGTGAATTAGGAAAGGGTCTGTTAAAGGATGATACAGGCCATTCTTTTGTGATGGTCTGCAATTTTCTCTCCCAATACATTTTCTTTTTATTTAGCACTTCCATTTTTATCCTGTGTTCCTCTTCAGCCATCTCACACTCTCTTTCTATTTGCTGTATTTTTGCCACGTGAACTTCATTCATTTGGATTAACTGCAGTTGCAAAATAGACATTTGCTGATGATGTTCTTCCTCATGCATCTTTTTCAAAGCACTTTCCTGAGATGCTTTACTTCTGTAGTTCTTATCTGCTGCTATTCTGACATCAGAACATGAAGGCTCAGGCTGGGAGGTACCTTCACATACTGGGAAATGTATCAGCTCTTTCTCTTCATCACAAAGTTCTCTATTTGAGACAACAAATGACTCTGCAAAACATAAGAAAAAAGGTATTACAGTATCTCCCTCTTTTCCCTCAAGAAACACAAACTTGTGACTCTAAGTAGAGTTACAGAGGTGTATACATCTAAACCGTATGCTTCTGTAATAGAAGACAGGAGCCACTATATAATGCTGTTGTGTTACAGAAAACTGAGGGGATAATGATTTGAACTGAACCACTTTGGGCTCTGTCAATAGTCCTCTATGACTGTAATGGGAGCTCAGAACATTAAAGCAAATATAGGCATCTGTAAGTGGGCATCTAAATTTAGGTGGCTGAGCCCGGAGCTGAACCTTAATGCAGATGTTTAAACCAAATCTCTATGTGAACTGCAATAATTTTATGAAAGATCTGAGTGGCAGGTAAGTGCATCTACATCAACACCAACAGACTGAGGAAATACTAGGAAGACTGTACTTACTACTTCTGTGTTATTGTACATGCCATAAACAGAGTGTTGTATAATTTTTAGGAAAAAAAAAGTACATCGTTCTCACTTTGAGAAAGTTCTATCTATTCTACTGAAGGAAAAGAAACTATGAAATAAAACATTAACCACTGCAAATATGGCTCTCAAAATGCATTCCTTTACAAATCCAAATTACCACTTATGGTAAGTACAATGAAACTACTGATGTCTTTTTAGCAAGAACGGTCTTCTGTATATGTTCCTGACAAAGTAAAGCCTACAAGAAAGCATTATATTTGCCCTCCCTTCCAGTCTTGTATTATTCCTTCTCTATATGCTTGCCAAACAAAGAATATTGTATCCAAGCTTTTCAGAAACGACATTCTTCAATGTGCACTGCAGTGTCACATATAACTCTATAAACACCAGTTACTTCTTCTTCAAAACAAATGAGGGAAGACCTGCATAGAACTCTTGCAGCAGACAGTTGCCTATCAATTTGCTTCCGCTAGTTTTTTCTTTAAATTTTTTTTTTTTTTTACTACTGGGGTCCTTTTCCAACAAAATAATACTTTATTAAAGGATAATAAGATCCTTTGTAACAAGCGTCTTGTTGCAAAACTTGTTACAAAGCTTAAGATATGTCAAAAACTGGCTTAAAAAAAAAAAACAAGAAAAAGACCAAAACCTCTGTTTAACTCTCTGGAACCTGAGGAAATACGGAGTCTTGTAATATCACAGCCCTGAAATTACTTTCCTGGAACCAGCAGTTACAGCTAAGTGGATAGATTTAGACTGCTGAAAGAGACTCAGCAGCAAAACCACAGACAAAAGAAAACGACATGCACCATCACAATAACATTTATACCTTGACTAGAAGCATCAGGCTGATATTCAGAATCTTCTTCTGGTGGGCTCTGCAAAAAGTATATTTGCTCAGGCATTATGCTGGCAATCTTCTCCTTCCCTATGATGTGAGTATTTATAAGTGGACTAATGCTTTTTACCTTCTCCCGCCTTTCATGTGCCATTATCTTTTTTGTCCGCGCCTTGATATTTTCCCAGCATTTCTTTAACTGCTTGAAGTCTCGCAGAGATACACTGGGCTGTGAATTATATTCATGTGCTAACGCTTGCCAGGTGCGTTGTTTCAGAGCAATAGTCCTCGCATCGCTTTTTTTACACTCAAGCACATATCTGTACTTCTCCACCAGTGCAAGCAGCACGCTCTTCTCCACTTCCGAGAAGTATTTAGCAGGCTTTATTATTTCGTTTTGCATTTTCTACTGTTTCTCCAAGAAGCCAAGAAATCCTACAAAAGCAACGTTAAAAACAAAGAATTAGAACACCCCTCGCAACTGGTTACAGTATCAAGAAACCGCTTCAGGAAAAAAACAACTGCTAAATATAATCTCTGATTCCAAAAAGATTTCTTTACTGGAATGGCTTGTGCATAGTTCTAGGGTAAATAATAGAACATTCAAGTTAGGTACAGTATAATTCTAAGTTGGCTTCTACTGCTAATTTGGTGGCTACACAGTTCCACATGAAGTATAGGATGATAGGAAGATACTGCCTGTTATAATTTGAGCCTTGATGCAAAACATGTAGTGTTTAATTTCCCTAGTAACTTATTTTTAATAACTTGTTTCTCCATGCAGAGAGTTTTCAAAGCCCTGAGCAGTGGAATATGTTCTGAAATCCAGCCCTTGGCAACTCCTGATTGAAGTCCAAAGCCACCTTCAGCAGGTTTGTCTTTCCTTGGATACACCGAAGACCCTCTTCTGTCCATACTGAATGCACACAACTGATTTCTCCCTTCTCTCTTTTCTATAATATTTGGAAGCTCTATGAGAAATGATAGTATGAAGTTCTCTTTTGAAAGACTACTGTCAGACGGTTCTCTCCCATGTTCAGCCCTTCTTGACTGATATTCAGGGGGGAGCAGGGTCCTCACCAGCATTATGATACTGGCAGAAGATGGGTTACAAGCAGACCTGAACTAATTATGAAAAGTAACTACTCTGTGAAGGTACAGGTCACAGAATCACAGCATGGCTGAGGTTGGCAGGCCCTCCTCTGGGTTCATCTTGTCCAACCGTTGCTCCAGCAGGGGCACCCAGAGTAGGGAGCCCACGTCCACATC
>JANHGO010000063.1:88804485-88835722 GCA_024606505.1 Aquila spilogaster | reverse complement strand
CCCTTGAGCTTCACATTCCCCACCAGCCCCTCCTTGTTGGTGAGAACAAGGTCCAGCATAGCACCTCTCCTCCTTGGGTCCTCTATCACTTGGAGAAGAAATTTCTCATCAACACATTCCAGGAACGTCCTGGATTGTTTATGCCCTGCCATGTTGTCCATCCAACAGATATTGGGGTGGTTGAAGTCCCCCATGAGGACCAGGGCTTGTGAACGTGAGGCTGCTCCTGTCTGTCTATAGAGGGCTTCATCCACTCGGTCTTCCTGGTTGGGTGGCCTGTAGCAGACCCCCACTGTAATGTTACCTGTCCCTGCCCTCCCTTTGATCCTGACCCGTAGGCCCTTGGTCGGCTCCTCATCCATCCTCAGGTGGAGCTCCATGCACTGGTCACTGACATAGAGGGTCACACCCCCTCCTCGTCTCCCCTGCCCGTCCTTCCTAAAGAGCCTGTATCCTTCCATTCCAACACTCCAGTCATAGGAGCCATCCCACCATATCTGCCTGATGCCAATAAGATCATAGCCTTGCAGGCGTGCGTGCGTCTCTGACTCCTGTTGTTTATTCCCCATGGTACATGGGTTTGCATAGAGGCATTTAAGCTGGGCCCCTGATGAAGCTGATTTACTGGCTGGAGTGGCTGGAATTCTTTGCACTCCTCTTCTGGTGCTCTCCTGCTGACCTGTGATGCCTCTCCAGGCTCTGGGCATCTATTGCTTGCACTGGCATCAATCTGGTAGGAGTGGGATGGACTGAGGTTCCCCTCCCCCTGGGGGATGTTTCTAAATAAAGGCATTCTTTTAAAGTAGAAGATTAAACTACAGCTCCTGTTGAGAAAAAAAAAAAAAAATCCTAATTTATCTGCTTCTCAGGTTTATTGCTGTTGTTTTTAAGCATCTTGGGTTTTTTAGAGGAGACGAAAATATTTGGACTGCCTTTGTTCATTCACATGACTTTAAACCTAATCTGCTCCTGTTCTGAACTGGCCCAGGCATAAACCAGGAATGACTGGAAAACTTCATGTGTGTGTGAGTGAGGCAGGCCCCAAACTGATCAGAGGAAGTGTGTTAGTGTGGGTGCAGGGCTGAGGAGAACTGGCTCGTCTTAGACAGGTGTACTGGCTTGTAACAATTATGGCGTGCCTCTGGTTCAGATGTGGTGAATAGTCTGTCAGGAAGATCTTGGCTCTGTCTTCACTTATCCACACAAAAATATACTATGAGATAGCTGCAGGGTTCTGGAGACATCTGAAATTTTTATGTGATGTGGAGATTGCTTTTCATTCCACTGTATTTTGGTGGTCTTGGAGCCTCATAAAGAAAAGTTCTAGAAGCTAGTTTAGTTTGTGTTTGGAGGAATAGTAATTTTGTAGAACTTACCTGTACTGACATTTTGATAGAAGATTTGTTTTGGTTTTATATCAGTGGTGGTTTTTTTCTGTTGGTTTGGGTGCAATCCTAGAGATACTTCTTCTCTTTAACCTAGATTTGCAAAATCCGGTGTGCTTCTGCATTAAACTTGCGGACTCACTTCCTTGGATTCAAACACAAGACGGTAAGATCAGTCCTTGAATGCACCTTTTGTCAGATTTTACAGATTTATTTAGCAATAGAATATGGGTTTGGAATCTATTTTTTAATGTGGTGTTAAAATGTGCAATTTCAGATATTTAGCTTGTTTTATTTCTTTACTATTTTGTTTACTGCAATAAAGTAGGACATAGTTTTGTACATTAGTCCTATCAGAAAATGTTGTTACAACTTGGTGTCTCATATTCTGGATTAATAAAGAAAATACATGAGAATATGTGGCTGTTAATAAATGCAGAATGGAATTATTTAAATCAGAGACAATCTAGGAAAAAAGATGTATGTTTCTTTCAAGTTTCATGTAATTATCTATTCACCTGAGAGAATCTGTGGTGTTGGGTTAATCTAACTTATTTTATAAATAATAAAATGTTTGCATTGTTATTTTTTGAATCTTAAGTGTATGTCTTTCCTCTTTGTTGGTTGATGACTTGGTAACTTAGGTTGAAGAAGCACTGAAAGCTCATGGCATTGGTAAGTGCAAGATTTTTTACTTCCTACTCTGTTCTATACATGTACCTTTCTCCCCACTCCAACATAGTTGTTTATGAAACAAACAAGAAAAAGACTTTGTCAAGACTTGTGCTTTAAGACCTGTCTTGTGTTCTTTAAGGACATAACTATCTAATCCTACAGAAATCAATCAATAATATGAGCAAGAGGTATGCAAAGTTTATTAGAAAGTGCTAGCTACAATACTACAAGTCACCTACATTAAAGTTTTGAGAAACCCTAAAGAATTCAAGACCTTGGAGACCTTTAAGATTTAAAATATATTTTAAAACCCTATGCTTCTTAAAGCATGTAGAAATACTTTTTTCTGTATATACTTTATATACTTTATATTTGTTTTTTAAAAGGGCTTATTAAAAATAT
Organism: Aquila spilogaster; assembly: GCA_024606505.1. Taxonomy (NCBI): domain Eukaryota; kingdom Metazoa; phylum Chordata; class Aves; order Accipitriformes; family Accipitridae; genus Aquila; species Aquila spilogaster. Next base: position 88,833,260 of record JANHGO010000063.1, on the reverse strand, counting down.
CTTAATTAGCTGAAGCAAAGTACTTTTAATAGGTTTAATATAACATTAAACCTTCCCCAGGTCTTTATGAACTGGTCTAGTTCCAGAAGGAATGAAAGTCTAACTATATTCATAATTGTTTTCCTACTTCCATTTCACGATGCACCAAAATGTATTTACAGGTTTCTACAGTGCACTGCTCCTAGAGTTTGGTTTGAAAGTTGTGGCCCAAGTTATACGTAGTCATTGCACCTACCTAATTTGGGAATTTTTGTATGGACTGTGAAGGAAATTTAAGTGATTAAATATTTAGCAGCTGGCTGCTGCTGAAATATGGATGCCCTGCAATGGTTAGAGGACTCGGCAGACAGTCATTATGTCTTTTTATTTCTTTTTTTTTTTTTTAAAAGGATTGGTTGGGCACTAAAATACTTGATGAGTTCTAGTGACCAGAATATGACTCATGTTATTAGAGTCTTTGTAGGTTTATCTTCATAACACTTTATTTCTTTTCTTTTACTCTTCTGATCTTTTCGTTAAGATAATTTCAGAAGGTTGGTGGTAATGCAGCTGGTATTATTAAGTAACATCTAGTTGGCAGGAATGAGCTGGCAGCTTCATCAGTTGTTAACACAATGTAGTTTGTAACTTAAGTAGTCAAGAAGAGTTTTCATGAAGATTATCTCTGTAATCAAAGCATATCTGACTCTTTCTGGTGCAGTAGTATAGGTTGAAGCCTTCTGACTCCCACCTTCTATTTAGGGTTTATTGTTATAGCCTTATGTTCAACTTCTTATCAATATCTGATATTTTAGTAAGAGATAACTTGCAACAGGAGCATAACAGGGTTGAGGGGCATTTAAGAGATGAAAAAATTCAAATTTGTCCTTAGCTGGTGTTGTTTCAGGCACTGCTAGTGATTTATTTATTTATTTCCATGTAGTGAAACGCTGAGCTTTCTGAATTTCTGAAATCCTATTCTTGGTGTTTTCTTATAGCGAGCGCATTAAGCCCCTATTCAAGGGATAGCAACTTGTTTCCTTTGCGTGCTTGTCATTCCACTCCCAAACACACAGAATCTCATCTCATACAGATGTCTCTCTCTCTCCAGGTTCCTCAATGGCAGATAATGTTATGTGGTCATCTCTGTCTTACCTTTCTTAAGGTTCTGCAGCCCCAGCTTTATCACGTGCCATATGTGGATGGAAAAAAATATCTGATTGGGGAGCAGATAACTGCAGACCTTTTGAAAAAGACAGCAGGGTTTATGGGCTGAGTCAAGTGCCCTGGCAGGCAGCATGTGGGGCAGCAGTTTAAGCACCTCAGGTTCAGTGGATATAAACTGGATTGCTGTGATGTATTGGATTAAAGTAGCCCTGAAATTTATGAAACGAAGCTTTGTTCATTGTAGAATAAAAGATATTTGCACTGTAGTGAATGAGTCTAGGCTTTTACCTTGGTGCAGGTTGTCTTCTATATAAACTAAATTACAGCCATAATTACTCACAATTTAAGCCACTGTTTAATAATTTAATTTTGTGATGTGTGTTTGAACCCATGTTGTATGCTAACTGGTGGCTTGATTGGTGGTCTTCTCCGCCTGCTTCGTTGAATTGCCTGACATTAAATAACTTCGTTATTGTTTGGTGTAAATGTGTTTTGTCCATTTTTTTCCAAAAAAATCTCATAGCACATTCAAAACTAAACATAGCTTATTTTTCTCATGTCAACAAAAGGTCAAAGAGTTTTCTGTAAAAAAAAAAATCCATTATCGTACCAAATTGGTTTCTGTACTTACAATTTTATTTCCACTTCTGGTTTGTTTTTTATTTAGTTAAAACAGCAAGTGGCTCAGGGGAGCAAGTGAAAACACCTGTAAAACTTCCTGATTATGGTAAGACTGTTTAATGCAAAAAAAAAAAAGAGGGGGGAAAATAAAATGTTTTGAGGTACAGTGTTACAAGTGATGTCTAGACCTTAGCAGGTCATTGGGAATTCATTTCTGTTCATTGTATTTTCCACCTGTAGTAATATTTTGTAATAATACTTAAAACAATATTTGCAAACAAAATGCTATAAAAAGGGTAAAAATAGGATTGGGGGGGATAATGTTTCTCAATAACTGACTTAATTTGTGATGTGGGGCCATGTATGACCAGGGATTCACTTGAATGTGAATTTCTCAGCATATTTTCTCTAGGCCAAAGGTTAAACTCAGGAGTTTATTTCATTTTGGAGGGTTTTTTTGATGTGACTTGAGACCATGAAGACTGATTGATAGATGGATGATGTGGGACTATGTAAAATTGATTTTATCTTATAGTGCAAACTGAGCCAGAGAAGTTTCATGGACAGACCTTGGAAGAACAGCTTAATACGTGTAAAGATTCAGAACCTGCACTTGGTGAGGGCTTTTAATACTGTAATTGCTTGTGTGATGTTTACCTTTAAAGAGTATGATTAATTTTTTTTAAATTGTAAAATTAGGTAATGTGTCATAAAATCTTACTATGTTTACACTGAGTACCAATAGTATGGTATGAAAAATGACTGATCTTAGTTAAAAAATCATTGGATTTGGCCTGGAATATTTTTGATTAGGGTAGATACCACATGTTGAGAATATTCTCTAGAAACAATCTAAGATGATATGACAGAAATTAACTTTGACTTAAATGATTGTTACTGTTCTTTGCAATTTAACTGGCCATCCTGTGGAGGGAAGGGAGAGTGGAGTGGACAGGAAAAATAACTACAAGGGGATTTATTAAAATACATTCCCTTCTAAATAGTTACAAAAGAATTGTTGCTATTATTTTTTTAGATGATTTAAAAAAAATAATTGTCAAGTCCTATGTGGTAAACAAAAAGCATCTTAAAAAAATTCAGTTTTGTACCTTTGGTGTTAATGAAGACACCAAAAAGACAAAATAACTGATGGTTCTAAAAGTCTTGAGTCATGTGTTTGGCATGCAGTAGTAATTATTTCCTTTAATGTCTCTTTTGTAACTAGCACTGATTATTTGTTTCAGCAAACATCAAATTTCCTAACTTTTTTTTTAATCAATACAGGGCTTAATTATATAATTGAATACAGATCAAAAGACAATTTCCCTTTTCTCTATGAATGTCAGCTGTGCAACTGTAAAACAGGACTGAGTAACATGTTTATGCATGTTTGTGGTTCCAAGCATAGACTGGCATACCTGGTAAGTTTTTAGAGTAAAGGGGTTTGTTTTCTGTTTGTTTTTCTTTTTTAATGTAATGATTTAAGTAGAGAATTTGCTAGCCATATTACAATTAAAAAAAATAAAATTAAGGTGTTACATAAGCTTTTGTGAAAGTGCATGTGTTTGTACTGCAACCATGCAACTGTGATAAATGGATTTAAAATTCTTCTCACCAATAAGGTGTATGCCTGTCCATTGCTGACACTGAGTTTTTAGTTTATTCTGTTTTGGCTGACCAGTAATGCCAAAAATGAAATCTACAGCTAAAATTGACTAGAAGTAGGTTTTTGATTAAATTTTATATTATCTTAAAGAACTGGATAAATGAAGAAATTGCTCTGTCTTTCAGAAGCTTTAGATTAAAAGGAGCGTATTTATAAATGAACATGATATGTATTGAATAGAGGCCGTGACTTGGATTCAGGAAAAAAAAAACCAGTTTTATTCCCAGTTTTGTGGCTGGACAAGCCATGTAAGTTCCATGCCTGTTTTATGGAAATATGCAAGGCTCATGTTGGCCCACAAATGTGTAAATACATTTTTTTCTTTCAGTATGTTTAGAGAAATGAGGCTGTCCAGTCTTTGAATGTTAGCTTGAATTTATTTGTTTAGGGTGGGCTTTAACAAAACTGAGAAAGCAATATTCTGAAAAGTATTTTGATACTTTCCATAAAATATCTGCTCAAAGTTGGTACTATATCCCATGTATCTTAAAGTCATAGAAAGTTGTTGAATTGCTATAGCATTTTGAGGCAGTTTTAGAGCTAATGTTGTTATCGGCTGTACTGCGATGGATCCGCAATGATGTCCTTTGTAAACATCATGCTGTTTCTGGTCATTAATTCAGATATACATGCTGAGTTTTGATGTTCTCAGCTCTTCTATTTCTTGTTTACTTTGAACTGTTTCCTGCAATTCTGAACCTTAGGTTTGTTAACTGCATCTCTGCTATATTCCTAAATACTATAAAATACAATAATTCAAAAAGGATAGCTTTTAAGTCATTCATCTGGGGTGGATTAACCCTAGGCAGTGGGAAAGGCAGGAGACTAAATGGCTGGAATTTGCTCTGCTGAAAAAGAGCTGGGGGTCCTGGTGGATAACAAGCTAAAGATAAGTAGTGTACCTTGGCATCAATGAAGGTGAACAGCAAGCTGAGCTATACTAACAAAGGTATAGCCAGTAGATCAAAGGAAGTGATTATTTCCCTGTTCTTGATACTTGTTAGGCCATATGTAGAATATTGTGTCCATTTTTGTGCTACTGCAGACAAGAAAGCTATTGATTAAATTGAGCAAGTCCAGTGGAGAGCTGCCAAGATGGTCAGGGGGCTGAAGCACTTGTGCTGTGAGGAGAGGCTAAAGTAATTGGGCTTGTTCAGGCTGGAGAAGAAAAAGTGTCAGGGGATCTAATAGTAGCCCTTCAGTACCTCAGGGGAGGTTATTAAGGAGGCAGAATCAAGCCCTTTATGGAGGTATATATATATGGCAGGAACATAAATTCAAACAGGTGAGTTTTCTACTTGACATAAGAAAGAAGTTTTTCACTGTGAGGGCAGTCAAGCATTGGAGCAGGTTGCCCAGGGAGATGGGGGAATCCCTGTATTCAGCAGTTTTTAAGACCCAAGTGTACAAAGCCCTGTGCAACCAGTTCAGCGTTCAGTGTCATCAACCTTGTTTTGAGCAGAGGATTTGGCTTCTGTCCCCTAAATTATTCTGTGATTCTATACATAATCATTTTAATAAGTTCTGCTATGTATATGTAAAAGTTGATTTATCTCCCATGATTATTAGCTGTGCTAGATCTGGAAAGAGTTGTGTAGGATAAAGTGTGACTTCTGGATTTGCGTTTCCTTATTTCCTAGAAACAACATTATCCTGAGATAGCAGAATCTGATGAAGTTAAGGGTAAAGGCTCTGAACTGAACAGAAAAGTTAGGCAAGTTGCATCAACAATTGAGAAGAAAGAAGGAAGAAAACAAATAAAGGTACATTTCTTTAAGAATTCCAGAAGTTTTATATTTATTAAAAAAGCAAAGAAAGTAATTTCTGTTATGGTGGGCAGATCTGTTTTGGATGGTAGGAAAATCTTGGTTTTTAAATCTTTATTGCAAGTGCTTTTTGTTGTCCTAATAATTCTTCCAGGATTATTCTGGATGCAATTTGCCATTGGTCACTCCCGTCATAAGTATTTCTCTTGCTTGAAATAATACTCATGCTACCCGAGTCTACAGAAATATGACTCCAGAGTGCACAAATAACACAAAATATCTGTATTAATATTTAATAGATTCCCAGCTGGTGGTGTGTGTGTGTAAAATAACTTGTTTCATTGTTGCTAGGAAACTACCTTTATGACTTTTTTGAATTAGTTTCCGCTTTGTTAGCACCTTGTGGCAATTCTCAGAGGAGCCAAGTAAAAATTCTGGTAGTACAGAGGGAAGTGTGGGAATTTGCAGGTGGATATGAGGTTATCAGCAATGCCATGGGATCACAGGAGCACCATAAGCTTAAATTCTTGGGGAACTGCAACCTTAGAAGCATGTTCTTATGAAGATATCTTCATATTGCTTTCTGTTGATGTTTACATCACAGTAGTATTTAGAAATATTTACCACCTTTATCTGGGCAAGACATTGGCTGAGTTTCTTCTTGTGGTGTACCTTACCACTGTGATTCATGACAAGCTTACTCAGGTGCTTAGTGTTCTTTATGATGTACATCAAATTTGTTTTGTCCATCAGTTTCAATGTCTGTCAACAAGCTGCTTGTTAAGCAGTGTCTCTTGGCCAGATCTCTTGTTAATGCTACTTAAGGTGCATAGGCTATGTCTCATTTCAAAGTGGAGTTTACAATGTTATTGTGTTTAAGCTCGCTATGTCCTGCCCATCTGAAAAAAGACCCACGTTTCTTTCAGTGTGATGCCATCACAGCTAGGCTCAAGGATGAGAGCCTGTACTGATCCTACCCTTTTTTTGATTAAAAAAAGTATGGAAATATTGGAAGATCAAGTCTTTCTTCTATAACAAATGCTCTAGAATGGAGAGATTTCAGATCATCTAATTCAGTCTGTCTACATATCCTTCATTTTCAACCTCTGCTTAAAGAGAAAAACTGACTTTTGGCAGCAACTTTTTCTTTTGACCTACTTAATTAATTCAAATTTCTTCTTGACTCAAGACCGTATATTTTACTTGACTTGTATGTTCATGGATATAGAAATAATTAATTCCATCTTTATTTTGTAGGCTGTTTTTTTTTTTCTAGGAAGTTTCACTACATCCATAGCAAATCCATCCTTGATTTAAGGAACTTTTAAATACAGCATGCATAACCTCGTTTAATTTTACTGCTATATTTTCTGAAACCAGCTTTTTTTTTTTTTTAGGTCTAACAAAAATTTAATTGTGGTAAATAAGTGTCCAGGTAGCTCATTTACTGACTTTTTGAATATCCATTCAGGGATTTACACACATGTGTTTAACACTGATGGTCATATATCCTTAAAAAAATAAATGTTTAACTCTGATGAAATACCTATGGAATAATTTTATCTACAAAATAGCTAACATAAATGGGTTTTATTTTTAGGTTGTTACAGATGCTCCAATGATGAGGAAGAGATGTCAAGAACGTAAGTGTGCTCAGTGGGATGTAAATTGTACATTTCTAATTTGGGTATACTCCCTTTGATCTAAATCAGCTTGATTTAAGGGCAAATTGAAAGATTTGGTCAGTAAGTGTAGTGTGTGTTTATGTTCTAAGCTGCATTTTGTACGGTTTATATTGAAAATTTGATGGATGAACAAGTTCTTCCATGGGCAACATAGCTAGAGAGACCTGGTTTATATGGCTTTGTTCTCTGTCCCTCTTTCCATCCCAGTCCCCTTGGCTTCCCAGGATCCTTTACCTACGATTTATTTTTATCTGTTAATTGCTGTAGTCTTTGCAGCACCAACTACTCATGAGCATTTTGGTGAACTGGGCAAAAGGAGGAGGTTGGAGCTCTGTGCATGTATTTAATTTGCAGTCTAGAAAGCCAGACAGAATTCTTAAAGCCCAGCTACAGCTCTTATCTGTGGAAGAAAAATTTCTGTTTTACTAGCCATTGATACTCACAAAATTGTAGGAATGTGGTATTTGTGAGACTTCTCCACTCAGTTTAATCTTTCAATATTCATTGTAGTACAATGTCATCGAGATGGACAGACAGTACAATTGCATGCCACTTTAGGAAATGGCTAAAAATTGCTATGAGACCCTCATTCTCAGACCTGCATGAAAAATAAAGATTTGATTTAAAACTAATGTACTTAATTTAAATGTATATTAGTATGTAAATGGTGTCTTAAAATAGCTCAATAGAAGTAATGAGATTATTTCTATAATGATCTAGATTAGCAGTGTCATACTCTGAAGAGGAAAGATATCCATTTTGAATCTAGGAAGGTGTTTTGAAATAAGTTGAATCCTATTCAAATTATGCTTCTGGACTGTAACCTGTTGGTTAATGTGTCTAATTTTGCACATGGCTATGTGGCATTCTACTATATTTATAGTATTTACATCTTTTAAGAAATTTATGTATGTAATTATAACCAGGGTATAAAATATTCAAAACTTTGTTATTAATTTGTAGTTCATATTTAATATGCTGTCACATAATAATGCTTATAAAATTATTCTTCATGTTTGCAACTAATAGTGCGCAGAAACAGAGCTAGTTGAAATTGAAGTGCAGTTTTAGAACCCTCCTCTATCAAGATAATGTCCATTGTGCTACATTTCAAGCATGTTTGTTTAGATCCTAATGCAGATGACAGCCCTTCAAAAGCTAAAGTTCAGCATGTGGATACGTCACTTAGTAATGAAGAAAAAACAGATTGTAAAAATAAGGATGGAAAAATGTCAGGCCCTATTCAAGGCAAGAGAAAAATATTTTTTTTTATCAATTTTTTTTTAACTTTCACCAGTGCATGAACTATTTACTCTATATGTGCCTGTTTATAGCTTCTATAGTTATGTTCTGCTATAGAAGGTGAATTTGCGCGGTGTGTGGATGGGTTTGGGGTCTGTGGCAGAAGAAAGAATAATCCCAGTGTTTGCGAAGAAAACAGTCCAGTTTTACTTAATGTCGCTGGATACTTTAGAACAGAAACAAGAAAAGATTCATAATTAGAAATTTTTACTAGGTGTATTTTTGGGGGAAGGGGCACAGACTTTTTTGGGCATATAAGCTGTTCTTCGGTGTCAGGAAAAAAAAATGGGAACAGCTGCATGCCAGACTGTTTGTTTAGAGCACAAGAAGAATAAAAAGAAAATAGATTGGACAGTTCTTTTTTTGTTTTGGACGACATCTAAAATATTTGACTAATGCTTATTTTCTTGAAAACAAAACCAGAATTAAATATAAAAATCAGTGAACACCATGTAACTGAAGAAACATCAGAAGTTGCTGCTTGGTTGTAGACTTAATGTCAAAGGTGAGATTAGGATTCGGTCTAAATGCATTATAATTATTCTCATTCAGAATATTTCTGATCAGAAATAGAAACTTGTGCTTCATGGCTGAACCAAATCTTTGATTTTTATGTGCATTTTTCATTTTATTTCTTCACAGGATACCTTACTTATACCTTCAAGTTTTATTGGTGTTATCTTTTAAAAAAATATAAAGCAAAGAATACTTTAAAATATTGGAAAACCATTACTAAATATACTGGCTTTATTGTTTTAGATGACAAGAATGTTCAAGAGGAGCAGGAAAAAAGTCAGAAAGAACAGGCAAAACCAGATGAGAAGGATGAACCTAAAAAGGCTATTGAAAGCAGCATAGGCAACAAGACTGAAGAAGGCAGCAAAGGCAACAACTCAGAGAAGTAAAACAAACAAACAAAATCCACTGCCCCCAAAACCCTTTAAATTTACTCAAAGGAAAGTGTTGTAGATGATAACTGTTTACATTGGATTTGAACAGAGTATGCTGTGAGGAAGAAAGGCATGCTATAATACTAAAATGCTTGTCTTCTGAAATTGTGCTCAGCTGTAAACTCCTCTCATCAACAGAAAACCTGGTATATGTAAAGTGACTTCAGATTTTGCTCTAGATGCAACTAGTTTTTATATCTAACTGTGTTATCCTTAAGGCATAATCCTCATGTATTACTAGTTCAAAAAGAATGTTCCCTCATGGTTTAAAAAACCCTCTGTTATGGCTTTATGTCAGATAATTAGGGTGGTATACGAACTGATTTTAGAAGGAGAATATAATCAGTAAATAGCTGTAACAATTGGGGTTCATCTTTGCAAAAGATTTCATGGAGGAACAATAAGAAGTATTGTGTGTGGTTCTAAAATGGTGAAACTGTGCTTGCTGTTTGTAAACATCTTTATTAATAACAGTATTGTGAATTTAGTTTGAACTATCAGCCTTTGTGTGAAGGCGATATCTCCAACGTCAATCATCTTTGTGCAACACCAGGAACCACAGGAAAGCATTCGATAAGGGATATACATGCATCAACCCAAACATAAGACTTTTGTTCCAACAATTAGTTCTTTGGTTTTGCTCTAATGACATTCTCTTGGAATGTTTCTTAACTTTAAACCAGTAGTATCTCTCCCAGACATGGAGGGCTAACACCTTTTGCTTGTTTACTGTTACCACTAAAAGGAGAAATTTTCTTGTTCCTGAAGTATCTTTTTGTAGGACTTTTGCCTCTATGGGGCAACCACTAAGGAAAAGGATTAACTGAAACCAGATTCAAGTCCAGGTTTATGAATCTTTGTGTTAATTTGTCTGGCTTTCAAATAACTGTAACAGTTCTTAATCTGGAGAGTGAACTAGTTTGTGAAAACATCAAAAATAGGGAACTAATAACAGCTCAGATAGCCACATCTGGAAATGCTGCTGTCTATTTTTACCCAACACTGATCCTCATTGTGCAGTCCTGTACTTTAAATTTTAGGAAAAGAATCCTTTGGAAAATCACTTAATATTGTTCTTTTAATCCAGTTGTTCAGATAGATCCTGGGTAACTGAGCAGCCAGGTGTTTCAACGAGAGACTGATTTGGAAGTTGGTTACTAAATTAGGACTTCAGATCGTTTCTTTACTGTTTATTTTTGTGAGGCTTCTGAGAGATGCGAACTCAATATATATTGTCTTAAAAGGAATAAGATCAGAGTCTCATTGACAGCAAGCAGTCAAATGATGTTTCCACTTAAAGGTTCTGCAGTATCGGTCTGAGAATTTCTATCACTCCTAATTTCTTTGTAGTGAAGTTCTGCACAGTCATCTGAAGATGTAAATTATTTTGAGTTCATTAAAGGTATCATCTGCTTTTACTACACTTTTGATTCCTAAGAAAGATTTCAAGAAAGAGGAGGGCTTAGGCTTCATATGGTTTTGGTTAATTTAAAAAAAACAACCACTCTCAGCCCTGGTTCCTGGGCTTGCAAAGGGATGGAATGCATCTACAGTAGCTGCAGTTGCAGAACAGTGCAAATATGGGTTAGTAACTTGTAGCCATATGAATCTTTGTATGCCCAGTATCTCTGTGGCTACATTGTAAAATACGTCTTTTTATAGCTGAATTTTGGAAAGGCAAGTTTGTGAAGCGCTAATAGAAATCATACTGTAATTAGGGGTCTTGTCTTTTTGCAATGCATACAAAAATCTTACAGCTTTTACTACCAATGTCAAACATTTTCTTAATTTTGGGTTTTAGAACTTATGTGCTAGCTAATCACACTAAAAAACCCCTCATAAATAATTTTTACGATGTTATCTGGGACCACTGGGATTTCTGCAAGGAAATAATGTGACCTTTCAGAGTGTGTCAGAACTACTGTAGTAGTAGTGTCTCAAGAATTTAAACTGATTATCAGTTATTGACTGGCTATGCATTTTTGATAAAGCAACCAACTGTATACTGTTTTATTTATTTATTTATTTATTCTATCTTAAGGTGTGACACCAATAAACAATCGCAGGAAGAAAGCGAGGAAGTTGAGGTGAATATTTTTCCATTAATGGGTTGCTCCAGTTTATAAATAGTCGGGGAAATAATTACTTTAATATAGGATCGGCAATGGTGTTTGCTTTTGCTTATTCAAATTAATAATATTATTGACAATAAATTAGCTAAAAGTTACTAAGCAAAGCTGTTAAGAACAAGGTTTTTTCTTACTTTGTCATGAAAACACATGTACAGGTTTCATATAAGCACACACAATTTAATGAGAGCAAGAATCTACAATAATAATTACTTTTAGATTTTAGTTATAATTGCTGCACATAATATATCTCTGGACTTTATTTTTTTTTTTTAATATTAAACAGCAAGAATTTACAGCAAAACCTGAAGAATTCACTAGTCAAGAAGAACTGTTGAGTTATTTGGTGAGTGTTAAATCTTACCTTGCAATGTAATTTTTGAAAAAACAAATTCACAGAATTACTAAGTTTAAAATGCATCAAGTGACATGAAAGCCAAAAAGTAGGCAGTCTGCTAATCTAACAACATATTTTGTCAGAAGGTAGGATTCAGAATAAAATTAGTATCACTGAATTTATAATGTATCTATTCGTTTGAAAGTTTCTAGACAGGGGTTTTGCCAAAATACTCGTTTACTGTCAGAGGAATGACTTGCATTGAAAATTAATGCATTTTTCTCAACCATAGCTTAATTCCACTCCTGAACTACATGCTAAAGTAAAATGACCTTCCCCCTGCCCCCTTTCTTTTGTAATTGGTATATCATTTTCAAATGAGGAATTTGGAAAGACGTAATTCAATAATGGAAGGAAGGAGAATGAAGAAAAATATCTGAGATATGCAGAAAGGAAAGAAGCAATTTTTAAGAAATAAAATACAAGTTGTATACTTAAACAACACCAAAAAACCCCAACCCCAAAACCATAAACTAAAAAAAATTCGCTTCATAAAGTAAGTGGCAGAACACCTGAGTTCTGTTCAGTTGTTGAAAATATGTATTATGTGTACATTTACAATCAATAACATAGAGAAATGGTTTATTAAAAATGGTTTATTAAAAGCATCAGTGACAAACTGTACAAAAATCTTTATTGATAGTTGCTGTGACTCAGCTACTGCATGGTAATTTAAGCACTATTGACTATCATAAAATCTTTTTTCCCCTTTCCCTATTTGCTAATAAAACTTGAATTTGTTTTGAGGCACCCTCTTGCTTAGTATGATTGTCCTCCAAGAACAACTGGAACAATGTTTGGTTTTGGAAAGTTTGAAAATTGTTTAATATTATCATCTAAGTCATTTTTTTAAAAAGCTACATTATGAGTTTCTATTGTTGTTGGATTCAAAAGGTTTCTTATGTAGTGGAAAGTAATTTTACAAGTATCTTTTTTGGACTTGCTGTTTGTATCATGGAATAATTCCAGTTGTTCAATAATTATCCATACTGTATACTTTTTTTTAATTGTGAAAATCAGTATGCTCAGCTTTGTCATTAAAGTAATTGTATTTCTTTTATTACCTGATAGCAAAGATATCCTTGCCCAAGTTTAATCTTCTTTTTCCACCTGGTTTTTGACAAAATCTTCTTTAAATATAACTTGTGCAAACCAGGAGAGATAAATACTTTTAGTGATAAAAATACAGTATAATCCCTGTTATGCTGTCACATATGAAATTAATGCTAGTTTTTTATTACTTTTTTCCATTGTCTGGAGTGTTTAAAGGTGTTTGTTTCTAATCCAGAAGACTGAATTGTTAGGACAGACCTGCAGTTCTGTTACACTGTGCCCAATGGAAGTGTTGTCAGCAGAGTTTTATTAGTATAGCCCAGAGGATGATGTATGTAGCACCTTCTGTGAGAGATGTTGGCACTAGAACTTGCTCCCCTACTAGAGCTTCAGAGTTTCAAAGACTGCTTTTTCCTTAGGCTTTTTGGGAAGAAGAAGGTTAGCATAAGGCAAGGTGGCATATATCTTTAAATTCAGTAGTGTTCTGGTTTTTGCTACTTTCTAGAGAAATGGGTTATGACTATATTGCCTCAGGGAAGTTGTACACATTCATTTGTATGCAGGCATCTTGGGAAGAGATCAAAATACTTAAGGAAAAGCATTTTCCTGTATGTATTTCCAGGCATATTCTTGGGTTGTGCCTGTTCAAAGATTTGTATCGGGTAGCTGCAGCTTCCTTCTGTTAGGATCTTCTTCCATTCTACCTCCCTACCCCCAATTTATGGGATTAAAAGTAAAAACTGTATTTGCTTTGTAACTTCAGCCATGTCTGACAGAAGGACAGAGACATAAAAAATGAGGTTCCTGCAGGTTTTGTTTATACATGGTGATATACATTTTAATCTTCCAGAGGGAAAAATTTTATGTTGTGTGTTGTTTTGTTTTTTTTCTAGCAAAATTTTGAGATACTGAATGAAGATGATGCTTCATTTATCCTAAAAGTTACACAGACTCTTACACGTGCACTGGTGGGATATCGTCAGCAGGCTGCATCAAACAAAGTAATGTGGATTTTGTTTTGGTTTTGTTCTACAAATCTGTAGATTGCTGTGATTATGCATTTTTATTATTACAGGTAGTTTAATTAAACAAAATTGCTGTGGAGACTGTATTATAAGTTTCGCCCATTAAATAGTTGAATTTTTGAAGTGATGATAGGATAAACTTACAGCTTTGCTGTTGAGGAGTCTTAATACTTTCTGTTCAAAGGTGTTTGTTTGTTTGTTTGTTTAAATAGAAGCCCCAAATCATCTTGTCTCTTATTTCCTATGCTTTTTCTTACATCTAAGTTTTTCTGCTATTTTTGCCCCTTTTCAATTCTAATTTAAGCTTTTCTTATCTCTGCTGACCTTCCTGACACTCTTGTTCTGTATTCCATTTCCATTCCCAGCCTTCATTTCATTCACTATGTAATCAAGCATTATTGACATCAATTTTCTTTCTTATATAACTTTTGGTCCTACTCTTCAGACTGTTCCCCTTGAGGTCTCTTTCTTCCTCCAGTATTAGAAACCCAGTTTTTCCCCTCTCTGCTATTAGTTTTGACTGACTTGTCTTTACATAGGCATAGTATGGAGGTGTTTTGAGTGCTGCTTTGAGGCTGCTGTGGTTGCCGCTTGTGTTCCCTATATCTCCAGCTTACATTCCATTATACGATAATCTCCACAGTTTCCACACTTGGAATGACTTTTTGTTCATTCCCTCATTGTCAACAGGGATAGTAGGAACTTTACTCTTGTTGGTGATCCATTCAACATCTTTGCCATAGGAAACATTATTCCTTATCCCTCCCGGCGTTTCCTGCAGAATTGTCAGTGTTGAACAGACTTCTCATTCACCACAACAGCTACTCCTACTACCACAGCTACTTAACTAATTTTTTATTTAAAGGGTGAGCTTATGTGGAAAATGCCAAATGAGGGTCAGTACCAGCCAACAAGCTGGAGAGAATCACAGAGGTGACACTTCAAGAAAAAAAGTTTTGTTTTGTTTTTTCTTTTGTTTTCAAAAGCCTTTCTTAATTCAGGACTTTATTATAAAGTTTACCTTTGTTCCTCATATTCCATCTTCCCTCTATTGCTTGCTTTCTGCCCCAAAGGTAGTACTTCTCCATGAAAAATTCCATGCCTATAGTTCTCATTAATTATTTACTGCTTTTTACTTCCTCATTAAGCTTACTTTCACCTTATTCCTGCTGTTTTTTCCATATACAATTTTGTTGTCTTATCCATATGGAAAGAGGGCAAAATCCAACATGTTACAAAACAAGTTCTAACTGAATTAACTTCTAACCTACTAGTTGTATAAAAATAAAATGTCTTCCCACATTAGGGTTTTTTAGTATTCTAAACTGTGATCTTTCAACTGGTAACTTTTTAAACTAAATCTTTTATACTGAGTGTAAAATGCTTCCTTTTTAGAACTGACAAGTTGAGAATTAGGCTCTATAAGTATCACTTCTTGGCCTCATACAGTGCTTTTTCAGATGTAGAGAGATGCTGTGAACAGTGTATATGTACATAGAAGTTCACTACCAGCTGCATGATTTTCAAAGAAATACTTGATTTTTCAGATTTGGTAACAGAAATACTGGTCTTTTATTTGGTTTGTGATAATTAAAAACGTAGTAGTTCATCATTTCAAGAGGTTGTCTTTATGAAATTCTGAACACAACATTTTTCAAACTCGTAGGACGTCTTAGATACCGAATATAATGGAGAAGCAGCATTGGAATATTCCACAGAACAGTCTGACCTGACTTCAGCAGATATTAGTGACTCCGATACTGGTAATGTTAGCTTTGCAATCTTGAATGTGCTTTAATCTTAACACTGAACCATCCATAAATTTTAGTAAGCCTTTTTTTCCTGCTTCTCTAAAAGCAGAGCTTAAGAGCAGAAAAAAGCCAGGGGCAAGTAGCATAAATTAATAGTTTTGGGGTTTTTTTTCCATCCTCTATAAATGTTAGAAAGGGCAGACTATTCAAAAACATTCATCCTACTTAACTGTGGGATTTGGGGAGAAATTGAATTAGTATCAACTCTGACTTTCCTCTGTCCAGAGGCAACTGTTTCTAAGGAGGCTTTCAAAGTTTAACTCCAGCTTCCTGCGCCCTGCCCCCCCGCTTTCCCTTCTTGGTGGAGAAGAGGCTTAGTGCAGGTCTAGTCCAATCAAGATGTTAATGGAAACAAAATTATGTTGTATAAGATGGATAATTCTGTTTAATACCCGAATGTTGCAGCTGCTTGTCCTCAGTGCTTCTGATTAATTTTTTCAAAGAATCTTGGATTTCTTTGAGGTCATTTCCTTCTTGATATAAACAAATGGTTATTTTTCTCAAGCATAGGAAGTATAATCATATGCTTGGAGAGTCAAAATACCCAGAATACCAGTGAAGCTATTTTGTATGATTTTTTTTTTTTTTTTTTTCTGTGCGGTGTCAATTTTCTTTGTTTCTAGGAAGTTTAGCTTTTGAAAACCTCAATCAATACAATGCTAATAACAAAAACTGCAATGACTTAAAATATATGACTTGGAACTTCTGGTTTGGTGGTTTTGTAATAATGGAAATAGCTTTCACCCACCTCCCCACCCTTTTTTCTCCAGCATTTTCTGTAAATGGAAAGCATTCTGACTCTCACTTGTATGAAAATGTAGCAAAGTCAGATGTGAACCTTACCAGCAATGCTGCTGTGCCAGACCGGAAACGCTTGTTTTGAAAAGCTCTATTTAGAGAAATAAGTAATGAAGACTCTTCAGAATCTTCTG
The DNA here is from genome assembly GCA_024606505.1 of Aquila spilogaster. Classification (NCBI taxonomy): domain Eukaryota; kingdom Metazoa; phylum Chordata; class Aves; order Accipitriformes; family Accipitridae; genus Aquila; species Aquila spilogaster. Next base: position 88,816,777 of record JANHGO010000063.1, on the reverse strand, counting down.
TTACTGAAAAACAGTATTTCTCTTCTTTAAGACTATTCAAGCAGCCGATCAGCTAAGCAGTCCTTATCAGTAAATGAAGAAGATGAATGCCAAAACTTTTCAACTGGCTCTTCGGAAACGGCATATGAGAACAACATCACTACTGAATTTTTGAACAGCGTAAGAAATATGAATGTTGAGGAAGTTACTGCTACTCTACACAAAATAGCAGCAGCAAATCCAGCTTTTAGAGGTAATTCACCTATACCTGCTTACAAACACACATGTATAAAAATATACGTAACACAATTTTGTTAGCTTTGTGAAATATTAAGGACCACATGGGTCAAAGAACTTTGAAGTATTAAGGAGGGCTGAAGAGACTTTTTTTTTTTTCTTCCCTTTAACTTTTTCAGGATCCAGTTTAGGAACAGTAATGAAAAATGGCTGCCTTCCCATGAAGGTGTTAATAATTGCTGAATTTCTTTTAAAATTCTTTTCTCAGTTCGGCATAGTAACATTTGCATGGTGACAGATAGTAAACTAAAATCAAGCATATTGTTATGAGAAAAAAGCAGAATCTTTTGTCTGTGATATAAGTGGTGAAACACTGGTTTTGGGAATGCCAACAGCAAAGAAATTTTTACTTATTGATTCCTGAAGGAACGGTACTTGCACAGTAACATAGAAATAATAATGAAACAGAGACAAGTAGTCTTTCTTTTGCTTACAAGTTTCTAATAAGCTTCAGCTACTAAACCTTACCACATCTTCAGTCAACTGCTGCCCTTTCTTCAGAAGCTTCCTGTGTACATTTCTAAGCTTCTCAGAGTGTGTTTAGGATCATCAGGGTAAAAAAAGAACACTGAAGATGAGTACATTGTAGAGAAGCTTAAGATATTCTTTGCCTGAGTGCTCACTGTGGAAGAAACTAGGGAGACTGCAATCTGTGCCATAACCTCTGCTTGGGCATGTGCCTGTGCACAGCTGTGCTGGTTTTGACTGGGATAGTGTTAATTTTCTTCTTAGTAGCTAGTACAGGGCTATGTTTTGGATTTATGCTGAAAACAGTGTTGATAATGCAGGGATGTTTCAGTTATTGCCGAGCAGTGCTTACTGTCCTGTACCTGGCAAGCAGCTAAACACCACACAGTTGCTCAGTCACTCCTCCACCCTCAGTGGGATGGAGGTGAGAATTGGGGGGAAAAAAAAAAAAAGTAAAATTCATGGGTTGAGATAAAGACAGTTTAATAGGACAGAAAAAGAAGGGGGAAGGAAATAATAAAATTAATAATAATAATAATAAAGAATTAGGATATACAAAACAAGTGATGCACAATGCAAATTGCTCATCACCCACCAACTGATGCGCAGCCAAGTTCCCGAGCAGTGGCCCCCAGCCAGCTTTCCCCCTAGTTTATAAGCTGAGCATGACATCATATGGTATGGAATAGCCCTTTGGCCAGTTTGGGTCAGCTGTCCTGGCTGTGTCTCCCCCAGCTTCTTGTGCCCTGCAGCCTACTCTCTGGTGGGATGGTGTGAGAAGCTGAAAAGTCCCTGACTTAGTGTAAACACTACTTAGCAACAACTAAAACATCAGTGTGTTATCAACATTATTCTCATCCTAAATCCAAAACACAGCACTATACCAGCTACTAGGAAAGGAATTAGCTCTATTCCAGCCAAAATCAGGACAACAACTCAGCAGACTATCTGTTTGGAATGGAAGTTCTGGAACAAATTGACAACATAAAACCAAGACAGTAGCAAACTGTTATAACTCTTCCATGATTATCACCTGGTCCTAGGGACCTCCAGGAAAAAAAATGGTTAAGTTACTGATGGTAGTGTTTTCTTCCATAAAGCTTCCTTTGGAACCTGAAAATTTGTGGGTGGCAAATACGGTTCTCTTTTATGTATATGTCTCTTTTTTTCAAGGTTTTGTTGTGTGTTGAACACAGCTGCTTGCTCCTTGTCCCTTACTCCCCCACAGACAGACAGGGAAGAGAATAGAAAGAACAAAAGTGAGAAAACTCATGGGTCATGATAATGATAGTTTAATAAGTGAAGGGAAAGGAGGGGGGTGAACAAGTGATGCAAAGACAATCGCTCAGCACTTCCCACAAGCAGACTGATGCCCAGCCAGTCTCTGAGCAACAGCCACCTTGGAAGCTGAAGCCAGCCTCACCTCCTTGCCTCCCCAGTTTTTATTGCCGAGCATGATGTATCCCTGTGGCCAGTTTGGGTTAGTTGTCCCAGCTGTGTCCCCTACCAGTCTTTTTCCCATTCCCAGCCTAATTACTGTGGGGGTGCAGAGTGGGAAGGAGAGAAAGCCTTGACACTGTGCAAGCACCCTTTGGCAACAGGCGAAACACTGGTGTGTTATCAACACTGTTTTGGCCGCAAATCCAAAACACAGCATCATACAGGCTGCTGTGAAGAAAGTTATACATCCCAGCCAAAACCAGTACAGGGTTCCAGGTAATCATTCAAACTGCCAGCTTCTATTGAACAGGTGAACAGAAACTGTTTAGAAAAACAAGGTAGGAATTAGTGGACACCTGGAAAAATATGATCTGCTTAGAGTGGTTGGTGGGAAATGAATATGGCTTTTGTGATAAGAAAACATTCCTTACAGACTTTCTGGAGTTGTTTGAAAGGGGTCAGATAAAGGTTATCCAGTTCATTAGTCTGTTTGGAATTCCAAGAAGCTTTTGATAGGTACTCTAATCAGAGACTTTTAAGGGAACTAACTGGCTGTGGGAAAAGAGGGAAATCTTTGCATTGTTTAAATAATAAACAGATAGCAAATGGGCAATTACTTTTTACAATGAAAAGAGGTTCCAGTAGAGAACTGTGGGCCTCTGCTTAAGACCTGTGCTGTTTAGTATCTTCACAAATGACCTGGAAAAAGGGATGAGTATCTGGATGACAAAATTTTGTCAAATTCGAAAGTTAAATGTGTTGGTTGACTGACAAATTTCAAAAGCTCCTCATCAGATCAGTGGAAATACCAACTTATCAGTCAGGAGAATATGTCGAGTACAAGGAATTAAGGAAAGAATGGAAATAAAGATGGGAGTCATCATTTTGCTATTGCATAAACTCATGCTTTGCATGTATCTGGCATAGGGCATATATTTCTGTTTCCCTTATTTCAGATAAAAGACTTCATTGCTGCAAAAGGTTTAGAGAAGGCAGCAAAATATGGGAATATCTTCCATATAAGAAGCAACAGAAAGCTAGGACTTTTTTTGGCCTGGAAAAGAGATGACTGAGCTATTGTGACAGAGATTTGTAAAATCATGAGTGGATGGAGATGACAGACAGGATTCTATTATTTCCTATCTCTTTTGATCCATAAACTTGGAGTAGTGTGGGACTCCAACTTCAAAATGGACAAAAAGAGATGGTTCTTTATGCAGTAGTAGGTGGATGATCTATGGAACTCCTAGCAAAAGAATAACGTGGATACAAAAATATTACATGTCCTTGTCTTCACTGTCTGGGCCAGACTGGCCAAGTGTTCGGAAGAGGACTACTGAAAAGTTTGCCTTATTGAACTTGGAAAGTTTTCTGAGCTGAAGATGATCTGAGATAGGGAGAAGATAGTATTCCCACACCCCACCAAGCATCACGCACACTTGCCCTGCTCTTACTCTTCCCTTAGCATTTGGTTACCGGTGCTGAATGTTTGTTATTGCCACTTAAGCTGTCTCTGTGTTTCTTCTACTTCTCCTCTCCCTCTCCTCAAGTCATGGGCGTTAGTTTCATCAAAGCAACAGGGCCTTCTTGCTTCTGTTCAGAAGAGGACACTTTGACTTATTGTTACAGTGATAAAATCAAGCACTTCTGGTCATGCTTTCCTGATTATCAGCTGCAGATATTTCCAAGCCAGAGAAAGAGTAGAGGGGCAAGACAGACCCTTTAACTGAACCAGTACAGCTGTTCATAGCAATATACAGTTATAGTTTCCAGGCACACTCTGGTAACTGTTAACAGTTATGGTATGCTTCGTTTAATAAGAAAACATCCAAACTCCTGTCAGCATCTAAATGTTTCAGTATAACTTGTGCTTTTAAATGCATTTTATCATAAAACCACTTATTTTCTGTTTTTGTTTGTTTGTTTGCCTTTAACTAAGGAATTGATATTCCGAATGTTATAAGGATCCTGACTGAAAGTGGAACTCTGAGAAGACCAAGCAACAGCAGCATGCAGTGACATCATAGTTAATAGAGTTAATATAGCATTGTTTACTTTCTGTAAGTTTGTTGTTTTACTTAATATGAACTCAGTGTACCTGATTTTGCTATGTTCAAATTTTGTACAGTGTTATTTTAATTAAATTAATAACTTGGTTTTGAGATTCTTGTTATTTATTTCTCCATATAGCTGAAATTTCTACATTGTGGAAAGGTTGTAAAGCTCATGTTCTTTCTTTCCATGTTAAAACATACTTTTAAAACAGGTAACTGTTGTTTTTCTCAATATCATTAAATACCGTACATTGACAGTCTGATCTTTTCTTATTGCTGGTTCTTTTACAAAGAGTTACCAGCAGAATGAACTACTGCAGTCAGCAGTACAAATTAATCCTACAACAAATACCTGGAAGTTATTCCCTGTGGCTGCTGTGCCTGACTCAAAAGCTTTTGTAATGAAAAATTCTCTCCCATATAAGGATTATGAATAGGTCTCCACATATTTTTTTTAAATAAAGATTAAAAATAATCATAAAAAATCAGTGCTGTCAGTCTAGTTCTGAGTTGAGAAGTACCTAGATTATAGCCCATTTAGGGAGCCTAGATAATTGGAAGCTTTAGCAAAGTCAGCAGAGGTTGACTATGCTTGCAAATTCAGGGATATGTCCCAAGAGACCTAACCAGACTATGGTTAAGAGGCACTGATGTGGTAACAGAAGTATCTTTTGTCTTCTCTTATCGCACCAGTATGAGAATGAAATGAAACCTGGCTTGTACTGTCCTTCAGTTCAGGCTTTTTTAACATGAACTTTTTTCCAACAAAAGCAGTAGTGGTTTTGACTGAATGTAAAGGTCTATACATTAATGACGACTACATTTGTGGGATGATGAAAAATGTTTTGAATGGTTACAAATTAGTGTGTTTGGGGAAAAAAAAATTTAAAATTAAATTGTGTAATTAAAATTTGCTTCCTGCTTGTGATGTTGGGTAGCATTCAGTGGTTCTAATTAAAGTGCTTCAGCTTTGCAGCCAAATGCTGGTATGATATAGACATGCTGGGGCCAGATGGTAAATTAACCCTGTAATATTAACTTACATTTTTGGGGGAGATCTGGATGGAATTGAGAATCCTCATCCTGATGGTTTCACATCTTCGTATCACGGAATTCAAGATGCCATAAAAATAAGGTAACAAAGAAAGCAGCAACAAAATTGGTTAGTTTTGTTCTATGAACAGACACAGGAATGAAAACAGTTCACCAAAAAGTAAAGAAATTAAAACACAAAACGCTGCTTTAAGGAAATTGTGAAGAATTTCTAGAATGCCCCTAAATATGTTCTTGTCAGAAGCAGAGGTGGAACCAGAGCTGTTAGATCTCATTTACTCTACAACAGGGACAATGTTAATGTTTGCTTAATGAACTCGGTCAGTAAAAACATCTTTTAGTTGAGATGAAATTCTGAATTCTGTTCCTGTAATGCAGAAAATAAAAATAGAAACATCTTTTTTTGTTTGTTTGTTTTCAAAGGGCAGAACATTCTATTAATTAAAATAATAAAATCAGAATGTTCAGCTGTTGTAAATGGCCATCTCTGGGACGGCTTCTTTTTGCTCTTACTGTGGAATCACTCCTAGTGGAAATAAATTTAAAGTTAAGTTGAAATTACTTGGATTTGAGTATTTTTTTTCCCTTGGGTGCAGGAGGAGCATGCTGAAAATGGAAAGACCTCAGTCTATGGCACACTGATATAAAATAGTTTGAATGATATGCTGCAGAGTGTTGCTGTACTTCTCAAGGACAGCTGAGAAAACTGAACTGCACAAAATCATATGAGTGTATGCTTCTGGAAATGTTTTCCGAAAACGTAGTCTCACATAGTCTATTCAGTTGTACAATTATCCCCCCCTTCCCCCTTTTTTTTTTTGGGTGCAAATAGAGGCTGCAAAAGAATAATACTATTTTGTTCTTGTATCCGCCTGTATTTTGTGATGGCTTGGTATATTCTTATCCCAATGGAAAACTATTTTTGCTCCAAAAAAGTTTTTAAAGATAACATTTTACTTGTGCCAGAATTGCAAAGGAAGGCGTTCTCTTTACTGATGACGCTTAAAGGATGATGCTGACTGTATTTAATAATACAGTTTGTTTCTCACAGCAACAGCAAGGCAGACAGCTGGGGTAATTGGAGAATTAATAGAATTAAAACTCATGCAACAGCAAGAGAAATTAAACCAAGAGAAAGTTTATTTTTCTTTTACCTTTACCTTAGTTTTATACATTTTACTCGGAGACCATAGAGCTTCGGGGAGGTGATTTTTAACAAACATGGAGAACTTCTCCTCCTCTTAGAAGGCAGAAAGCGGAAAGGAGAAGGGTATTCACAGGTAGAATTGATAGGAGATGAAAAGTTTTTGAGCGTGCGACAGAAAAGTTACCGTCTGCTGTAAATAAATCATGGTGATCTCTGTTCTAGACAGGTGCGGAACCATCCTCCTGCGGTGTTGCTGCTCCCTGCATCTTCTGGGTTTGCGCTCTGTCCTCCTGACTTGGGAACTCAACGGCCCCTTTCGAAGCGGCAAGCTCGGTCTGGGCATCAGTGCACAAAACGACACAGCCTGCCCGGTGGTTTGATGCCGTATGGGAAACCTGGAACGCCAACGCTGACTCTGCGTTGCCTCCACCGAAATCCTTCTCTCTTCCGAGTGTTTTCCACCTCTAGAAACGCACATCTTGGTATCTGTTACTCCTAACGCGCTCTCGTTACCCCCAGTAGCTCATCCCCACAACCGCACCCAAGAGCACGCACCGCTGTGGCGATACTGAAAAGCCGATCGAAGAAACTCTCTAAGACTTGTTTTGGAGTTTTAGAAAGCAGGCATTCTTTATTGCAGTGCTGGATGCACGGGGGATAGTTCCACCTAGCGTGCATACCACAGCTTTAGCACTAACAGGTTATATAGAATAACTAATTGCATATTAATCAGATTAGTATACATATACATAAAAATGATTGCAACCGATTATCTTAGTACTGCCTACATCCAATCATGCGCAATGAAGGATCCATTTGAGTCGAAGGGCTGCTTTTGCAACCACCGACCCATTTGAAGTTCCTGTTGGCTGTCCTTGAAGTCTTCATTCTTGTCCTTGTTCTTTGATCTTGAAGCTTAACGCAGCTTCAATCACATGTGGTCAGTCTCAACATTGTTCTCATCTAGCGTCCAGGAACACCTAGTCATAAGAGCAAAGAACTGCAAAACTTCTGAGTAACTACCTCTACTGGTTAATCGCTTGGCTATACTTTTGTCTATGGTTTCGATCATAGTGTTAGTATAAGATTTCTAATAAGTATTTCCCAAATCTCACTTTTACAGTCACCTAGCAGCAAACCAGTTTCCACGGCCGGTACAAAATATTAAAACCATCAAAATATTTAGACATACCATCCAGAACGTATGGAAACATGCTGTCAGCGGGGAGGGACAGAAAAAAGAAAACTTCGCCCTCCTCTCCTCTCCTCTCGGCCAGCCCGGAGCCCACCACCTCGCACCCTCGCTCCCCGACTCCCCCGCGGACCTCCCCGCCGCCGCCGCTGCAGGTGGCGCCAGCGCCCCGCGGCCCCGGGCGGAGCGGGAAGGAAGGGCGCTCCTTCCCGCCGCCGCCGCCGCCGCTCACGTGGGCGGCCGATTTCCGGGCAGGTTCTCGGGGGGCGGAAGGGGGCTCGCGCTGCCGCGTGGTTGGTGAGTGGCCGGCGCGGGGAGGGGGGGGGAGCTCGGCGGCGCTGTTGCCGCGCGGGAAGAGGAAGAGGAGGAGGAAGAGGAAGAAGAGGAAGAGGGAGGAGGAGGAGGAGCAGGCGGTAGCGCCCGGCCCGACCCGGCCTGGCCCTGCCCTGCGCTGATCGGCCGCCTTTTGTGTGACCCACCCCCTTTCTCTCACGCTCCTGCGCAGGGCGGCGGGAAAGCGTGAGCACAGCCGCGGGCGTGCCGGTCCCGGCTAAACCGGCGGCCTCGGCTCCATCCCCGGCCGGGGGCCTCCTCCTCCTCCACCGCCCCCTGCCTTGCCTCCCGCGGGGGTGCTTCCCTCAGCCGCTGCTCCCGCCTCGCCTGCCGCTGGAGGAGCCCCGGCTCTTCCCCGCGACGCGGCTGCGGCGGCTCCCGGGAGCCGAACTTGGCGGCCTCCCCGCCGGCAGCGGGCGGGAACTAACGCGCTTTATTTAAACGCCCCGTAGAGAGAGCGACTGGAGAGAAGCGGTTCTTCGGGAACTAAGCCGAAAGATGTCCCGGGACGGTGAGGAGGGTTGTTTAACGGCCTAGACCGGCGGGAGGAGCCGCCGCCGCCGCCGCCTCCTCCGCTTCAGCAGCGCTTCGGCTCTGGGGTATGGCGTTCGCGGCGTGGAGCGGGCTCGGGGTGGTTGGGTTGTGTGGTGACCGGGAGAGGCTGGCCAGCGCCGGAGCCTCAGAAAGTTAATTGCGATGTAAGTAATTGCCCCCTTGGTTGGGAGAGAACTCGCCCGGGTGGAAGTCTTCCGCGGGATGAGAGGTGTTAGGGCAAGTACCCGGCCTTCTGGTTTATCAGGATTTTCCTGATTGCTTGAGCTTGTAAATGGGCTGGTAGCGAGATTCCCTGAGGATACTGCCTCGGAGCTGCGGTAAGGGAGTAAATTACAGGTGGAACCGCCGCTCCTTTTGGTGCCCGTCTGTTTCCCTAAGCCTGAGGCAAGGATGGCCGAGTGACAACTGAAGTAGCTTCTGAAAAGCGCTGCGGACAGCTTCATGTTAAGGAAGCTGGTATCGATTCGAGGTTATTTTAATCTTCTGGATCGTAAAACTGTATCAGTGCATAAACTGTTAGGTGCGCTTAGCTCTGTCCTGTTGGAGGAGGGCTGACTGAGAATACAGTTGAAGTCGAAAGGCAAACAGTTGCTTCAGCAAGAAGTTTTATTATAATCTTTACATAACTTCGTAAGCTGTATACAGTTTTGTTTAATGTCTTATGACGTAGAGACTGTGGTGTTTGTTTTCACGCCTTTGGTTTTGTAAGCATTTTATCTCTCGTTTAGCGTGGTACCTGTGAATTGGAAATGCGTATGTTTAGATTTCCAATAAACTATTTCCAAAATATGCAGTGCAAGGTAAACTGTGCTGCTTTGTTTTAGTAGGAGAAAGCGTATTTTATAAGACTGCTCCTTTAAAAGAACTTAATTGACTTTGTTCAGGTGTGTGCGCACCTGTGTCGTAAAGTTTCTAAGGCTAATTGGAAGCCAAACATTTTGCCTTACGGAGTGAGGCTTCCTAAATATCTCCATTAAAGCAAGGTTTGTAAGTGGAAATAGCATTCGTGTCAAAAGCTTCTAGCTATTTCTATAAGTCTTGCAATCAAGTAGTGAAAAACTTGTAATTTTTTCCTGAAAGATGCATATGGTAAAAATTAAAAGCTTATAAAACCACAGTTGTTATAGTTGGACACTAAAGGACCTTTTTATTTTGGCACCAAACCCCAAGTTCTTTAAAGCCTTTTCAGTTGATAGGGTACTTATGCTAAATTTATACTTAAGTTAAAGTGGTCTTGCATATAGCTGTTTTAAGCTAGCATGGGAAAAGCAGAAATTAAGTTGTAGTCCAATATTTGTATAATCAGTTGTTTAAGTTGTTTTAAAAGAACAGAAAATGGCAATTGGGTTTAAAACTTTCTTTAGTGATTATCTTGATGATATGTGTGTCAGATACTGTGATACAGCACAAATTTACAGTTTGAAGTCCGCTGGGAAAAAATCAGCTGTCAAATTCCATTTCCTAGAGTGAATGATGATCATGTCCACCATAAAAGAATCATTGTTTGCATATTTTATTTAGAAATCTATGGGTTTAGTCAGCTGTATTTTTTTTCTTTTTTTAGTTAGCTTGGTCTTTAAAATTTGAACGTTGTGTTTGCAACTTTTTTGTATAGTTCAGATTTTAAGAATGTGTAAAACCTAGTTACTCAAAGAGTAGTTTGAAAGAGAGCAGAAACAAAAAGTTTATGTACCTGACAGCATGGACTTTATACTGTGTACAGTGAGGTCTGGAAGTATTCAGATTTCCAGCTCTGCAAATACCTGTTATCATTAGAAAGCTGTGAGATGTTAAACCTAACATCATAATGGCTTTGTGCTTGTCTCCCCCTTTTAAACTGTACGTAATCTCTGCAACCACTTCTAGGAGTTGTCAGACCATGGATTCATGGTCTTAATTAACAGAAATCTAGGCACAATTTGTATGTGATGTTGAGTGTTATGACATCAGCTTCTGGAGTTTTGTTAAGAATGAATTTAGAAGTATGGAGATCAAGGGAAGGAAGATTAAATAAAGGAACTTGAGGTGTAGTGTTTGTTGGGGTTTTTTGGTGGTTTGGGTTTTTTGGGTGGGGTTTTTTTGCCTTTTTTTTTTTTTTAAGTCTGGTAGAATTAAGAGTACTTTTATCAGTACAGATATGTCAAAGCCAAAAGGTCATTCAGAAATTGAAGTGTGGGGTTTGATTTGTTTTGGTTATTGTACATCTAGTATGTCTGTACTACTTCTCGTACTACCTTATAGCTACTCATACTACCTTTTTTCTTATGCCTTTATTTAATATGACTTAGTTTTTCAGTCTCTTTTTACTCTATATGTGCCCATTTAACACCTCCCCCCCCAGCTTCTTTCTAGTTACTGGTTTTAAATGCACAGACTGGACTTTTCAGTGGGTAGTGGAAGTTTTCTTAGACTCTTCTATCCTGCTGTTATCAGTGAAGGCCTGATTAAAACCTGTGATTTTACCTGTGCAGACTATGCTATTAATGATTGAATTGGTAAACAACGTACAAATTAAATGAATCGGTTCACCGAGCTCCTTCGGCTTGACGAGAGTCAACTATGTAAAAAGTTGCTTTATTGGCAGGAACTTTTTAAAACAAAACCAACAACTTAATCAGATAAAGCAGTGGAAGATGCAGATACTTAAGTGATCTTTTTCAGTAAAGTAGTTCCCAGAGCAAAGATAACCAAAGGAGCAGCAGAATGTTTTCCGGACACTAGGAGAACAGCTGTACTGAATCAGTCTGCATGTCTGTTTAGCCTAGCATCTTGTCTCAGGAGCAGACACTAGTTTATGCATTGGAAAAAGCATAAAATCAGTAGCCTTCATTAGGAAGCTGCTGCTCTTTGGTGGGAAAAAAATATTTGTTTGTAGTGTATTTAATCAAATTAAAATTCTGAATATCTTTTTGCAGAGAATCAGAATGACTAAAAAAAGGAAACATCAAGAAGATTTCCAGAAAGTGAAATTAAAAGTTGGGAAAAAAAAGCCTAAACTAGAGAATGCAACTGATACTACCTTCAAAACAAAGGCCATACAGATTCCTGAGCAGCTTAAAGAAGATGGAGTGCTTCCTACGCAAAATAGAAAACTTAACATAAAGGTATACTGTGTCATTACATTCTGAAATTACAGAAAATTACATGTCATTTATCTAGGTTTACTATGTTTACTAGAGTTCAGGAAAAAATATTAGAAAAAAAAAATAATTAAAAAAACCCAGCAGAGTATCTGAATACAGCCTCTTTGTCCTTGACAATAAGCTGACCCATGAATTTAATACTCAAATTGCTGGACCAGCATATAGTCCAAGGGAAGGGTTTTCAGCAGTGCAAAAACTCAAGTTGCACACTGATCTAAGTATCTAGGATTAACGTTTGGTTTTTGAAAGTCTTTTGTAACTTAAGGACAGGGTTTTAGAAAGTAGACTTCCTGAGATGATGTTTTTAAAAAAATCTTGCATTTCTTTGGGTGGTGGTTCTGCTTTCCTTCCTTTGTGTCGTCTTCTATCTCTTGCTGCTCTCTGCTTAAACTGAAGAAAGCTGCTGAGACTGAGATTTCATAGTTCTACTTTTGAGAACAAGTGTGAGAGGACATATTTTTGGTCATCCCTCTGTTAAGTCAGTAGGGTTGTGCATAAACTTAAGAATGAAGGATTATCTAATTACCTGAAGGACAAGTGTTGTGGTTTAACCCCAGCCAGCAACTAAGCACCACACAGCCACTTACTCACTTCCCCCCCACCCAGTGGGATGGGGGAGAGAATTGGGGCA
>JANHGO010000063.1:88689317-88804385 GCA_024606505.1 Aquila spilogaster | reverse complement strand
ATGTCAACAAAACCTTGCGTAGCAACCAAAATGTTGTCATGATCTCAGTTTTAAGGATATAATAGGCTAAAAATTTCCGTGGCTCTTAGTGCTTCGCGTTCGTGCAGAAGGCGGTGGGTGCGCCCGGCGCGGTGCTGCTGCGGGAGGGCCGGCAGGTGTACGGCTGGGGCTGCAGCGCTGCGTCCTGCCGGCCCGGAGCCTCGCTGAGGTGCTTGGAGTCGCTTCCTAAGCCGTGCACGGGCTTGCCGAGCGCCTCCTTACACAGACTGTGGTGCTCTCACAGCTCTGGTTTTGTAGCCGTTTTCTCTCCGATCTGTCCTTCTGCAGAACAGCTGGAAACAGGCTTAGGTTTCCAGTAAATTATTTCTAAAATTTGCAGTGCGAGATAAACTGCTGCTTCCTCCTAGAAGGAGAGAAAATGTTTTATAGGCTTTCTCCTTTAAAGTGACAATTTTATTCAAGTGTGTGCATGCCTCCGTTTATAAAAGTGATGTTAGTGGAAGGCAGATGCTTCAACATGTAGGGTGAAACCTTAATGTCTCTGTTAAAGCAGGCATGGCAATGAACATGCATAGAATCATTCATGTTGGAAAAGACCACTAAGGCCATCCAGTCCAACCATCAGCCCACCCCCACCAAGCCCACTGTCCACGTCCCTTAGTGCCACATCCACCTGGTTCCTGAACACCTCCAGGGATAGTGACCCCACCCCCTCCCTGTGCAGCCTGTGCCGCTGCCTCACTGCTCTGTATGAGAAGACATTCTCCCTAATATCCAACCTGAACCTCCCCTGGCACAACTTAAGGCCATCACCTCTCATAGTTTCTCTGTTACCTGAGGCTGATTCCCACCTCATTACCACCTCATTTCAGGCAGTAGAGTGCAATAAGGTCTCCCCTGAGCCTCCCATTCTACAGACTGTGCTCCAGACTCCTCACAGCTTCCTTGCCCTTCTGTGGACAAGCTCCAGGGCCTCAATGTCTTTCTTGTAGTGAGGGGTTCAAAACTGAACATATCACTTGAGGTGCAGCCTCACCAGCGCTGAGTATAGAGGGAAGATTACCTCCTTGCTCCTGCTGACAATGAGCTTTCAACTGTTTCTGCGTTGTGCAATTGAGGAGAGAAAAAACTTTGTGTAATTTTTCCCTGAAGGATGCATGAGGTTTGAGAAGAAAAACAAAAAACCAAAAATACCCAGAAGGTTGTAAAACCAGGGTTGTTATACTTGGATGCTAATGTGTCTTGTTTCTGGAGGACCAAAACTTGAGGTATTCTAAAAAATCTTTTCAGACAGTAAATATTAGTGCAAAACTTCAGTTCAAATGGCCTTACATAGAGCTGTGATGTGGATATGAAATAATGTAATGCAGCACAGATCTACCAAATCTGAAGTCCATTGAAAAATCAGCTATGGAACTCTTATTTGCTCCAGCGAGCGGTGATCATACCTGCTTTATTCCAGGTTTAGTCACGGATGTATACTTTTTTAAAAAATAAAATTAATCTTTAAATGTTGAACCTTGTGTTCACAATGTTCAGATATGTCCGAAAGCCGGTTACCCACAGAGTAGCTCAAAAGAGAGATTCCCTTATATTGAAAAATAATCAAGTTTATAGGCCTGACAGCGTAAACCTTTAAAGCTGAATATAAGTGCTGTATGCAACCAGATCTGGAAGCAATCAGATTTCCAGCTGCATAAAGTATCTTTTATTATTAGAAAGCTGTGAAATGTTAAATGTCATAACCGCTTTCTACTTAATGTCCCTCCTTCCCCTTTTAAATTGTAGTAATCTCCACAACCACTTGTAGGGCTCATCAGACTGTGGATTCGTGGTCTTAATTAACAGAAATCTGAGCGTGATTTGTGCCTGATGTTGAGTATTGTGGCATTGAATTTAGAAGTGTGGGAATGGCAAGGGAAGCAAGATGAGGAACCAGTGGTGTAGTGTGTTGTCTTTGATCTGGCTGAGCGAAGCACGCTCTTATCTGTACAGATGTACTGAAGGCTGAGCAGAAACTGAAGTGATGGTTTGAATTTGTTCTGCTCGTTGCATGTCTAGTCCAGTATGACTGTGCATCTAAGTAGAGCTGTTCATACCACCGTATTTTTTATACCTTATTAAATATGACTTAGCTTTTAAGCATCTTTTCACTCTCCGTGCCTTTTTAGCCTTCTGTTTTTTTTTTTTTTTCCTCCTTTCTTTTTAATTGTTATTCTTTAATGCACAGCCCGCGCTTTTGAAAATGTAGTGGAAGTTTGCCTGGTCCTGTGTGCTGTGCTATCAGCAAAGGCCTGATGAGATCTGTGGTTTTACCTGTGCACACGGTATGCTGTTCCTAATGGAGTTGCTAAGCAGCGTACAGATGAAATAAGACATTCCACTGAACTCTTCAGCCTTGACAGGTGTCAAGTATATACGAAGTTGCTTTACTGGCAGGACGTTTTTTAAAAGAAACAAACAAAAAGAACAAGCAGAAAGAGCCCACAGCTCCAACATATTCTGATAAAGCAGTGGAAGATGAAGATCTTCAAGTGGTCTTTTTCAATAAAGCTGTTCTCAGAGTGAAGACAGCCAAAGGAACAGCAGCATGTTTTCTGGACACTAGAAGGACAGCTGTAGTGGATCAGCCTGCAGGTCTGTTTAGCCTAGCATCTTGTCTCAGTAGTGGGCAGTAGTTTATGCAGAGGAAATCAGTAAAAACTGTAGCTTTCATGGGGAGTTTGCTGCTCTTTGGTGGAATATGTTTGTGTTTAATCAAACTGAAGTTCTCAATGTCTTTTTGCAGAGATTCAGGATGACTAAAAAAAGGAAACATCAGGAAGACTTCCAGAAAGTGAAATTAAAAGTTGGGAAAAAAAAGCCTAGACTAGAAAATGCAACAGATACCACTTTCAAAACAAAGGCCATACAAATTCCTGAACAGCTTAAAGAAGATGGAATGCTCACTACGCAAAACAGAAAACTTAACATAAAGGTATGTTGTGGGCCATACATTCTGAAATGACAGGTAATGACTCAGCATTTGCTTAAGTTCATATAGTTACTAGAGTAAGAAAAAGTATGTATTTAAAAAAAAAGACATAAAACTAAGCTGACCTGTGAACTGAATGACTTAAATTGCTAGACATGCATATAACTCAAGGCTAAGCTTTTCAGCAATGGAAAGCTGAAGTTTTCTAAGTATCTGGGATTAATGCTGTTTTCAAAAGTCTTAGATAATAATGTAAGGGTTTCAAAACCTCTGCTAAGTCAGTAGGGTTGTATATATACTTAAGAATGAAAGTTATCTCATTACCTGAAGAGCAAGTTGTGGTGTCTTGTTTTTCCTGTTGTTGAATATTGCTGATTTGTTCGTTGTTACGCCACAAACCAGTAGTATATTTGTTTTGAAATTACTATGCTTCTACAGACAGCAGTGCATCATAAGAACAGATTCTGTGTTTTTTAATGTTTAGGAAAAAAAAGTGCTAGAATGTAGGTAAGAAAGTTCAACAAGCTTAGAGTAATAATGGAACAAATATGTGTCTTTCCTTACAGGATTTACTTTCACAGATGCACCATTATAGTCCTGGGGTTAAGCAAAATGCACTTCTTGGGCTCAAAGATCTACTTTCTCAGTATCCGTTTCTAATTGATGCACACCTTTCAAATATAATCAGTGAGGTGGCCGCAGTGTTTACAGACAAAGATTCTGGTGTCAGGGGAGCAGCTGTTCACCTGCTTCAGTTCTTGTCTTCAAAAATAAGAGCTGAACAGATTGCTCCATTTTTTCCTTTGGTAAGTGCCCATCTTTCCAGTGCCATGACTCACATCAGCGAGGGAATTCAGGAAGATTCATTGAAAGTCCTGGACGTTTTATTGGAAGCATACCCAGCTCTTCTTACAGACCGTAGTAGTATATTACTGAAGAATTTTGTAGAGCTTATTTCTCACCAGCAACTGTCAAAAAGACTGAAAAGCAAAGAGAAACTTTCCTGGATGCTGTCTGTTAACCCAAACCGAAGAGTAACATCTCAGCAGTGGAGGTTAAATGTACTTATCAGGCTCAAGAAGTTCCTCCAGGCAGTGGTTGATGGATCCAATGAAATAGAAGATGAGGGGCTTCAGGAACAAAAGGATAGCCCTCATTCTGTGAGGAATCCGATATATATAAGCTGGAAGGTCCATGCAAATAATCAACAACACATACATCTGTATGAAAATGGTGGCTTACGACCAAAGATGAACTCATCGTTTAGATTGAGGTGAGAAAACATTAATTCCAAAACAAGTTAATGTCAGCTGTATGATCACGATTAATGGTAAACTGTGGCTTATTGCTGTTGAAAGCAACTATTCTTACTGTGGCATTGCCTCTGAAGTGTCTTTCAGGGCATTTAGAGTAACGTGTAGTTTTATTGCAGTAGCTTGAAAACTGGGAAATACTTGGCAGATGAGTGGGCTGTGTGTAGATAATGAACTTTCTTGCTGGCAAGTTAAAGCTTTATGATATAATACTGGAAGAACAAGTCTTGAATTTTTTTTTTTGGATTGCAAAACGAAGACTACAAGTTATTGCAGGATATCAGATACGTGTAGGGGCAAGCAGACAGATTTCTGTATACTAAATGTAAATGTTTTTGTTACACAGTGATAATAAATTTGACTGAAATTTTATGCTTTAACCTTAGAGAGTATAGTAGTGTTAGAAGGAGTCTAATTTCTTCATCTTAAAGTAACTTCTTTGTAAAATAGTATGTCTGGCTGTTTGAAGTTCTGCTGAGTTTCCAGTTCTAGATGTGCTTAATTCATCAGTTTATATCTTCACTGTGAATAAAAGGTGTTTCTTCTGAGATACATTGTTGAAAGTGGGAAAAGGCATAATTTGTTTAGTCACAGAAAGATCTGTGTGATTTTTAGTAACACTCTAAATAGGTCTGAGGTGAAGTTTACAGAATCACAGAATTGTAGGGGTTGGAAGGGACCTCTTAGAGATCATGTAGTCCAACCCCCCTGCCAAAGCAGGCTCCCTAGACCAGGTTGCACAGGTAGGCGTCCGGGCGGCTCTTGAATATCTCCAGACAAGTTTAGGGAGAAATAATTAACGATATTTGTTTCTCTCCCTCTTTTCTAATTCACCCACTCCTCAAGCCAGGGGGGGACTTTCCCTCCCCAGCTTTTTTCTTATGGTACCTTTGAATGTTGCCATCCTCAGGTGTATGTGCTTCTGTAGATGCTACATATGTGGTGATGGAACACCTGGAATGAGCTACATGAACAAAAAAAAAAAAAAAGAAATTCTGTTTAGCTGTTACACAGCACTTCTAGTCCATAGATTTCCAAGCAGTTCGAAGAGAAACTACAATCCTTGTTTTACTGCTGGGGAAGACCAACCCCACTAAAGTGGGTTTTACCATATTCATCTAAGGTCAGTGGCAGAAAAAAAATACATAAAACCCACTATTTAATCCATCATTAAGTCTCCCTCTTATCTTTGAAGGAGGCACTGCAGGAGTGGTGTTCTCTTTTAATACCACATTTATTGGTCTGAATTAGCCAGTCTTTTCCATTTCCATGTTGGTGATATGCGAGTGAGTGTTTCACTCCTATTCTCTTAGGCTTCCTCTTGGTAGAGATTGGATTACTTACAGTAGGTATAGGACACTTATGTTAAGCTTATTAAAATGTGCAGTGTATTCTTATGAAAGTGGTTGTTACTGTAGCATAAGAGTTCAGTCACAACCAACAGTATCTGCTGCTGTGAAAGCCAGTCTTGAGGCATCAGAGGGGTTCACTGCTCAGTGAAAAACAGTGCTAAGGATTTCATCTGTACAGTCAGCATCATATAGTTAGAGACCACGGAATATCAGGGGATTCTTGTATTGTGCACTGAATGTCGCAGTGTGTGATCTGTGCCCTGTAGTAGTTAAAGGTGCATTGTATCCAAGGTCTAGGAAAGTAAACTTTACATCTGGTGTCACCTGAATTGGATTCCCCTTTTCTGAGGAGCTAGATTTTGGTGAAAACATCGTGATCGGCTTCTGGTTATAAATACTTTCAAAAAGCCATTTGCAAGCATGAGGAGGAGCCAGAAGAGTAGAAGGAAACATTGCTAACATCCGAGGCAAAGTTGGCAGAGAAAGCTGTTGGCAGCGGAACGAAAGAATGGAAAGAGAAAGAATACTCGTACAAGGTACTTGAATATTCTCTTTTTATTGCATATGGTTTTGGTGTAGTCTTTTTTTTTTTTTTTTTTAAAGGGCCCATAAAGCTTATTTTACTGGATATTCATGGTATATTAAGAGCAAAAGGTATTCTGTTAGTTTTCACGTGCACTGTGAGAAACAGGATGGATACCTACAGCATGAAGCCCTTCTCTGTGAAATCTTTTCTGGTAATCTGAAGAAGCTTAGTTCTTTCTCATCCAGTTCCAATGATGGCCTTTGACAGTCATTCCTTTTGCCTCTGCTGTTACCATTACTGTAGGGGCAAAAATGACCTCAAGTAAGAGGTGTGAAAGGTCTTTAATGCTCTTTGAAGACTTCTAAAATCTCGAAGTGTATTTTTCTTTTTTTTTTCTTTGAAGAAGTCAGTGCGAAAGTAGTAAAGTCTTAACTGTAGGTAATAGAGTCAGTCAAACCAGAAGTAACTATAATTGCATTGTGTGCGTGCACTGATGATAAAAGGTCTCATCACCAATACTACAAATAAGTTTCAACTTTATTCTTTAAAAAGTACGAATATCACTAATATTATTTTATTTTTTTTTAGTTGCCAATTTGTGTTTCTCTTGGAAGTTCTATAGGTAGGGGTGCCAAATCCCAGATAATCTGGTGATTACAAAACAATATTTTCAAAACAGACAGCAGTGTCAATGTTTGGTAAACTGTGTCGATCTCTTCTGAGCTTGGAGTGCTCAATGGTTCAGCAATGCACATCATTAAGACTGTTATTTTCTGTCATTTGTTAGGTCTTCCTACTGTATGTGAGTGAATAAAAGATCATAATAAGTTAGGAAATTACTAGGATGTTCTCTGCCTTATGTGCTGACTGCTGCCTTCTGCATCAAATTCATTTCAGATTTGGGAAAATGGAAGGCCTGAACTTGGTGATACCGAGGTATACGATCTTGTTTTGGACTGGAAATGGTACTGAAGCAAAACAGTAGAGCATCTGTTCCTGCTGAGAAAGGACAAACTGAAGCTGCATAGTAAATTGGAGAAGACTTGAGTGGCTGAAGTGGAAGACGCAGCACAGTAAATATGCGCTGTGACCTGTGTATCAGATAGATGTGGAGTATACAGCTGAGTGTTTTTCTGCTACAGTTGATGATGGATACACCCATAAGGAAGAGGAGCTCAGTAATCTGACTTAGACATCAAGACCGAAAAAAAGATTGCTAACTTCCAGTGACTTTCTATTTTAAGCAGCTGGCAGTTGTTTTCTTATTTTCTGTTTCTTTTGTGCTTCCTTGACTTTCCTTTCCAAAATTTCTTTTATTCTCCTACTCTCAAGTTGTAGATACGCTACCATGAAAAAGAATTCTTTTGTTTGATATTTTTCATAAGAATATTAGCATTTTAAGAGAAGTGACAGCTTCTAAAGGGCTATGTGTATGAGCATCTGACAGCTCCCCTCACTGATATTTTATCCTGATGTGAAGATAATGTGCTTTCTGGCATTTCTCACAGCCACCGTACTGTTAGGGAATACTGATAATGGATATGTGACAAAAAGGTCAGCACTTCATTTGACATCCAGCTTTCCTTGTTCCTGTGACCACGTGTTGGCAAAGGATATTGCACTCATCAAATGCATGCTGAACAGATTACACTTACACACGTAATCTGTTACTGTCAGCAAAATTTTATTTGCTCCTTTTGCTGTCAACCTTGAATGTGTGTAAGAGAATATCTTGAGATGTATGAGCATCTTTTGTGGGGGGTCGTGAAAGTTCTGCTAAGTTTTCTTGTCCAGATATTTTCAGCATCTGGTTGAGTCCATTTTGGCACTGATTCTCTCTTCTTTGGGTTTTTATTTATTTATTTTTTTTCCCATTCCTTGTTTTGGGTATCTATTAAAATAGCTGGTTATGCATTATTATACTTTTGTAGGAATATGCAGGTATTGCCAGCTTCTCATGTTTTATGCTGCTCTTTGTTTAACAAGGTGATTTTTCTAGTCCAGTTCGCTGTAATGTCTGAGCTCTGCTGTAATACCAGGTATTGTTTTTAGAGAAATGATGAAGAAATAAGACTTCAGAACTATTTTAGCCAATTATTGACACTATAAAATTTCAGCCAGGTCTTCTCACATCATTAACATTTACAGGACAACACTGTTCAGTAAAATTAGAGTTATCAGCAGATATCAACTTTCTTGTCCAGTGATGCCTTAAGACTCATGACGGCCATAACTGGCCAGATCAGATTTGTCTACCATGTCTTTAGATGTTTGCATTGAACTTACCCTAAACTTTGTAGTCTGAAAGAAACGGATGCCTTCACTGTGGTTTATTGTCTATTAACAAAAATACTTTAGTTTAATAGGAAAAAAGCCAAATGAAGTTGACTAGGTATGTTGGTTGCTGCTGTTACTGCTGAGTTTGGAGGGAGGGGGAACGTCACGAAAAGATGTAACTAACTGGATAGTTTGGAAATTGCAGAATGATCAGAGAAAACAGCTTTATCTCTTTAATCCAATCTGAAATTGAAGTATTTATAAACAGTCTGTGGCAAGAAAGCAAGTAGTGATTCAAATCTCCTTTTGAATGTATGTCTGTAAGAAGAAGTATCTTTGAGAATATCATTGAAATAGAAGGGGATTTAGTAGAAATTCAGCATGCAATTTTTACTTGTATTAGGAATGTAGAATTATGGGAATTCCTTACTTTATAAGCATTTTGTGAAAAAATCATCATGGAATGCAGTATCAGCAATTATAAGTTGAAGTTGTTATTGCTCTTCTGTGTTGTTATATTTTTTTTCCCTACTTCAGATGTTCTTCTGTTGTTTAGGAACCCATTTGGAAGCTTCTGTATTGCTTAAAAACAGCAGCAGTTCTTCATGAGTTACTTTCTTTAAAGAATTTTCTTTACAGAATGGATATAAATTGTCTGAAGCAGAATTTTGTCATCAGTGTGGATAATCCCTAGACTTGTTCTGAGAACCTTGTTTTTCTTGCTTTCTAGGAGATATATATATATATCTTTATTTTTGGATAATTTTTATTTGTCTTCATTGCCAAGGCATTTTAATAATTTTTGAGCCAGTTACTCTCTGGAGTTCCATTTTAATTTAAACCATCACAATGGTAATTGATTACATTTTTGCTTAATTATTTTTCTATGATTATGAACAACCATTGTGTTTATTAATAATGATCTTCAGCAATAACTAATAAACCTCATGCATTTGACAATACTTTGTAGTCAGTTTCATTATTTGCTTCAAGGGACTTAAAGCCTTTTTATTCTGTTGTGCTGAGCACGCTGCAATCTCATCTGTTGCTTGAAGGTGTTAACAGTAGTTCAAGTCATATTTCTCCTTTTCTATAGACTTTACATGTAGCAATGGGAAGTGAAGTAACGACATGTAAGAAGCTGTTCTAGAAACAAAAATTTGTGGGGAGACTCAGGACTAGGTTTGTTGCAGTTGGTTTGAACTCCCTTTTAAACTGAAATATCTAGCAAGAAAACAGGCAAACTTAATGTGCTAAGAATATTTTTTTTGGTATAAAGAAAGCAGGAAAGTGGTTTTGCTCTGAACTGTTTTTAAAGGTGTGATCTTTATCTTTCTTTTTTTTCTTTTTTTTCTTTTCTTTTTGCTTTTTGTTGTATAGGTCTCTGGCAAGTGTAATGGACAGTGCAGAAAAAGGCCTGTCCTCGGCTGAAAATTTGAAAGGTTTTATTGAGATAATAATTCCATTACTGATTGAGTGCTGGATTGAAGCATCTCCTGCACAATCAGCTCCCATTCTCGGAAATCTTTTGGAATCAGATTGTCAGCAACTTATGCAGCAAGTGCTTAGTATAATACATCTGTTGTGGAAGCTCACAAAGCGACATGATGAAACGTACAAAATGGTAAGGGAGAACTGAAATGTGGCATGATAATGAGAGTTTCTTTTTGTTTTGGTCAGAAACCAGTGAGTTGGTTGGCGAGTTGGTGATTGGAAGTAGAGTAAGTATTTTATTTAGTAAGAGACAAAAAGCCTAGGGTTTGAGCAAAACTTGAGCTTGGATTTTTTTTTAAGTCTTCAGGAAAGAAACCAGTGAGCTCATTGCTCAGTTCAGCCGTAGTCTCCAGGAGTCCTTGATGACTTCAGCATGGAAGGTTTTAAGACTGAAAGTCATACTGGAGAAGAGGAGCATTGTCTCCCAGATAACCTCTAGAATATAAATTTGAGGAAATATGGAGGTGTGTGTTTGTTCTTTTTACACGTTGAAAAGTTTTACACATTGAAGAAGCAGAGGTAAAAATAAACCCTAAGCCTTTGGAAAGGTAAGGGGTGAGTGGAATGAAATCCTCTGACTGATTGGTAGAGCTTACACTGCTGTGCCATGACTGGTAGTATCACCCATGGCACCGAATCAAAGCCTCAAGTATTTTGTAAAACATACTTGAAACTTTTTTTGCTCTGATTTATCTCTTTACTTGATAAATGAATTGCCTTTTTGTAACTTCTGCTGTTTTTCATAAGACCTTGCAAACTGGCAAACGCACACTTTCCATTTTGGCTCTTGAGACCAGTTGGAAGGAACATCTTGACAGCTCTTTGGTTTTGTCTGTGTATAGGATCGTAGAACCATTCTGTATATGGAACATATGGAATAATTACTGGGAAAAATTGTGGAATCAACCCATTAGACCAGGATTAGCCAACATGCATAGCCTGATGGGTGAATTTGCTGTGTCCAAACAAAGCATGCGGTTCCTATTTACCTTTTCATCCTTTTGCCAGGACTACTTGGAAGCAGGCAGGAAGGAGGCAGTGGCACCTGCTGCTGCTGACCTTTTTCTTTAGGTTACTTCAGGGCTGCTGCCCTTGTCTGTAGGGTGCCTGCCTCTTGGAAACCTGAAAGAAGTACTCCTGTGTCAATGTGTGAGGCATTCTGTGTACGCACAGGTTGCATTATGACCTTAGGATATTTAAAAGAAAATGATGACCGTACTACTTATTTTTTGAGGGTACTGTATTTTATGATTGTATCCTCTCTATTCCTTCATAGTCACCTTTATACATAAAGTGCATTCAACATTCAAATGCACTCAGTTTGAAAATGAAAGTGCTGCTTATTAAATAAGTCTGTAGTAGCCAAAGTGGTTATTAGAGATGTTTTGTGAAAGCGCTCTGAATGTGCCTGTTAATCTTTGAAATAGTTTGATGATCATTTTCTTAATACTTGAAAATAAAGATTATTGTGCCTGACCAGTATGCTAGCAGTGCAGGCTTTTGTGTGTGTGTGGAACAGTGACTGCGTGTCTGTTAACCCACAAGGTACAATTATTTTTGAATACACTAACCTTTTTCTGTAAGGATAGACTTCTTAATGGAAGATGTCTTATGCTGGCAGGCTTTGAACTACAAATATGTTAATAATGGGAAAGATGAAGGCATTGTCAGAATATGTCTTAGTGGAAAATTCAAGACAGTCTCTGCAAGTAACTCAGAGTATCACTCTGAAAACTAATGTAAAAGCAGTTTGAGTTGATATGTTTAACTCCCTTGGTTTAGTATTGCATATATCGACATCAGTGAGTGCTAGGAACACATACCAATCCGTTTTGGATTAAATGTTATAATCTTGAATTATGTCCTCTGTTTTGTGAACCTTGCAGTTTGTTCATGATGGTTTTCACTTACTAGCATGTGTTCTGTCATCTGCTTTCCTTAATAGGAAGTATGGCTTCGAATGAATTACCTTGTTGATTTCAAGCACCACTTCATGCGTAATTTTCCTTACTCTTTACAAGAAACAGTAAAACACAAAAAGAAAGATTCATGCAAAGGGTAAGAATAAACTCTGTGTCGTGTCACAACTTCTAGTTTCATAAAATGAGACAATATGTGAGTCTTATCTGATATGAAGTTTCTGGTATTGTAAAGCTGTTTTTATCGTGTGTTCCTTGGAAGGTCTGTACAGCCAGAGGGTTTTGGTTCTGCTTATTAAAAGCACTAGGTGGGAAGTCATCTCAGTGTCCTCCAGTAGAAACAAAGATGCTGTTTTAAAGAAATGAAAGTATTATATTGAAAGCTTTTATCTGAAGTTTGCATGTTGTTTAATGGTGATCCATGTTAATCTGACTAGTTTCATACTTCTGTTTTTCTGCTGAATTGCATCAAAACTTGGTTAAAGCATGCTTCTTCAGCCACATCTGCTGGATGAGTACAGCCAGAGGGGTAGATGGGTCATGTTGTGCCTGACCTTTGTGGGAAGGGCGGTATGGAACAGGCATACAGAAGCTGAACTAACTTGTGCTGTTCTTAGCTATTGAGTGGCAGAGTGGGCACATGGTTTTTGTTCTGGTACAGGCCAGTAGCGAGCTGTCTCCCTTTTCAGCTCCTAGAGGTCAGACTGTATTCACACAGGGTCTGTTCTGGAGTTGTTCTCTGCCATTGTAGTCCATGTAAATGGGTATCAGCCAGTGTTTGTTTAGGTTCCAAATAAAAGCAAACTGTGCTACTGAAAATTGAGGTGTAGTAGTGGAATCTTGTTTTATGCTAAGAGTCTTCCATGGTGCTGGTATATTTGTTAAAGTCCTCTTTGGTGTTTATATATAAGTACTGCATTTTCCCTTCCTGGAAGGGTGTAAATGTCAGAGGTATAGGATAGCTCCCAGTAAAATACTTTTATTTCAGCTAAACTTTGCCTGTTAAGTTCATAAAGTTTACAAAATGTTGTAGAAATTGGTAATAGTACTTCTGGTAGCATTTAAGTCAACCTTTTCTGAACATGAAAAAAATTATTAGCATTTATGAGATCTGTAAATGATGCCCGTAGTTGAGATTTACCTCCTTGTGTGGTAACAGTTGACTATATTGAACTGAAAATTAACTGCACTTATGTTCATGCAGTTTCATGTGCTCTGTTGTGTCAAAACTGTGCGTTCTGAATGTAGGCATTCCTATTTGCAGCTTTCTGCAGATAAATTTCTTGGTAACTTTCAATTTTGACTTTCAAACCTTGGTAGGCTATGGTGATGGTGACAAATACAATTCCACAGGAGTTTGGAAAAAGGTACATAAATGAATTTTTCTCTGCTCATGGTGCTTTTTGTTGTTATGTGGTAGTGACAAAAACTGTGTGATTCCTCTCAGAAAAGGAAATTCAAGAGAATCTGAAAGTGAGGAGTCATTTTGCAGTGTTCCTTTTCCTGTTTCACGCGCCCAGAAGTGCTGCTACACCAAGATAAAAATGTCCAAGAACTACAGGGACACAATTTAGAGCTTTGATTCTTGCTGCCACAATAAATACGAGAAACAGATATCATGGTGGCAGAACAAAGATTGTAATTTACCTGAACGTAGTGTAGAAGTCAGATATGAAGACTTTTGAAACGTGTTTGCTTTAAAACTTCAGAGTTTATTTTTCCCTACATAGTGCAATTTCTACCAAAGTAACAGCATATTGAAAGACACAGAATGTTGTTTGAGATGTTTCTTTTTCTTCCCGCTCCTCATTAGCAACAAGTATTGTACGACATCGTCAAACAATGTTGACCATCTTTTGCTGAACTTAACCTTGTGTGACATAATGGTTTCACTAGCAAGTGCTTCAACGCTTCAGGCAGATTCTGGTTGGCTGGACATGATAAGGAAATTTGTGACCGATACTCTCCAGGATGGCAGCAGGCTGAATAGCAAGCAGGTGAATAGATTGCTGGGTGTGACGTGGAGACTAATGCAAATACAGCAGAACAAAGGTAAGATAAGAGAAGTTTCTCAAAAGTGACATCTGTGCACTGGGAAGGTTGAGTTATTTTGTTGTTTCTGGGTCACTTTGTCTTATACCCTTGATTATTACAAGTATGTTTTGTCTATACAGGTAAATTGAATTTCACACGTGGCATTGAAAATTGTTTCCGTTTTAGGAATGGTGCTAACTTTGTACTGCTCATACTCAGAATTTAATGTATTTTTGTACCCATCTTCTGTTTTTACTTCTTTTACATCTTAAGGTGTTCTTAGAAATGACAAGACAGAGTTTTCTTTACTGGAAGGAGATAATTGCCAGGGAGGAGAGTTGTGTGATACTTTCATATTCCAGTCCTTATTTAAAATCCTTAATGAGGCTTGTAAGCATT
This sequence comes from Aquila spilogaster, assembly GCA_024606505.1. Lineage (NCBI taxonomy): Eukaryota > Metazoa > Chordata > Aves > Accipitriformes > Accipitridae > Aquila > Aquila spilogaster. The sequence goes on along the minus strand of JANHGO010000063.1, from coordinate 88,790,097 downwards.
ATTGAGTAATGCCAGATGACAGTACTAGTTCTCTGGTAACATGAAAAGTGCTCAAGGCCAGGTTGGATGGGGCTTTGAGCTACCTGCTGTAGAGGAAGGTGTCCCTGCCCTTGGCAGAGGAAATGGAACTAGATGATCTTTAAGGTCCCTTCCAACTCAGACCAGGATGGTTCTGATGAAAACTGTTGCAGTGTTTGATTTTAATCTTTTTCTAAGGGAAAACACGTTCCGATTATGACTTAGAGGACCATTAGAGCATTTTGTGTTCTCTCCTCTGCCTTTCCGAAGTAATCCTTGATTGTGATCCACATAAGACCTTGCATGACATGTCTGTTCAGTGGTTGATGCCACTTGTGGTCTTAGTGGGTATCAGTCTGGTAGAACTGAATTCCACAGACAACTGGAGTTCATGGGAAGTGCTTTGACCTTAGCAACAGTTTTCATTGTTAGTGTTGTAAGACAAGATGATGTCAGATGTCCCTGAAATTTATTTTGGCAGTCAGTAGTTTCTCCTTCCAAATCTATTTTAGTTAGGAATCTGTCTAGTACTGTCTCCCAGACAACAAAGATAATAACTAATCATTCCTATCTACTCTCCAAAGTTTAGCCTCCTGTTGAAAACAAATGATAGTCCACAGTCAGAGATGTGCCCGTCTCAACATCTGAGCTAAAGCAAAGGAGTTGTTGCTTAAGAAATGTGTTTCCAGCTATTATTAAACTGTTAAGTCAGGTACTTGGTGGTTTTTCTTGTATTAAAACATTGATTTTTGCTTTGTCTGCCAGACTTCTGCAAGATAGTGTAGAAAAATACGTTTGTCTAACTGAAGTAAGAGTTTTGGTAAAAGTATTTTCCTAGAAACTGCAGAACATAAATAAAATGAGCCTTAAAAAACAAACTAACTAACAAAAAAAAATGCCACAACAAAATCCTCCACAAATCTAAGTGAACTTCAGAAGATTGGTATGTATGGATCTTGTCTGCTGATTCTGTAAAGGCTCGGGAATTTTGCTGCAAGTGGGAAATTCTTTACCTCAGAAATCTGTATCTGTTTGTGTGGATGGTTTCCCTTGTCCTTTCTAGATCATCCTTGTGCAGTACAAAAAGCCTGATGAGATGTAAGATTAAACCTCATGTACTAGATATTGAGGAAATACAGCTTCGGCAGGCTGGATAAATGGGCTGGCAAGAACCTCATGCGTTTCAACAAGAGGAAGTGCACCTGAGGAGAAACAGCCCCATCCATGAGTACATGCTGGGGCTACCCAGATGGAAAAGAGCTTCGCGGAAAACGACGTTCAATGGACATGAGGTTGACTGTGAGCTAGCAGTTTGCCCTTGTGGCAAAGAAGGCCAAACAGCATCCTGGACTGCACGAGAAGTGTTGCCAGCAAGCTGAGAGAAGTGATCCATCTTCTCCTCTCAGCACTGGTAGCCACATGGAGTACTGTGTCTGTTGGGCTTCCCAATCTGAGAGACATGGAGCTACTGGAGATAGTCCAATGAGGGACCACAAAGTGGTTAAAGGATTGGAACATCTTTTGTATGAGGAAGGGCTGAGAGAGCCTGGAGAAGGAAGGGCTCGTGGGAAACTATAAATGTCTGTAAATGCCTGCAAAGAAAATGGAACCAGTTTCTTTTCAGTGGTGCTCAGTGACAGGACAAGAGGCAAATAGCACAAATTGGAAACACAAGGAGATATCTCTGAATATCAGGAAAGACTTTTCTACTGCATGACTGAGCACTGGCAAAGGTTGCCCAAAGAGGCTGTGGAGTTCCCACCTTGGAAATCTCTGCCTAGAAGCTGTATGGTCCTGGACAGCCATCTTTAGGTGATCCTGCCTGAGCAGAGTAGACTGAGCTTGGACTAGATGGCTTTCAGAAGTCCCTTCCAACCTCAAATAGTCTGTGGAAGAAGAAAAGCTGCTTTTCTTTTTCTTTTTTAGTTTTTCTGTGGTGCTGTAGAAATTCTAAACTGTATTGTACAAGATGATAGTCCGAAACTTGGTACATACTGAAGACAGAACTCTGAACTGTTTAAAATTTATCTTAAATTGAGATGAGTGGTCTGAAGGAGTTGCTTTCCTTAGAAGACAACACAAAAGAAAAAAATGAGCTGTTATTGTCAGTGTTTTCTTAGAACACAATGGAAATCAAAGGAGGGGAAGTCTAGTTAGGAAAAAACAGATAAAACAGAAATAAACAAAGCCAAAGCAAAATAATCCCACCACCCCAAACCTAACGAAGGAGAGATTAAATAAAACCCATCGTTAACCTCCTTGGCATTATGCAATAGAAGTTTGGTGATACCTTTGCAGTCTTTTTTTTTTTTCAGAAGGAGAGTTGCCATGTGATTAAAGCTAGAGTATGTTAAAAGCCATGAGTACTTCAGTTGTGTTTTGGAAGTCTGTACATTTTGGACCTTTTAAATACTATTGTTTTAATAGTGGATTTTAGAATTTTGTTTTTAAACTTGTCCCATTTATAGGAACCAGTTCAGACAGTAGAACTTGCTTTACAGAATGTGCCATGGAGAGTTATTGGAAAGTGGCTGAATGTTCTATGTGCTTAGAATATTTATTTCTTACTACAGTTGTTCAGTTAACATTTATTACTTTATATGATTTCTGGGTAATTTGTGAGCTGCTAGCCAATTAAGAATAAGCTAGTGTGCTGTGTAAGAAGTGCTGTCCAAGATAAATCTTGGAATGTGAAATGGGCAAGTTAATGCTCCTGATGAAATCAAAATAATGTAATAATTTATCTTAATTAAAATTCTTTCTAATATTTGATATATTCTTTGGATGGTTGACAAACTTGTTAGATTACAACTTCTGAATGGCTGCCTGCATTATGATTGAGTATGACCATGCATTTCAGGAGTTTTTTATAGTGTGGCTTTCACTCTGTATAGTAATTCCATGTACTGACTTAAATCAGTCCTTGTTTTTGCTGGAATTTTACCAGTGGGGACCAACCCCTGAACTGGATCTGTAGTCATTTTTAGTATGGAGCGTTCTTGTTAAAATGTGGTTTCCATGGCAGAAGTAGCTCTGTTCTGTTACTTTTAACTGGTTTTGATATATAACTTAAACTGCACTGTTCATTTGAATGGAAAACAAAGGTTTGTGTGATCATAGAATCATAGTCTCACCACCAGAATTTCTTCCTGATATCTAGTCTAAATCTACTCTCTTCCAGTTTAAAGCCATTTCCCCATGTCTTTTCATACTTAATTTTTACTTCCAGTATTTTAGTCTGACTTCTAAAGAAAATGTTGTGACTTTTTCTTAGCGTACTGTACCTTCTGCACTTGCTGGCCCATTTTAGCCAACTTTAACACGAGGTTAGAACTCAGACGTTGTTTTAAGTCTGATGATAAAGCATAGCTGGCTGAAGCTTCAGAGAAGAAAAGGTTGCAGTGCAGGTTTGGCAGTTCTTTTTGTAGTGACTCACCAGTGCCTCTGGAGGTATGTATTTTCTGGTTAATTAGCAAACATGACTTGGAGCCAGCTGCTTCAAAGATGTGGAGAGGTAATCAGATTGATGTGTGTAGGGAGAAGGATGGGTAGTACGGAGATGACTGAAGACACTGAGAGTGGGATTTTGGATGCATAGTTGAAGAGTAAAGGAGAATGCTCTAGGGAATAAGACTGTGGAATGGATCTGTGGAAAACAGGGCTTCATTAGTTCTGAGCTACCTTGGTACCTGGTGCACTAAGTTTCAGGAGACTCTGAAGTTTTCGCTTGTATGTTGTCGCTGTACTCGTGTGCTTCTTTCGTAAGATACACAAGAAGGTGATGTAATGATTTAGAAGTCTGTTCAGCAGTTGTTGTGAAACATTTTGGTCCTTTGGAGATGACTGTAGATATTTTCACATGCACACACAGGACGTATAATCAGTATATATGCATGAAATCAGAAGATTAAAAAGCACTGTTTCAGCTTATTATTTTTTTTCTTCCTAGTGGCTACAGAACCCTTGATTAAAGCGGTATATACACTATACCAGCAAAGGAATCTCCTCTTTCCTGTCCGTACGTTGCTTTTGAAATTTTTTAGTAGAGTTTACCAAAAAGAAGATTCAAAGACTCAAAGAATCAGGTAAAAACTACTTTGGTATTCTTTTTCATTTCAACACAGCATATTTATTTCAAAAGAATATTAATTTTGTGTGTGTGTTGTGAAATGTTCATGCGAGTCTAATTTGGCACTGTCACTGAAATTTCAAAGTTCCGATTCTCTGTGAGTTGAGGTTGATATACATAAGCCTACGTATCTTCTTTTTCTTTCATATAAGTACTGGGTTTAACATTAAACTTGCAGTAAATTGCTGCAAGTTCATTGTTTCTGATTGTGTGGTAGTCTTCCCTAGATTGTCAGTGCTGTGCATCTATAGCAATGGACCCATGTCCATTACTCCAGCCTGAGGTCATGGACTTGTGGCTGAAGTGGTTCTCTTAGTGCATGTCTAGCCTATTGTGTTGTTTTCTTTAATAAAAATACTTTTCTTTGATCGCTTTGGATGAGTGGCTCTAAAGAGACTAGGGTTAAGAAAATGTTCTTGACTTCTTGGTTTCCAGTTTCTTTAATCTATTAGATACCAGAATTGCTTCAGGTCAGAGGAAATGATTCTCTGTGTTGCTGTTAGAGTTTTTCAGTGTAAGATTTGTCTAAATTATTCTAGAAAACTTGAGACTTGGCAACTCACCTGGTTCCAGCTATGAAAAATCCTTAAATACAGATGTCTGTATTGGTTTTGAGAACTGAAAAAGGACGTGTGATATTTGCTTCCGTTGCTAGGTAAAAATCAAACCTCAGGGCTCCCAGGAATGCTGTTCATTAGTGAAGTCAGTCTTTGGGAATTCTTTTCTGCAGCTCTTCTGCTCTTTTAAGTCTTGTAAAATGGGCAGGTCTCAGTACAGATAATTGGATCTAGTGACAGAAATCTACTACTACTATTTTAACAGTAGGAAATAATGGAAGGAATTTGAAAGACGGGGAAAAAAAGCTAGGGAACATCCAATTTTTCTTTTCTTTTTTTATCTAGAGTGAAAAAGAAATTAAAAAAATGTTTTTCATACTCACTATTTCCCAGAGCTCACATAACCACTTTTATCTGTACTTACCTGGAAGTCTCAAAACATCTCATCTGCAGTTTCATACAACCATCTAATGCCTAGGAGGCTTTGTCTTTCTACCTTTAGATGTCACAAGCAGCAGTAGTTTTCCTGCTGTTCTCCTTCTCAGTTCTCTACATGGAATGGTGGCATTTTCAGTAACAGGAAGTTTCTCTGTAGACATTTCTTCATCATGATTTTTGTGTCAAATCTCCTTTTTCTAATTGCTAATCCTGCAAATTGAACTAAGTTATTCTTCCGGTTGACCCTTATAATTCCTTTTTACTGTGTTTTCTGGGAAAATAAATGCCTGTTGGCTCTGAATGGCTTGTGGGTAGGAGGAGTAATTACATACATGGTTTGGTCAAAGTTCTCAGTGTGATTTTAAATATCTGGAGGTAATAGATCTGTTAAGAGAGTGAGTGTCTTTGAATAACAGCGCCTTTAGAAGAGTCACGGTTGAGGTAATTTGCCTGCATGCCGTAGGAATTCAGTGGTAAGACAATAAATAGGATACAGAAATTCTTAATTTAATTATTGCATTAATGATTAAATTGCATTTAAAATTACTTTCAGATTTGGACAGTGTGAGTAAAAGACCTATCTAAAAACCTTCATCAGCCTCAGTATTTACTCCTCTATGTATGATATAAATAGAAATGTCATAAGATTTTAAAAGGCAAAGCAGTATTGTCAGATCACTTAGGTTAGTATTTTTTTAGGGGGGAGTTGTAATAAGTTTTGAATTCGTTTTTGAAAACATTTACTTTTTTTAGTCTCATTTTTTAATACTGTTGCTTTTTAATCATCATTCGATTAAGAAATGAAACCAGATGAAAAAGAAGTTTTGGATCTTTAGCAGGAGGAAGAAGATGAAGAATTTCATTGTGGCTGACATAAATGCTTGATCTACTGTAGTAGTTGAATAGGAAAAGAAAATAAACTAAAATAGTGTTATTGACTCCTACTTAAAGCAACAAGTTCTAGTTTGTCGTTCTATTTTAAGACATATCTGAATTGAAAAGCAAGATGTCAGTAAAGGTGTAATTGAATTTGAAAGTCTGCGAAAAAGAGTAAGAGATTGACTGGGGAGTTCAGTAGTATTCAGGATGTAGTAATCACATTGAATTTCAGCCTGACTCATAATTCATTAAGTATAAAATGATAAAACTCAGGAGAAATGCAAATGTTGCTTTGCTGGCTTGCAGTTCACAAAAATACTTTCAAGAAGAGTTAAAAGTATGTATTGCAAAAACTACGGACCAAATAAATACCTTAATTATAACCCTAGTAGCATGCCAGTGTGCTCAGCTCTTCAGATGAAGCGAATCATCTTATTGCAGTTGGTTGTAATTTAATTGTACCTAACATTAAAGCAACTTAGTCAAGACGAGAAGGGTAAAAGGTTGTGGTTTTTTTTCCTCCCTTTAGAAGTCGAAGTAAAGTTTTATCTCGCTGGTTGGCTGGCTTGCCTCAGCAACTTGCTCTGCTTGGCCTGAGAAACCCTGAGCTTTCAAATCAGCTGATTGATATCATTCATTCTGCTGCTTCTCGTTCGAACAAGGAACTACTGCAAAGTTTACAAGCCACTGCTGTTCAAATATATGGTAAGACTTCACGCTACAGTATACCAAACTTTTTTGGTCACTTGGCAGGAAAGTTGCAGTATGTTGAAATTCATAGAACCATAGAATCATAGAATCAACAAGGTTGGAAAAGACCTACAAGATCATCCAGTCCAACTGTCCACCTATCATCAATAGTTCTCTCTAAAGCACGTCCCTCAACACAACATCCAAACTTTCCTTGAACACCTCCAGGGTCAGTGACTCCACCACCTCCCTGGGCAGCCTATTCCAGTGCCTGACCACTCTTTCAGAAAAGTAGATTTCCTAACGTCCAGCCTGAATTTCCCCTGGCGCAACTTGAGGCCATTTCCTCTAGTCTATCAACAGTTACAAGAGAGACGAGGCTGACCCCCAGCTCACTACAACCTCCCTTCAGGTATTATAGAGAGCAATAAGGTCTCCTCTGAGCCTCACTCTTCTCCAGACTGAACAATCCTAGCTTCCTCAGCCACTTCTCATAAGGCCTGTGCTCCAGACCCCTCACCAGCTTAGTTGCCCTTCTCTGGACAATGTAGAAAATGCAGGTGTTTCCTAGGTGAACGTCAAGTGTGTATTGTGTATGGAGAGATCTGTTCAGTGTCTCACAATGAAGATTAAATGGAACCATGGCACCATGTCTGTCACTTGCCAGAGTGGCAAAATGATTGGTTGAAGTTAGCAGGACTTTAATGTGACAGAAGTTTTTTGTATATTTAAAGAAGTTTGAAATTTGACATTTTAAATACTCTTGCCAGAATTTCTCAAATAGTTTTTCTTCCATTAATGTATTGCACCTGTCAGTTATTCTGCTAAAAAATAATACATTTCTCTGCAGTTGCACAGTTATGTGGTCTGACAATTTTGTTGTCAGTGTTGTGATGCATTTAGTTAATTGTCTTGACCTAGGCATGTAAAGTGGTCTGGTTTGTTTTCAGTTTGAAGATAGCCTTGTGCTGCTTGTTCTTAAAGATGTGAAGTCAGAAATGTGAGACAACAGATTTCCACCCATTTAAATATCAAAAGACAGAACGTCCCAAATGTTACTACATTCAAGTTTATTAGCGACTTTAGAAGAATCTAAAGTGTATTTTGTGCCTAGCTTGTAATTCATTCTTCGTGTTGTTTCAGACCCACTAGATGGCACTCTGGTTCTTCTCCCAGCCGAGGCCCAGCGGCGGCTGGTACAGCTGGTGTACTTCCTCCCGTGCCTGCCCGCCAGCCTGCTGGCCTGCTTGAGTCGCTGCTGTATCATGGGAAGAATGTCCTCCGAGCTTGCTGCCACCCTTATTGGGATACTGCGCATGAGGTAATGTGCCTAACCCGCTCTTTAATTAGCAGTAAAAACACCAACGTTTTTGTTAAATATGAACGTTGTTATTGGTTTACGCTTGTTTAAAATGCAATAGATACAGAATGTGAGAATTGGCACCATGATGTAACCTTAATGCTTCTGTCACATTATACTCTTAGACTTTCCCTTTGACTGTGTCCTTATGCTGACGGATTTTCTGCAGTGCTTTGTAACAAACTCCTATTTCTTATGCAGTGCTGAGCACTCTCTACCCAGAGTGTTAACACTGGTGGTCTTTGGTCTGCCACTGATGACAGCTTTTGCTCATAAATACTTTGACTTTCCAGTACCTGAAGGGGACCTACAGGAAAGCTGGGGAGGGACTTTTTGTAAGAGTCTGTAGCAACTAAACAAGGGGAAATGGCTTTAAACTGGAAGAGGGTAGATTTAGACTAGGTATTAGGAAGACATTTGTTTACTGTGACGGTGGTGAAACACTGGAACAGGTTGCCCAGTGAGGCTGTGAATGGCCCCTCCCTGGAAGCATTGAAGGCCAGGCTGGATGGGGATTTGAGCAACCTGGTCTAGAGGGAGGTGTCCCTGCCTACAGCAGGGGGTTGGGACTTGATGACCTTAAAGGTCTCTTCCAACCCAAACCATTCTATGATTCTATGACTTGACCTCATAAATACTTTGACTTGACAGTGTTTGTAGTGCAAAATAACCAACCAATGTGTATTCTCCTGTTCTACTTTGTTTTTAAAGTGTTAAAACCTGCTTTTCCTATAATTATCACGCTTTAATATTGAAGTCATGGTCACTACTGGGCAAGTACCTTATTAGAAGTCATTCACACACTTGTTTTGCTCCTGGCTTGAGTTTGATGATGAAGTTACGGAGAGATTGCCGTTCCATAGAAGTGAGTGGAGGCTGGGATTTCATGACATTGCTCAGTATTGTTGGAGCTTGCATGAAGAAACAGGAGCTAACCTTGTCTGAATTATACTTAGCGACATCTTTTTTTCTTAGTGCTTTTTGGAACTTAAATGTTTTTATTGAACTGCAACACAGCACAATGCATTGCTGAACACAAGCCTGTTCATATTAGCTGCGTAACTTGAGAATAAGCTGAGTAACATGTGATGTGATGGTGATAAAATTTATAATGCTCTCTATGTAACGCATTGCTGCTATAAAAATGAAAATCTCTGTAGCTTTGGGAAGGTGGATCTCCAGCTATAAAAAAATAAGTAAATAAATTCCTTGCCATATGCTGGAAATTCAGTGGCAAACTGAACAAGTCAAAGGAAGGCATTGTGAGAACCGAAGACAGTAATAAACACTGAGGTGCTTAATTCTTTTTAATGAGGTCTTATCTGATTTTCAGTTTGGGAGATTTTTACAGTAACAGTATAGCTGTATTCTGAAGATTATCTGAAGGTGCAGGTGGGCTGCGGGCATTTGATGATTTTGGCAGAAGATGTGAGAGTCTGCTGGAGGGTGGTGTGCTTACCAAAAGTAGGTTACATCTTGGCAGCAGAGGAGGAGGAGCAACTTCCATTTCTCAGAGGTGCAAAGAAAGTCTTTTTATCTTAATTTATGGCATTTGGAACACGTATTAAACGAAGATGGACTCAAAGGTTGTGGGTTATCTACCTAAGAAGTCGATCTGAAGTAACTGAAAAATGAAACTTGGAAAAGAGATACTAATCTTAACTGAGCATTGTTTCTCTCTGGTAAGGCAGTTCTCACTGTGCTAACAGGAGTCAGTGTTAAACAGGAACTTGATCAGTTGTCTTTAGAAATGCACCTGAAAATAACACAAGTCCTGGTAAAGATTTAAATAAGGCTTTTATAGACAAAGTGAATGCAACAGCATTGAAAATACTCTCACCTACTTTGCCAGCTTTTGTAGTAGAAGTCTTAAAGGGTTTGAAAAGAGGCTTGACCTTTTTTTGGCTGTGGCTCAAAAACTTATTTTGTGAAAGGTGTTTTATTTTCTGGTCACGATCATAGACTGTTATCATAAGAACTTCATCATAGGATGCCTTTAAGAATTGGAGAACCAAAATGACATCAGAAATTGGCGGCTGTGAAGTGGATGTCCACAAAAAAAATTATTTGGGACTGTTCTTTGGTGACTGAAATTAGCCACCATGCATGCGAAAACGCAGAGATAAGTAACAATTGACATTAACTTCTGGAGAAAAAAACAGTTGCATATATCTTCTTTCCTCTTGGGAAGAGATTTGTGCAGTTGTGGAAACAGTAGTCCTTTTTCTAGATCTGAACTCTGTGTGGGCTTTTATGAACTTCATTGCTTGTCATTGCACACAGGCTACATTAAATAATTTTCTAGCTCTTATTCAGTAACGCTTGGCTGAATTACTGGGTTCAGTTTAGTGGCTTGCTTTAAGGTAATGATGTGGACAAACTGGACTGAATCTGAAGGAGAGCAGCCAGAGAACAAAAAGTCTGCTGTGATAATGGGGAATGACTAACAAATTGGGATTGTTAGGCAAATAAGACTGGGAAGGAGGAGGAACTTTGTTGTGTGTGTAAAAGGCTTTTGAAAAGGAATGGGAGAAAGCGTTCTTATCAGGATTAAAAATATAGATATGAAATACAAGAAAAAATATTTGCTTAGAGTGCTAGAGACACGTACTAAAGTAGACTGTGTAGGAAGAGGGTGTACAATATACCTCACAGGAGATAGTTAGAATTGAGTGGATGAAAGTATACCGTGTATGGCAGAGGATAAAATGAAAGAAAGGACTAGGAAGCTTCTGGCAGTCATTTGTCAGAATTGTGTCATTGTGATTCTTTAAGTTAAACATGAAGTTCTTGAAATGAACAGTACTATTTCGAAATATATATAACTTAGTAGTGCTGTGCCCCAGCATGATTGGTTGAACATTTTCTGTAGCTTTAGCTTTAAACTTTGTTTAAAGCACCCGTTACAAATCAGAGGCCTCATTTATCATTAAAAACGGTATTGTCACTAGATGGCACTGTTTTTCTTCCATTGCATTTTTGTTCCGTCTGGTGAGGGGGTAGTTTTTATAAATTTCTTTTTGCTAAGCCACCTGCTTATCTGTCATGCTTCTAATAGATTGCGTTCAGTAGCATCAGAGGCTCACTGCTGTATGTGGTAATTGTTTTCAGTGTCTTTGAAAACCTTTATTTCCACATTATTTTTGACTCTTGGACCATGTACATTCTTATGTACGTCTGAGGATGCACATACATGCCCATGGATGCTTGCTGGGGAGAAGCTGCGTGAAAGTGGATCTGATGAATGTACATATGGATGATATTAACTGTTAAAATTATCCCAGGAACAGTCATTATAAATGGAAAAAACTTAGGTATCGTGTGTGTATGTGTGTGTGTGCATGTATGCAAACTATAAAAATAGATAGTAAGTGTATCTGAATGGCTTAAACCACAGCCCTGTCGTGATATCAGGCAGTGGACATGAAATTATAATTATTGTATAATTTGAAACTTTTTGTTGATTGGAAATGGATTTTTAAGACATCCTGTGCTTTCTACTTTTTATTTTTGTGATGGTGAAATCAATAGCCAGGTGGTCTGCAGGATGCCACCGAGTGAGCCGTGGTGGACTGCATGTGCTGAGAGATGATGTTGGCACTATTGCTGTATGTAACAGGAAGGCTTATAAGAGTGATCATGTATGCTGCTAAATTACTAGAACAGCTCCTGACACACTTTTGGCTTGTGTTCACTAAAGCTGTCCCAGGGAGTGCAGGCCAAGGACCATTTGGAAATTTATAGTGGCTTAAATAGAGCCACCCTGTTTAGATTGGTGGCAATTTAGAAGTGCGAACATGGCCAGACAACACTAATTGATGTCTGCTGCCAGGGAATGAGCCTTACTGCTGTCAGTTCTCTAGGTTAGATACAGTTGATTAATTTCATGTGAAAATGAGAGATTGAATGTGGTGGCTTGGCTTACTTTCCCATCTCTTCTTCCTCCAGTGCCTACTGTGCAGGACCTGGGATGTAATTAACTTTAAATCCAGTCAGGTTGGGATTTGAAGGATGGAGAGTTAAGGGATGAAAACCCTTCTCCCTATGGAAGAGGAAAGGTCTGGAGGAACACGAGAACAGTCTGTGAATGTTCAGAGTGAGAGAAATTAGAGGTAACAGCTTCTTGGAAGGAGAGGAGTACTGAGTCACTCTCTGATTTAAGCCTCTAACAGGCTAACATTTAGGGAGGCAAATGGAAGGATATGAGAAATATTTTATGAGTGTTTGCCCTGAATCTGCAAGATGGAGTTGCCATTATTTAGGTGGCAGTGCTTTGATGTATTAAGACAAACCTTTAGTTGTGGTGCAACATGCCACGTTCATAAGACAACTACTGTCACAAAATATTTTTCATTCATGATTTATTGGAATAGGTTCTAGATAATCAAATAGTGGATCTCTGCTAAATAAAGAATGGTAAAAAGGTGTTGGGCACAGAATACTCAAAATAATACTTATTTTCAGAGCAGCCCTTATAGTTAATATATAATCCGAGTACTTGGTGTGATGTATTCTATTCTATAAAATTTGGATTAAGAAATGCAGACTATGACCTTGTAATCAAATGTCTTAACTAAGATAGTAGATTGCTGATGCTGTGGGTAAAGTTCTGTCTTCTCTTAATGTGTTCTGTGGTACAAGTAAGGAAAATCTGTTCGGCATAATTACACGAATGCTATTTATTTATATGCTTTCTTTATGCATAATAGTTACAAGCTTTAAAACTTCTTTACCTAGTGAAATGGAGTGTCTGAAAATCACTGCAACAGGGAATTGGACGGATAACGTTGTACTACCTAGATTAAAAACGAAAAAAAAAGGTGTGTGGAGGGAATTAATTTATGGCATTTCTCATGTGAAGTGTGCGTAAGTGAGATCTCCAGTGGCTTCAGAGAGTCATTTCTTGTTGGGCTTTCTCCCAGCTGCTTCTGTTACTGTAGAAATGAAGGATGAAGGCCATACACAAAGGCTGAGCACTTTCTCCAAGCAAGACAAATGATGTGGGAATTTCTAGACTTCATAAGTTGTTGCAACTCTGAGGATAACTTGCATTCTGTTTGTCAGCCCTGTAAATGGACTATTTTCTTAAGAGATAGTGCTTTGAACTATTCTGAAAAGAGTGGCAGTTGGCATCTCATCAAGCAAGTGGGCATGTTGGTTCCTGCTGTCCTCAGAGGTCTAGTGCTTGGAAAGAGCATGAGTTGACTTCTACCTTCTGTTATAACAAGCACCAAATATGTTATCCAAAGTTGTTTTAGGCCATAGTTGTTAGTAAATACTACTTTTATTTACTTGTCCTACTTATGTGATCTGCAGCCTTTGACGACATGCCTTGAGGAGGTACAGTAAGAATGTAAAGCGTAGGTCGCTAGGAGCTTGCACTCTGCTTTATTAAAGACTTATGGAATGCATTGTTTTAGTAAAGAAAAACCTTCCCAGAAAGTATTTACAAGCAGGGAGAATCTTGGAGAGAATATTGTAACTCATCGCTGCGAATGAGAGCTTTTTTCTCATTTCAGATGAAACAATACCCTCCCTCCATCCTTGCTTTCAAATCGTTACAAGTGGTACAAAGGAAGGTCAGCTGGATACACCTTGGAGTATAAGTTGAAAGGCATGCAGGTGTAGGAAGGTGTAGTTGTTATGAAAAGGTTGCTAAGAAAAACATAAGGATGGTGAAGTCTGTATTCACCCTGAGATTCAGATCTGGGGTGTTTTATAGCTCATTCCTTCATTCAAATCTTGCTCACTTTTATGTGAAGCTTAAGACTTGAAAGGGAGAATGCTAAGCTTCTCTTTAAGGACGTAGCCCTCTAAATTTGTCCCCACGTTCTTGTTTGCAGTTTGATATCCCTAACCAAGAGGAGAGGAATTATAGTACTGCATTTACAGTTGCACCAGGCGGTAAATGCCTTTTGCTCATTAGTGAATGTTTCTTCTGATTTATGCTGTCATTTATAATGTGTAAGCATCTTTTTTCTTCATACAGCTTTCGCAACCTGAGAGCAAATGAGTAGCAGACAGGCTTACTTTTAACAAAGCACAGCTCAATTTGTTATTTTTTTAAAAATAGGATTCATATTTTTCTGCAAATCCCTCTTAATTCCTTGCAGATGTTTGTTGTGTTTTGCCACATCTCCAAATGGAAGCACTTGATCCTTAAAAAGAGATAACTTCACACCACTAGCAGATTATTGTCTACGTACAACAGCCTGTTAAAGGTAGAGGAAAAACTCCTCACTTGCTCTCATAGTTCATGTTCAGGAACCGTGCTACCTGCAGCTAAGTTGGTGTGAATGAAAGGCAGATGGAGGCAGGGCTGGAAAAGTATTCAAAGATGCTGAGTTTTTCTATAATTTCAACATCTGCGTGTCTCGGCTTCCTGCCCTTTGAAAATCTGGTTTGGAGACATGGTGTCCCGATCCTCACTGACAGTGTAACACAAAACTGATTTGTTTTGTGCACCCATCCTAGTATGACACTTAACACATGGATTTGTTCCTTCCAGTGTGTTTTGTTGTTTATGTGCACATAATGAATGAGAGCGTGGGAATGTTTGGGATGTGTTGTAATGTACTTGCCAAACTCTTCAATGCCAGCTAATTCCATAGTTGTTTCTTTACCTTTTGTTTTACAGGTGCTTATACATACAAGCACGATGTTAAAGGTCATTGGCACTGCTGCTAGTTTTGCAACTAGGTGTGTATGTAAAGCATGAGGGTTTTGTAGCACTTCTGTGAGGAGACTCGCTAGATGAGAGACCTATATGATACTGTCCGGGAAGAGTTTTAGTCAGCAGCTTGGACAGTGACCACTGAGTGGTGTGCTGAAGAAATGGGAGTCCTCAACTCAGGAGAAGCTGCTGTGGCATCTTGGTGGAAGTCTCCTCCTCCCCGTGAGAGGCAGCTAAGCGGTTTTGTCTTGATAGCTGAACTCTCTGGGCTGGTATCAGGCTCACTGTGTTGAGAGATTGTAGATGGCCTACGTCATTAAAATAGGAAGTCGAAAGAAAGAGGAAACCATTTCTTCACCTCTTTCTCTGGAAGACTTGTGAGTGCAACACCTGATAGATCAGTGGAAGATCTGCAAGTGATAAAAGGCATTGCACTGCATGTCTGTGGTTCTGTAGAAAAACTCAGACCTGCTTCGTGCAGTGAAAAACTTTTTTATGATGTTTGATTGCAGTGTGTTTATTCCAACTACAGTGAAAGAATCGGTTCACTTTGCTTCTCTTATATTGAGACTTTACCCAGACTCCTGGCTAGGCAAAAAGAGGTGCTTGCTTGTACCTTGACAAGCTGTAAAAAGATAGGATGTGCATCTGGGAGGTGTTGTTGTGTCATCTGTGGTCGGTGGATGAGCTGACTGAATGGTACTTTGGTACAGAGAGTAATGTGAACATTGTTGGCAGGCTTTGTCATCTGTCTTTCTTAGTTGTTCCTGAGTAGGCTACAGTATGAGTGCCTGCAAAGGTCTCATGAACCTCCAACAACGTCTGTCTTCCACTGTAAGAACTTACCAGTTAGTTAGCTCTGCCTACCTTCTCTTACCCTGAAAACCAATCCTCTCTTCATGTAAAGACCTTATCTCCTACACTGTGGCTTCTTAGTTTTCTGGATTTCTTTTTCATAAGAATTATGGGTTCTTCCTTATTCATGTATATTTACCCCTTAAGAAGGCTTCTAAGAGCCACGTAAGGAAAAAAACTTATTTTTGAGAGAACATACTGTCTATTCCCAACCACAAAACACATATTCATGTATCGGCTACTTCTGTCCATCATTGTAATGTGTATTAACTTGTCTAGTGCCGATGTTAATTTTACAAACTTTAGTTATGGCTAACTTATTTTAATATTAAGTAACAGTTGGCGTCGTGTTCCCCACTCCACATCCTGTAGATGCCAGGTAGCTTCTCAGGTGGAAGCTTGCTCACAGCTGCTAGCTGTTCAGTTCGTCCTTGTGTTCTCTTAGGGCTCAGGAGTGAATGCCATCATGTCTTGGTGATTCCCTTCTGCTTTGTTCGGTTCCGTAATGTAATGTGTAGCTGCTTGAAGTTGCAACAGTACATCTCATGAGTCCTCAGAAGAGTTCTGCTGAGTTGGGAACCTGCACCATTTCTGCTATAGTGAACAGAGATGCATGAGTTCCACCTATAGCCGTAAGATGACTGAGTGCCTTCCTCAAGCCCCGGTTGTCTGTTGGGTTTGGAAGATCTTTGGTAAGTTTTCTGCTCCTGATGACTTTAAAAGACAGTTTGTTATCAGTATCTCAGTGTATCAGTATCTCAGCACTTGCTGAGGATGCAGAAAATTTGAGTACACTACCTTCCTCTGAAAGGGAGGCCAATTTCCTGAAAGGAGGGAGACTTGGTCATTGGACTGTTCTGACAAGGGGTACTCCTTAAACGTATAACAACTTATAGCTAAGCTTTCCTAATTCATTTTTCACTGAGTTGGGGTCTGGGTGCATTTTTATTTTTGTTTTTCCAGGAAATGGGTGGATCAGCTGTTGGCTGTGCCTGACAATATCTACCTGTTCAGAAGTGTATCAGTGGAAGACATAGAAAACTCCTTTTAGGAAACTCCTTTCAGAACAATTTTGTAACCTAGAAGTGAAGGAACAATTGTAGAAGGGCTCGGTTTAAATCTCTAATCAGTGGTTAAACTAAATTTTTAATAGGGTCATTCAGCATGGAGTGAGTTAGGTTTCTCAGCCTGTTCTCTTTCAAATGCTTAAATGCTTCTGCAAAACTTCAGGAACATTGTGTGCTAGAATGTCCTCTGTTATGGCAATGGAAGCGCTTTCCTGGAATTGGAAAGAATTGGATTTCAGTTTCCTTGAACAGAAAACTTAGATCTTTCATCTTAGACTTCTTGAATTGTGTAATCCTCACATTTATGAATAAAAGGCTGATAGTATCAATGTCTCAGAAGAACTGTGACTCTTGTATTTGATTTTCCTTTTTTCTCTAAAAGTACTTGAAGACTGAACTCAGTGTTTTTGAGGTTCATTACACTTATTTTCAATTTTATTACTGAACAACAGCAGCAACAAAATCAGAGTAACTCAATCCAAATTCTAAGCAAGGTTTGCCATGTTTGATAGGCGCATTGCTGTCTGGAGTCTGAGTGCTGTGTTTCATAGGAGGTCAAGTGGAAGGTTAATAATTTCTACAATTATTCCAGCAAGTTTCATCAGCGTTCTTCTATGGGAGCCCTTTAGATTACTTGAAGACTTCTTATGACTATGTTGAAACCAACACCTGAACCCTGAACCAGAAATCAGTTAGTAGCTAATTTAGATCAGGAAGCCCAACTATGATAATAGGATGTGGTTGAGAAATAACCACTTGTGCACAAACTGTGGTTTACAAATTTTATTTGCAATCCTTTGATGTAACCTAAGCTGAAAATAGTGGCATGAACAGAAATGGATCTGCTGTTAAAAGGTAGCAGCAAGTGGTAGAAGTAATGATATGCACACATGCTGTCATAGATGAATATGTTCTATGCTAACGGCAAGGGAAGCAGTGATTTTTAAGTTAATTGGATTCAGATTTCCCTTTAATACCATTTGGTGTATGAAAAGGGTTACCTAAAGGTGCAGTTCTAAGTCTTGGTAGAGGCGTTCTTACAGAGAGCAGGTAACCTTATGGAAATGGCAACATTCAATTCATCGCAGTTAAATGTGAGTTTGGACTAGCTGTCTGGAAGGGTCTCACTCATACAATTGGTAGCAGGTTCCCATTGTCAGTAAAAAATTATTTAAAGAAGGGAGATTATAATGAGCTTGTTGCCTCTATTCCATCTACAAATCATTTTCTGTTGAATGTCTAACATTCCGTTTATGAGCATTTAAACATTTTAAAATGCACATAGTTCTTAATCGTCCATGGTAGTAGTGTTACTAGATTTGACTGGGATCTCTGAAATGATTTGTAATGTGATTGTAGTAAATCAATATCTGTTCTAGAATTGAGTTTCAGTTCTGTGTTCTCTATTTCTGGCTTGCCTTAGCGCGAATCTCAAAATAGAGTAGCTTCGACTATGCTATAGACATTGGGATTCTGAGGTAATTGAGGCACTGATAACCAGTTAGAGTTTGTGTTTACATTAACTTTATTTATGCTGTAGTGCTCTTCTTGTACTTGCACTACTACTAAGACATGGGTCTTAATCTTATACAGTGTATTTGTGAGATCCTGATCCAGTCCTTGATTTTATGATCTTGTGTTACTTTTTCCATGCTGCATTGTGTGCTGAATGCATCGCAGTCACTGGAGGAGTACTTATATAAAGTTATGCTTTGTCCTTTGGGAGAAGACCTCGTGTTTTATTTACTGTGTTATGTCCATATCCCACTTGGAAGACCAAGTGATTCCCCCTCTGTGGGATTCTGTGCTGCGTTTTTCACAGCTGTACGAGATGTTGGGGAAAGACGCTGTCTGCCCACACAAATGAGGAACTGAGGCAAGGAAAATGTGAAACACAGAAGCACCTTCTAGGTGGAGGAACTGAGTGAAACACTTAGGAGCTGTTTTTTCAGAGTACTTAGCATTTTCTGTATTGAAAGCAGAGGATTGACTTCGATTTCACTATGAGTGCAAGTGGGGCACTAGAGGTAGGGCAGGCCTGGTGCTACTCTTGAAGATGCTTGAAGCTGCATTGCTCCACAGCTGTTGCTGTCCTTTCAGTCTTTTACTCATTTTCGAACTGTTGCCCTGCTAACAATAGAAAGAAAAACGTAAGAGAAACCTCCACTGTGAATAAGGCTTTTCTGGTGTGAAAAAAATTAGTGTCTAACCTGAGGATGAGTCCTGATGGGAAATGTTACCGCTGAGTTACTGTCCTCCAGTTTTAAAAAGTTTGTGGTTTGTCTCGTGGAACTTCTGCGGTACGGTTAAGGATGCAAACCAGTATACCTAAGACCTGTTGGTTCACGTGAATTTGTAAGCTGCTCCATTCTTACTTTCCATCTCATGCCTCGTGCACGTGATAGTTATAAAGGCAGGAGCAGATCAGACTATGTTATCCTTTGTTACATAATCTTGATTAATCCATTCATCTGTGAGTTGAATGAGACAGATTCTTTTAGAGACAATGACACGTAACAACATTGTACTCCAAGGCGTACGCACAAAGGTGAAGCTGAAGATTATAGGCAACTTCCTCTGTCATGTTCTAAGTTGAGTGGTAGGTTATTTTTAGCCCTAACGTTCGTGTAACGCTGAGGCTTGTTTTTATGTATGTGATAGCTTTGGCATTTTAAAATAGTAGACTGTAACTGAGTTCCAGGATTCTGGTTTTGTATGTGCATGTGTCTGTGCAGCTCTGCTTGCAGATGAGTCTTAAAAACACTCAGTAGTCTCTTTCTGCGGGTTCTCTGTGATCCCAGAGAGGAATAGCGGTGCTTCTCTCTACTTCCTCATCTGTAGACATCAGTAACACTTAGCTCGACATCCTGTTGGGCTGCTTGAAAGGCTCGTTCTGTTTCTGTGAGCGTGAACGTAGTTAGGTATGAGTAGCAAACCAACACTGGTAAAACATGTAAAAGAATTCCAGAGTCTTAGCCTTAAGTTTCAGAATCCTGCGTGTGGGTAAGCTAATGTGAGGAAAAAGTAAGAGCAGTGACACTGCTTTGGACCAAAGATGCGCATAGCCCAGTGCTTGCCCCTGGCACCAGCTGCAAGCCTGATGCATAGGGAACAACGAAAGCAGGGTAAACAGAGCCCTAGCACTCAACATTACATTTCCACAAGTATGTATGGTTTTTAATTTGAGAAACAAAAGTGGTCTTCTTACAGGTTGCCCCTAAAAATGGAGAGGTCAAGCAGCTGTGATAATAGGTTTGCTGTGTCTTAGCACGTGGCTCCTTTATATGCTTTAAATTGCAAAGCAGGTCTTTAATTCTGTGTTTAGTAGCTTCAGCTACTCTCAAGTAGACAATGAAGCTGATTTGAAATGGTATCTATTGTTACTGCAAAGGGTTGTATCAAAATTAGTGAACATAATGAAAAATATGAGTAAGGGAAATGAAACTAATTTACTGTGTGTTGGCTGTTGTCACTATAGGAAAGGTTATAGCGGTGTTTATGAAAGTTTCCTACCTCAGTAATTCAGTCTACATGACAACGAGAGCCGGTGTAGGAGCACGAAATTCAGTGTTACCTGCCTCAGACCAAGTTCTGTTTTTGAAGCTGTTTAAAATGCTACTCTGACAACAGCTGTTAGAGACAGGAATGCTGAAATTAATAATTTAGCCATGCTAATTGATCGCATTATGCCATTAGGTTGTGAATTCTTAATGACATGTTTTTTAATAAACTATCTACTGTTGGTTTTGTGTAGATCGTCCTTTGCAGGCTGGAAGTGCCAAGTGCAGGATAATGCAGTGAATGATGTGGACTATTTCAGCTTCTTGTTTTCAACCCTTATAGGTAATTCACGTGAATGTCATAATTTAGAATTAACAAAATGAAATTTGTTCTGATAGTCGGTTGCTGGGTTTAACTTGGAATAAATGGTGAAGTGGTTACTTCCTGAATCTTGTTGCTTCTTTTTGTTGTGATATCTCCTTTTTTTCTCTTGATCCGATTTCTGACACCCTGTTTATATGCTTCGATTCTCCATTTTGGCTGAATATTTGCATACTTTTTCATAATGTCTAGCAAATATTTAAAAAATATGAGGAAAATCTAAATTCAGCGCATAGCTTGAATGAATTTTTTTCCTCTAGACTTAAATGCCTCTGATTGGTTCATAACAATATGAATTCAAAGTGCCTTTTGGATTTCCTATGGACGTGTTTGCACCATTAAGAATATTCCATCAGAATAAAGTGATCAAAGTATGTTGAAGTGAACTGCCCAGAGCTGTCATGTGCACAGAATCATCTCCCTGCTAGATTTGCGCTCGGTTATCTCCACAGAACAGAATTACTGTTATGACTTATTTGGGAAGGTGCAGCGGTTAAAGTGGCATAATGTTACTGAGAAGTATTTCCCAGCAACTTTCCCTATGGTAAAGAGAAGCATTTCTAACACTCAACTACTTTGCATTCCTAAATTACCTTTTTCATGAAAAACTGATGGCAGCAGCATTGATGGTGCAGAAAATGAAAACAAGAATGAACTGACTGTTTTGAATCAGCAGTTCTGCTTTATTAAAGTGTTTAATACTTGGCTAGAAATAATTAGGCAAATTAATTCTTTTAAGCCCCTGGGGCTGTTTGAAAGCCCCTGCATTATTGTGAACACCCCGTGAATTGTCTTGCATTATATCTGCTTTTTCATCTTTTAAAGATATGTGTGTTGAAAATATAATGTGGGCTCTGTATGATCTTGCATACCACATTATAGTTTAAATTGGTATTCCTTCGATTTGGTGTTTTCTTTTGGAAATCAGAGCTTAAATTTTGATATACTTCATTTAAAATACCGAGCAGGATCTTGTGAATGATGCTGTTAAAGTAGAAGAGTGCTTGGCTTGTCTCGTGACACTGTTGTACTGCTTATTTTTCTCTAGGGTTTTCAAGAGAGGAGTTGACTAGTCTCCAGGGCATTAGAGGAAAACCACACATTAGCCAGACACAGCTTTCACCTGTCCGTCTTTACCTAACAGATCTGGACCAGTTTTTACACCACTGGGCTGTGACAGAGGTAATACATCGACGCTAATTCTAAATGACAGCATTCAATCTCGAAACGCTCTCTATCCCTTTTCTGCAGGTGTCTAAAATCTTGTCACGAGTTGAAAAAGAATGAAAAATGTTACAGCAGTCAATCTGCTAATGTTTTCTTACAGCCAGCAGATAATATTTTGAAGGAAGCTGCTTTAAAAGGTGAACGTTCAGGTGTGGTGTGCAAAACTCTGGTCATGGAAAAAACAGGTAGAAGTCTTGGTGGAAAATTCTCAAACACTACTAAGATTAAGGCCAGCAATACAGTTTGGCTTTCAGAAAAAAAACTTGTGAAAATATTAATTATGGAGAGTTTTCTTTGCGAAATTCCATTGTCAATTAAAAAACACTTGCATTAAATGAGATTTTTACTTGGAAGTAAAATTGAGTTGGCCTCGGTGGCTTAGAATAACTTCTGATGCTTATTTAATCAAAGTTTACTGGATTATAAACTTCACTGTGAATTTGGTACCTGTCTGTAAGATCCTAAGTACTGAGAACTAAAAGCTTAATTTTATTATTGGTTCTAAAGGGATCTGAGCCACCAGACTTTATTCCGAACTGGTAAATATTAATCTTCATTGTGGCTCAACTCTTTTTTATTGCTTAGCCCACAGAAACCACTTCAAGGTGTGAAATCATATTTTAAATCACGTCATTTTTACAGTATTTATGAAATCTGTCATGAATACAGAAGGAAGAATATAACAAAGTTTTAGCTGTATGATGTATTTTGGTTTTTCATTGCGGTCTTTTTTGGTTCGAGAAGCAACACAGTGGATTTTTCTCTCAACTTCTACTTTGTGGAGTTTAAGCGATAATCTACTCAGTGTAATGACAGTCCTAGGCATATATTGCACATGTGCTGTTTTCCATAGAAAAGTATTTTAAGCAAACTTATTTGGTACCATGACTGATAGGAAACCTTACAAGTCCTGCCTACAGTTAGTTGGCCTGCGGAGCAGTTGGACTTTCCTTCTTATTTTCTTCACTCTCTTTTTTCTGGCTGCTAATGACACGTTCTCTCAGCAAAAACCCTTTCTCCGTTATTGAAACACTGGAACATTCATTTTTTCTTTCTGCCGTATACAGAACATAGGATTGTCCCTCTGTGAACTCACCAGAGGGATCACTTTCTAATCTTTCTCAGTTAGCATATTGCATATATTTTATCAGCTTTTGAAAATGCTACTCCTTGTGTCCTCTTCCCATCCTCTTTTTTGATTCTTCCACAACTGTATCAAAATTGGCTGAGAGAACCACACAATAGGAATATGTTAACCCAAGGACAGTGAAATTGGTGGATTATAGATGGCTTGTTTGCATCCCTGGTTCCTGCTTTCAAGTTTGCTTTCAGGTATTTCTCTTAGCACAATCTATTCATTGCTTTGGTGCCAACGAGAAGAGTTGTTACATACAGAAGCTTGTTTTTGTCAGGTCCTCCGAAGTGAATAGCAGTTATTAAACAGAGAGCTGGATATCCCTGATTAGTCATGGAAGAGGATTTGGGCACCATGCGGAGCATTGCAGTACTGATGCATTTATGGGTTAGCCTGAAGTCTTTTCTGGGACTAAGTAATGAGAGAAGACAGGAACAAAAATCCCTGTATAGGGAGCAGTGTGACCTTCCAGATCCATGGTGTTTTTGTAGGTTCTTAACCAAAACAATGTTCTAAATTGCCGTTTACCACCCTGAGCTTGATAAGGAGATTGGAGGGTTTTCCTCCATAGTGCATTTGTGATTGTGGAGAGAAAATTATGATGTGATAGGAAACAGTCAACATGGATTTACGGATTGTGCTCAATCCGTGCTTACTGAGAGCCTTCTGCAACAAGGCGATTGGCTTGGTGGAGAAGGGGAGACTAGTGCATATTATTTATCCTGAGTTACGTGAGGTTTTTGGTGCTGTATCCCCTAATATCCTTGTGCATTAGCTGACAGAGAGTGGCTTAGGTAAGTTGACAGTGAGGTGAAAACTGCCTGAATGGCCAGGTCTAGAGGGTTGTGATCAGAGGCACAGAGTCCAGATGGAACCAAATCACGGTGATGTACCCCAGGAACCAGCACCAAAGCCAGTACTTTCTAGCCTCTTCATTGGTGACCTGGACAGTTAGGCTGAGTGTACCCTCAGCAAGTTGGCAAGTTGTACGAAACTGAATGGACTGTGTGGTAGATGAGATGGTTGCGTTGCCAGTCCAATAGGCTGGAGAACTGGGCAGAGAAGAACCTCATGAAGTTCAGTGAAGGGAACTGGAGATTCCTGCACTTGGGGAGGAGTAACTTTAAGTGCTGGAGCCTGACCAGCTGGAAAGCAGCTCTGCAGAGAAGACCTTGGTGTTCTGGTAGCTGACAGTGCATTGGCTCTGGGTCTGAGGCATAGGTGGGTTCTTTCTTCCTGGGGTTGAGGGAGATTGGTTTGGAGAGCACTTTGGTCAAAGTGGATGCAGTTCAAGGTGATAGTGCTGTTGTTATAAAGTTGAGTGCTTTCAGATCTCAATTACTTTACCATCAGATGATTTCTGCATCTACTTAGAAATGCATTTGCAGTCGGGAAGATGAAGGCACTAAATCTCTTTAAACAAAAAGAAAAACATTCAGCAATCAATAACCTTCAAGTTTTTGGTCAGAAAACAAAAATATCAATGAGAAATCATAGAATCATTCAGGTTGGAAAAGACCACTAAGACCATCTAGTCCAACCATTGGCCCACCCCCACTGTGCCCACTGACCACGTCCCTCAGTGCCACATCCACACGGTTCCTGAACACCTCCAGGGACGGTGACTCCACCCCCTCCCTATGCAGCCTGTGCCACTGCCTCACTGCCCTGTATGAGAAGACATTCTCCCTCATATCCAACCTGAACCTCCCCTGGAGCAACTTGAGGCCATTCTCTCATCCTATCACTGTTACCTGGGAGAAGAGGCTGACCCCACCTCTTTACCACTTCTGTTCAGGTCATTGTAGAGAGCGACAAGGGTCTCTCATGAGCCTCCTCTTCTCCAGGCTGAACAATACCAGCTCCCTCAGCTGCTTTTCTCTTACTTACTCCAGGGCCTCCATGTCTTTCAATACCTCTTCATAATGTGGTTCCTCCTTGTAGTGCCTCTTTGTAATGGTTTCCTTGCACAGTCAGGGAGTTGCTGAGGCACGAGGTGTCTTCCCCTGTATTGTGGCCAGGTGCATACCATAGTCTGCAGTAAATTTTCAGTAGGGGGGAAGGCTGTTTTACATTGTGAGATACCTGAACTCCAGTCCCCCATTCAGTGACTCGATTTCAGAATTAAGAATTTTTATCCCTTACAGAAACGTTTATTGTTTAAGCAAAATGCTGTAGTAAATAATAATAAACTCCATTTTACTTAGTCACACTTCTGATGTGGCTTTTGGTGGCATTTAGTAGAGAGGCAGGGCTCCTGAATACTGAACGGTGAATGCTTTTATTTGCTGGATATGCAAGTTTATGATGATGCTGAATTTTAAAGCAAATTATTTGTAGAAGTTGTTTTTATTTTAAATATCTAGTGAGTGAAAGCAGCCTTCCATTGGTGGCAGAGCAGGAAGCATTCAGGCCTCTATTACAAGTTGCGAGTTGTCTCTTCAGAAGAGTAAGCTGCGAACAGAAGTTTCCTGGAGGTGTTATGAAAATAAGCACCTGGAAGCGAAGAGGGTCTTGCTAAGCACAGGGTAGTTTATAGGCAGGTTCCTGCATCCTCTTGGCAGCAGCCGGGTGGGCAGTCCACATGTGCACCCTCAGCGGGTGTCCTGGGTGGCGGGTTCTTGGGTGAAAAGTCCAAACACAGACACTTCTGATAGGGGTTAATACTTTTAAGTGGTTTCTAGCAAAACCCTTCTGAGGTGGTTGCTGTTTGTAACTGTTTTGTCTAGAGCGCGGTAATTGGTAATACTGGCAACCCAAAGCCGCATTACTTTTGTTGCGAAGGCTTGTAGGTAAGTGTGATTTTTCACTCAAGGAGCAACGCTTGAGAAAGTGTCCGTCTAAATGCCATTTTGTGTAGCTGTAAAGGTTAATCTTCAGGTTTCGTCTGAAAGAGATGAAATGTAAATGTGGAAGCCTTGCTTCATTTTCTGGAGCGACTTCTACTTAAAATGACTCCTGCCTTATTAAAGCCAATTATTTAAAATCATATCCCCGCAGCTAAAATAGATGGAGCTCCAGAATAGATTGCTGCAGCCTAAAGGGAGAGGCTTCAGACTCGGCTCATTTTAACGGCGCCTATAGTGTTTGTCGGTAATGTTGTTCACTCCCCTCTAATTGAATTGCTCTGTCAGGATCAAATGAGAAAGCGCCGACAGAAATGAGCAGATTAACAAGGTAACAATGTATACGTGATAATTTCTGTTGTTATAATATTTGGTCTTTGTGACATTTGAATGCTGGGGGAGGAAGAAGTGAAGCGCCATTCTGAAGTTCTGCTTGAAGTCTGCGTTCTGGAACCGTACCGGGCACGGAGCTGACTCGGAGGGATGAAATAATCAGCAACGTGTTTAAAATGGTTAAGAGCAAACACCAGGGAAAGTCAGCTATTAAAGGAAGGCTGCAGCTCAGAGCTCTTGGGATGGGTGTAATGGAACATACAAAAAAGTGGAAAAGTTTTACAAATGAGGTAGCTGTGAAGGCTGTATCTGCACTGACGTGCTGTGGCAGACTGAGCCAAGTCACAGGCTTTGGGAGAAACAAGAGCTCGCTTCTGAAGTGCATGCTTTGCAATGTTTTGAGTTCTTTCACGTGGAGAAGGGGCAGCCGGGTGAGCTGGGCTTTTCTTGTTTTTCAAGTGTGAGTTCATCCCCTTCTGGATCGCGTGTTAGCTATGGAGCCCTGTTTTGTCACTAAATAATTAGTTTCCACAATGACAGTTTTTTAGCACGACAGGACTGTCTGTAGCCAGCAGTTCTGTGCCTCCTGGTACAGGTTTGGTCGGGACCTGTGGTCAAGCTGCTGCACGGCGATTGGTGCCATTCAACAGATGCCATCTAAGGTTGTGCGCTGCAGTTACTGTTTCTGAGGCAGTAACTGGACGCTGACTGCGTTTCATAATTCATCTAAATCATTGGAAATATGTACATTGTCAGCGTGTAGAATAATAGATAATTCTGAATTCTTTTCCAGTGTGTTTCTTTGTCTTCGTGCTCTGCTAGCGCAGAATAGGACACGCGGTGTTTTTCCCCGTTGCCCAGCTATGTAATGCTCTCCTGCAGACTGCTTTTTTTCTTTGTTTCTTTTTTTTAGCCCAGGTTTTGTTTTGTTTTGTTTTTGTTGTGATGGTGTGGGTTTTCTGTGTTGTTTCTTTCCTTTTTTCTGGAGTCACTGAATCGGGAATACCTTTCACATCCGCCCCCGTGAGCTTAGCCCAGGCAGGTGAACAGAGATCTCTGGTTGTACGCGGCTTTCTCAACAACTCAGGGCACTGTTAATATTGCCCTGTCAAATCAATTTAATTCAGAAAGAGAAGCAGGCCCTGTCAGGGGAGTACATGTCTGATAAGGCAGGGCGCTTCGGGGGAGCGGGCCCGGCCTTAGAGGCCAAGCTTCATTGCCTGCCCCATCACCTGAAAACTTCTCATTTTCTACGCTCTGCAGTAACGTGTTACACTGAGCAGGGTTCTGCCTGAAACAGCCATTTCTCCAGGGCTGGGGAATTGGCTGCAGAACAGCCTGTTACGTTTCAGTTACCGGTGTTCCAGGTGGATGTTGATGGGAACGGGAAAGTGCATTTTAAAGTTACATTGGGATATAGCGCCCGGTGTTTGCCAGCTTGCCCTTAGAATACAATTGCTTCTCTTGGGTCTGGACTGGCTGTGGGGGTGACTGCACACAGGGCTTATTCCTCCCGCCCGCCGGGTTCCTCTCTGCGTGCGTGTCTTCAGCAGAAAGCGGGGATTTTTCTGCGAAAAAGAGAATAGTTGGCAGCGTGATTAAGCTGGAAGTAATAACGCATTCTTTTCACTGGACAGTTACTGATAAAATGTTTCCCATGAGGCTTTTTGAGCGCGGAATCTCTCACATTATGGGCAACAGGGAGTGATGTAGGGAGCGGGAGCGGTTAAACATACGAACAGAACGTGGTGTAAAAGGCCTAAACCCCTCTACGATCAAAAAACGCTCCTTCTCTGTCCATTCACTTTGGTGATACTCTGAAACAGAATTGCTCTGGCTGTAATCCAGAGCTCATCTGTGAATGCGCCAAAAATGTGATAAATGCTAATCAAATGTAAAATAACGAATCAGCTGTGACATTTTATTATGGAAATTAAACATCATGCAAACCGTTGCCTAAGGAAAATAAATTGTCGGGAAAAATACTAATTTTCAAGGGATAATTAAGTTTTCTTTGCTTTTCATTTCCATGTCTAATAGCGTTTCAGTTTCACTTTTTATAACAGACATTTGTTATGAAAGCCATTTCAAGCAGGATTTAATTTATAGAATTGAAAAGGATTACCACTCCCACTTAATCATATGAAAATAGAGCTGGGTGTAGGGAGTGTTAGTGCTATTTTGAGGGTCAGGAGGATTCGAAAGGTTGAAAAGTGAACTTGCCAGACATTGTGCGCTTTACCACAGCCCTTACAAGTAGGTGTGCTGCAGCTCAGTGCTCCGATGGCCATTTTCCTTCTCCAGTTCTGGAGAAAGCTGAGTCTTGGCAAATTGTACCTCTTATGAAGTGCTTCTGCAACTGTCTAAGGGAGAGCCTTTGTGGATCGCTGGGGCTTTTCCAGGGGCATAAGGATGAGTTTTTAATAAGAGTTTTATTATTAATAAGTCACGGTTTGCTGGGTGGGTTTGGCGGATTTGCCTTCTAGGACTTTGATTTGTTGACCTCATGCAAGTCACATATTGAATTAAAAGGGATCTCCGTAGGATACTGCCTGGTGTTACGTAGTCAGGAGCATTTCACACATCTCTTCCGTAATCTCACTGAGCTCTATGAAGAGCAGCGTAAGTGTCCTGCGCTCACTCCTGTATGCCTTTCACAATCCTTCCTAATTTTCAACCCACCTGTATTGCCCGTCAGCCAGGATCGTCATCATTGGTGATGCTGTTTGTATATGTTTGTTCTACCGTGTCAGTTCTCACTTCTGTTGTGTTTGTAAGGAGCGCTGGCGTACCTGCTTAGCTGCAGCTTTGCCAGCCTGAGCAGGTGAAGTCCTTTCCATCTAGATTGGTAAGACAGGATCTCCATTCTCTGTGTGGTTTTTCTGTACCTGTTCAGTTTAAATTTACCTTTCTTGAAGAGGAGTGCCTCCCGTGTCGTACAGCATTTCAGGAATGCTCTGTGTAGGGTCTTATAGGGTAGTATTGAGCTTCTGTTTAGCAGTACTGACCACCTCTGCTGTGGTTGTTCTCATTTTTGCATCCTAACACGGTGTTTGCTTGTTCTATGGTTGTATCGCAATCACCATGTGATCGGGTATGCACAGATCTTTCTCCTCATTTCCAGTTGTTACAATTCCCGGTTGCATACGGAAGTTTTTTAGACTCCAGAGGCATGACTTTTCCCTTTTGTTTCACTGACTGTTAGTCAGGAGACCCCTGCAATCTTCTTATAGGTTAATCACATCTTCCTGTCTTGGCATTCTCAACCTCAAGCTGTCAGCCAACACATTTCATCAGTGCTGTTTTACCTTTTGTGCAAGTGCTGCTCATTCAAAGACGAGGTCACCCTGGCATCAATTTGCCCTTGACAATCCCCTGTCGTAACCTCCTGTCTCAGCTTTATTTCATTCCTTGACAGTGCAGAAATGCAAATGTTTTTAGTGCATTTCTTGAGAATAACGGCAGCATAGCTCATATTTTATCACTTGGAAATGGTAGTGTACAGTCCCATATTCGGATGCATTAGTTTTAAGTGCTTCATCTTGAAATAAATGCCTGATATCAAATACGAAGGTATTCAATGCAAGAGGATCTACAAAACTGACTTTTAAATGCACCCATCAGTCAAAGTAATTGCACAATGGCATCTGTAATACTTAGCAATACAATACTTTGTAATGCTTTGAATGGATCGCAAATTATTTGAGTAATTGGGAAGGAAGAGGTTAATGGAGAAACGTGATCTGCAGAGGACTGCAGGACAAGTTATTCGTACATATGGTAGAGCTCTCTTTATCTTTTACAGGGCTGTATCGTGTTTCATGGGGTCTTGTTCTACTTGGTGATTTTATTGTTTCATTTCCCTCCCCAACCTGCCCATTCTCACCTACATGATGATGATGTTGTTTTTTTAATTACAGTAGGAATAAAAGAATAAATGAGGCAGTAGTCCACATCTGTGGGCTCTCCAGGAGTTCCTGTGAACTGAAACCACTGCTTTTGTTCTAGACTTAGAAAGACCCAAGCCTTCAGTTCGCCTCTTTCTTAACCTTTTTCCGTCACGGTTCTGCACAGCTCATGCAGTTTGCTCACGCCTGGTTGTATAAGCACAGGAAAGCTTTTGGCAGGTCATAAACCAAGATTTCTCTTTGTACAGTTTCATTCTGTATCGAGTTTGACCATCATGTTTTTGGCAATGTAGAAGAAAAGTAGTAGCAAATGAATCTTTGCTACTTTCTTCTGTTTTCTTTTCTTTCCTGTCCTTTTTGTTGCCATTTTTCTATTTCCTGCTTGTTAATAGTATCTGCCGTCTCTCTGTTTTCTAAACGTCTTCCACTCAGAGGCAGGCAGGGTGTAGCCTTACTGTGGCATTGTAGCTTGGTGGAGTATTTTTGGCTTTCTACTTCATTCATGGAGGTAAATGGAAGAACGCCACTACAGACAGAACCAATGGTGCAGGTCGTCCTCTGGTTGAACACTGAATAATTTATGCTGACAGTGTTACTCTGATACACTGCCAAGAACCAGTACCTTTAGAGACAGAGCTGCCATGTCCTCGTAGGTACTTTGTTTCTAGGTCTGTCAGCAAAGTGTGGAACTGTGCAGTGAATGGTTGCTGGTTGTGTTTTTAAGTGCTTAAATATAACTGGTTTATTAAAACAGGTGATCTGTCACAGCTTGTCCACTATACCTTCCCAAAGTCAGTGCTTTGACATTCTCCAGACGGGCATCTGTAAATACCTGGTAAGTCACATTTCATTTTCCATCTTAACTTGGCTTGTGATAAATCTTGTAATTGTCTGTGTAACCCTCAAATCCAGCTGGGCTGGTGGAGGGCAGCCCTGCCCACAGCAGGGGGGCTGGGGATGGGTGGGCTTTGAGGTCCCCTCCAGCCCAAGCCATCCTGTGATTCTATAATGCTCTCATCCCTGTCAAGCACATTGGATTTTGAGGAGACCAGCCCAGATGGGTACTCCGTGCTTTTTCTTTCTGGAGAGTTAACTGTGAGTTTTTGTCTACCTCAGTGGCGACTCAACACAGAATGGATGCTCTGTCCCATGATGTGTGTTTAAAAGGAAAGACCTGCTCTGTCTGAAAGCTGCTTTTGTGTCTGTACCATCTTTCAGAGGAAGGCTTAAAGCATTATTTTCTTTTAAATATGCTTGGGATGAATGTTGTCTTTATTTAGAGGGGATGGAGTTAAGAGTCTTGTCTCCTTAACTGACTATAGCTGCTGTTAGCTGCCTGCTTGTATTTTTATCTGAAAAGGCAGTGGTTTAAGAGCTGGAGAAAGTCCTTAGAACTTTCACACTAATGGTGCTCTGTTTCAGTACTGATGCTCAGAGGATAGCCTAAATCTGAACTTGCAAATTTGCTTCTAGATTTTGTCCTCTTTTCCCAGCTTGCAATATCAAACACACAAAAAGCAGCTCTGTTCCAAAAGCCCCGTGGGGTGCAGGGATTTTGAGAAATGATGGACACTTCCAAACCCGGTGTTTTTGTAGGGTAGGGGACTTCCAATGTGGGGCAAGAGCCTTTACTGAGAGAGGCTCAGGACCACCCGTCACACTAACCAAGGAGAAGGCGTACCAATGAGCACCGCTTTTGGTTTGCCGATTGTCTCTACCTCTTATTTTTCACTTTGCGCTTCTCTGCAAAACGTACTGGAAGTGGTAGTGCCTTCTCTAATAGGCACTGAGTGCTTGGGCTGAAATACCTTCTAACCTTCTATTGCTGTGGGTGTCAGTTTCTAAGGAAAACGGGATTTCTTCTTTAAAATGCAGCAGTATCTACTAACCTGAATAGAAACAAAGTTATGTTTGTCGTCATGTAGGAGAACAGATACATTCAGCTTTGGAATTGTGTAACAGCAAAAACTCCCCTATAGAGCGATGAACTTGAGGGTTTTTGTTTTAATCCAGGTTGGATTGGTTGTAATACCTGATAGCACAGCTGGATCTGTTCTGTGTGCCATAAATAAGCTCTTGGATCAAGCCTGCATCTTGAGTGAGAATCTGCACAAGTTCTTAGCCTCCTGTTGTTACAGCCTCCTGTACTTCCTGCTCACTCTGGACAAAGAGGATGCAGAACACGTACAGAAAAGGTAATGCTGCTTTTCACACCGTACGAATTCTCTGCCTTTGTAAGCACAAATATTTAGAGATGTAAAACAAAGGGCCAACCCCTCTGACTGCAATTTATTTCGTCCTTTTTTTTACTTAAGAAAAACGTGTGCAGTGTTCGCTGTAATTATTTATTAATTATAACAACAAAAGAAGGTTTCATCTCAAAGCTTTTACTTACTACAGTTGTTCCAGTGGGATGTTGGAACCACCCTGACCTCAGAAACGCAGATACTCACACCTTAATCTGTAGCCCTACCCTCTGGTTTCATTAGGTACGCTGAAAAGCAGCACACAAAGGATTTGGCTGTGTAAGCGTGTACCTGCCTTGGCGTTTCAGCTTTAACAACACTTTTTGGGAATCAAATAGCCCCGGCCACCTGGGATCAGTTCAGTTTATTTACCTGTAAAGCACAAATGTCTTTAAGCAGTTGAAACTTCTGATTATTTTTTCTTAAAACTGTTCCACGTACAAGAAGGTTGATCAGAGTTTACTTACAAAGACTCCTCCTTCCCTTACTGTATTTATTACTGTACATATTACAAAACACTGATTTGCCTTTTTTCTGTATTTTTGTTGAGCCTTAAAGATTCAGAAGGTTCAGGTGTATTCAAATTACAGCTGAAAGAAGAACCCTTCTTCCCCGCTGTCTCAAGCAGAAGTCACACCGTGTCAGGGCTTCAGCAACATTTGTAGCTCCGGGGCAGGACCTTAAATTTTTTCATCATCTTAGAATGTTTTCAAGTGTAGCATTTGCCACGACATATTTTCTGCTTCAGCACTAATTGCAAATGTAGTCGTGCCAACTGACATCAACACAGGGGTGCATTTTGTGGTACAAATACAAGACGTTGGCCGCAGAAGTGTGTCTGAAATGAGCTGCTCTGATCACTTCAGTTTTCATTCTCTTTTCTTCCCAGGGATATGCTGTGGGGATCGTGCATTTCTGCATTAGCACTCCTGCCGCGGCTGCTGAGACTGATGCTGCAAAGTCTCCAAGTGAGCAGGATCTGCCGGGAGGAGCTGCCCGTTGTTGCTCAACTGCTTCGCTTACTGATGCAGCACGGTCAGCTCAGGAGCCATATGATGACCAATGAATTCCTGGTGCAGCAGATCATCAAGGACATTATGGTAGGAAACCTGTTGTTGTCTGCCAGACACCACGAGAATATACCTTGTGTTTATGTTGAACGACGATTGCAAATCCTACACTCAGTTTGCACTGTAATTGACTATCAATGGCAGCATCGTGAAGTGAGCAAGCTGCTGTTGTAATTATCAGATGCAATTTCTTACTCTTAGAATTCACACGCTCCATACTGTAACGCTATCTCAATGTACCAAATAATAACACTTTATTTTTTTAGCACTAACAGACGTACCGTGTTTAAACATACAGGTTAAAGGTTAAGTGAGAAGCGTCACCATGTGCAGGTGAACGAGGCCATTGGGTGTCTTTAGCAGAGCACCTGCTTAGCTGTAAGAACAAAGCAAAGCTTTTCAAATGCTATTGCTGAATTTCCCCCCTCCCCCCTTATTTTCCAGACCCTGAAGAGTGGCGAAGTCCAAGAGCAGTGGCTGACGGACCTCCATTACTGCTTCAACATCTACCTGGCCTCTCACCCCCAGGGACCCAGCCCTATAAACGCGGTATATTAAAGAGGTGGAACTGCATTTATTGTAAAGCATTTACTTCTATTTAGTTTTGAATGGGAGACATTGGAACAAAGCTTGTCCATTTTTTTGTAAGTGAAACAGAATAAAAATTTTACAAAGAGCTGCATCCCTCCTGTAGCTTTCTTTTCAAGCACGTAACTGCAGCTTCGCTGCTTCGCTGGAAGCTGGGTTTCCTAGAAGGACCTCAGGGAAGGGTCAGATAAGGGATCTCCATGAGGCCTAAGTGCTTGTAGGGAAGCAGAGGCTCATCTGGACTCCATCCAGCTGAAGAACTGGGAGTATGTAATGCTGACTAGAAAAAAAGTACATGTCCACCACTTTAAGAATAGTTATTCTAATTTCAGAAATCCATATTTTTAAAGACGTGCAAAGTAAATACTGTAGAGCAGCAGCTCCAGCTGTTCTAAAGACAAGTTTCCTACGAGCATAGGCCCTGCTCCAGTTTGCTTTCTGTAGAAACTCATTTTGTGCATGTACAAAAATACAGTTCTTAATGAATAAATAATGGGGTCATTTCAAAGAGTAGAAAACACCACTAACACTTTCCATAGGCTGTGGAAAGAAACTTACTTACGGAGCAGTTTCTTTGTCAACATTTTTCCTTATCCTTCCAATTATCCTTCCAAATCCCTGGCAGATTGAGAAATGATTTATTCTTTAGTACAGAAATGGAACACAAAGGCTATGCCCCCTTTTTCCTGTTTAGATTTTGAAATACATTTAGTAAATTTGAGGTGAAACTGAACAACAGTTACTGTTACAGCTCCAGTACAGTTTCAGTCTCCTTTGCAATTGCATTTAATGAACGCATACTCAAAATTACCGCT
Source organism: Aquila spilogaster (assembly GCA_024606505.1). Lineage (NCBI taxonomy): Eukaryota > Metazoa > Chordata > Aves > Accipitriformes > Accipitridae > Aquila > Aquila spilogaster. The sequence goes on along the minus strand of JANHGO010000063.1, from coordinate 88,755,381 downwards.
TCCGATAATGTAAATGTTTGTGAACGACTGCAGCTCTGCTGCAGTGCTGGGCTTAGCGCTTAATTGTGCGCTTCCAAATGCAGCTCCGATTTCATCGCATCAGTAAATAAATTAATTAAAATGTAAAAACAAATTTGTACACAAAAGAAGAAAGTCCAGCTCCTTAGCAGCCTGCTTGGCATGTAATACAAAACTGAAAATATCTTCAAGTTTGAAATACTGTAGATGGCTTGCATGCGATGAAAAGTTACATTTGTACCAGAATGCTCCTTAAATCCCAAACATCCACTTTTTCTTAGTGCTCAAGTCTTGTACTTTTTGATTTTGCAGCAGTGGTCGGTCTCATGTTATATGAAAACTGCTTTGATTTTCCCATGTTCTCCAGCAAATTAACATACTGCAGGTTGTTCACTGTAAAAGAACAAATCAATTTCAGTGAATAGAGTCATAGAATCACTAAGGTTGGAGAAGACCTACAAGATCATGCCATCCAACCGTCCACCTGTCACCAATAGTTCTCAGTGAAGCACGTTCCTCAACGCAACATCCAAATGTTCCTTGAAAACCTCCAGGGTCAGTGACTCCACCACCTCCCTGGGCAGCCCATTCCAGCACCTGACCACTCTTTCAGAGAAGCAGTATTTCCCAACATCCAGCCTGAATTTTTCCCCTGGTGCAACTTGAGGCCATTTCCTCTAGTCCTGTCACCACTTACATGAGAGAAGAGGCCAACCCCCAGCTCACTACAACCCCCCTTCAGGTACTTATAGAGAGCACTAAGGTCTCCCCTGAGCCTCCTCTTCTCCAGACTGAACAATCCCAGCTCCCTCAGCTGTTCCACATGTGCTCCAGATCCATAACTCCAAATGAGAAAAGTTTAATCCACACTGGTTCTGCATTCCATAAACGAAGAACCTATCCATCAGCAACATACCGTGCCTTGCTCCCGACATCTCACTGTTACCTGTAAGTAGTTCTGTGTCCGTGGCACTCAGTACAACTTAAACGTGGCTGTGTATGTTCAGTGCAGCCCATAATAATGGAGCTTAAGATTTACCCTCATAAATGAACGAGCACTTTCAGGCTGACGGTTCACTAATTAAGGCTCTTGCTGCTGAAGAGGAGCAAGAGATTGTGCTTCCTCCCTTTCTCCCTGTCATCCCTTCCTGGTTCCTCTGCCCCTTACATTCTGTATTTCCTTTCACTACCTCCTATGTACATGTCCCCACTGCAGCGCTGGGGCTGCTTTTGCTGAGAAGTTCAATGAGTTTGGTGTCAGTCTCCTGCTAGAGATTTGTCACAGCATGCTTTTTCCACCAGCTATACGAACATGAAAACTAGGGCTGATAGTCAGTTTTCACCTCCCCAGCTGCACCTTCCACAAGAGAAGAATCAAACCGAGCAGTCCACGCTGACCTACTCCAGGCACCTACGTCAGCGGCGGAGTATCTGGCATTAGCCACTGACAGCTCTGAACTTTTCCAACAAACGTAATGTTGTCATGCATGAAGGCAGGCAGATGAAAAACATGTTATTGTCTTTAAGGAAGGGCTGAAGTTCCCCCAGCTCCTGTTAGGTGAATCAAAGTAGGTAGTGTTCTGAAGGAGCTGGGCAAAGTTCCTATCGCTATCCTATTCGTCACCACGTTATGAAAGTAAAGGATGGGCAAACCTCACAAGAGAGCCTTTTCATTGCAGAAGACAGGGAGACCCGTTGTCCTAGAAAGTTAAACGAAGAGCTGCTTTATTTGCTAAAGCTCTTTTAAAATTTAGATTGGTGTCTGTATGAAGAGGTGGCAATCAAACACCTGTCTGGTCACGCCTCTTAATTAAAACAGTTAGTTAGTTATTTCAAATACTGGAAGAAAGATGTCTCTGTCTCCCTCTCTCACCAAGGCAGAAATTCACCTACAATTCTAACAAATTCAAGCCTAGGGTTGCTGCTGGATTTCCTTTTGACTTCAGAATCTTGTAAACTAGTGGGAAAGCGGATTTTACTTTCCTATGCGAGTTATCTGAACTAGTGTCTCCTGAAAGCATTTCTTTTTTTCCTCTCAGCCTCGGCCTCACTCTGAACTACACGGGATGCAGCCAAGACCAAAGACCAATGAGGCACTAACTTCATGTGACAAAGGACTAGCATTACCACAGCTCCCAGCTCTAAGTGCATACACTTGAAAAATTCCCCCAAAAAGTGATTTACTAAAGGAGTATTAGGAGAACTGTGTATTCTAACCTCATTTTTAAGTTATCTGTCAAACTACTGCCCTATGCAGAAATCTGGTCTTCACTGACCTTGATAATATTTGTACAAGCTGCTTTCCTGGATGCTGTTTTGAACGATGCACTGTAGCCCCATCTCTGCATGTCTTGACAGTCCCCATCACGCCAACTCTCAAGGTCTTGTCTGAAAACTCTACTGCCTTGGTACCAATTCCATGCACAAAATTTCACTTAAAACAGAACAGAGGATTTCCCAGAGGGAAAACCTGGTAATAACTGCACGGCCTCTCTGCTAAGAAATCCACTACTTTTACTTCTATAGGTCTAGTAAATATTTGTGCTGATGAATCACAGTATGAGCATCTGAAAGCGATTTTTAACCACAGGTGAGTGGCTTATCTCTGTAGAAATCCATGATGTTAAAGTCTTTCCTAGTAATAGTCCAATCCAAATGGTCAGAAATGGATACATAGGAAGTTCTGCACAAATGTGCGTGGGAGTAAGGGTGATGGAGCACTGGAACAGGCTGCCCAGAGAGGGTGTGGAGTCTCCTTCTCTGGAGATATTAAAGACCTTCCTGGACGCCTACCTGTGCAACCTGGTCTAGGGAGCCTGCTTTGGCAGGGGGGCTGGACTAGATGATCTTTGGAGGTCCCTTCCAACCCCTACAATTCTGTGATTCAGCATAAGGATAAAAACACATAGCTCAAGTCAGTCCAAAAGTAGCGAAAGGACATACAACAGGTTGGTAGTAGTTATATCTCTTGATCTTTTAGACCCCAGCTCTTGAAGAGTTTTTTGGTGTTTTTTCTAAGAGGAACTCAATCACACACACATATATAAAACACTGAAGTTGTTTGCTCTGTTCCCAGTGTTGTTAAAGTGTGTCTTACCTGAGACCAGTTGCACATCGGAAAGTTTCAGCTTAGAAGGAGGTCTGGCTGGCTGGTACACTCTGCCTTCCTGAGAACGCCCTTGAATAAACAACACGAACAGCTCCATGTTTATTCATGTAGAGATATGGCTAAGTACTGCTATAAATTATTTAAAGAGGCTACAGCAGTATTTTAGCCTCAAATATTCTCATTTACGATGAGGAAACTCATGACATTTTGCATTACAGAAAACTGTTACAACTTTAACAGAACTTTTTTTTTAAGGAAACTTAGACAACATCTTGCAGTTGCTGTGTAAAAGAAGGAACGTTAAGTGATTGCCAAAAAAGATCTTTAATAAAATAAAGCTATCTAAACTACGGAGCCAAGACAAGTTGTCACCTGTTAAAGTGCATAGAGCTAGCGTGTCTTTACTCCATTGGTGATCACAGTGTATAGGAACTTGAGTTAAAAAAACAATGCCTTTCCTCTATTGTTTCCTCAGGATGCATTCCTTGGCAGAGTGAGTATTCTTAGTGAAAAGCAGTGCAGTGCTGCAAAAGATTATTTTGCTCTTCTTCCAATAAAGACTGTCTGTCTTCAAGCAAGGAATTTACTGATATCAAACAAGATCATATACTTCACATGGGAATATTTAAAATATATATATCATAAAAGTTTAAAGCAATGCTTGAAAAGTTCAGCTGTGTTCCAGACAGACCGCCACTGTGCATCGATGCAGCCAGCTGTCCCCAGTTTAACAGCTCTATTCTCTTTTCACATTTATACATTTGAGCAACTCTGGCAAGGGAATGATTTGGTGGCTGAAGAACGGTGCTGGAATAATAATATGGTGATTCAAACAGCTTTAGAAGAAACTGTTTTAAATCACCAACGTATTCTTTTTCAACCTGAAATGGTCATCGAATTATCCAGAACACCTGAGACTTCAGACTAAACGTTATAAATCCCTAACAATTGAGTAGACAATGTATCCAAGAGTTCAAAACATAGGGAATACTTTGTTATAAAACTAATCCTGTGGTTCTTGAAAATAAAAGTATAGTGAAAACAGCATTACCATAGATCTGCTTGAGGATGGACTGCTTGCTGGTTTTTATGGCTGAGCTGGTTTTGTTTACAGATTTCAGGTTTTTACATGAAGGAACTGACTTCTGAGGGCTATGGTTCAGCTGTTTCTTCCAAGCAACTTGAATGAGGAAGGCAGCTGTCTCTTGTCTCCATTTGTCTTCATCTTCCTTGCGCTGCCGCTTAGCACTAAGAAGCTGAGACAACTCCTGTCTGAGATGGTAACTAGAGAGCACAAAAGAGAAGAGCACTTGTTTTAGGTGACCTGTTTTAACTTCAGCGCTTTCCATGCATCAGTTCACATGGAGGATTACATGAGTAGCTGGGAAAACAGAACTCCCACTGATGTGCTAAGTCATTTGGATGAGAAATGTTTGCTCAGAAGTAAAAGTAGGAACTGGATTCGATTCTACATGCATCCATTATTTCACACAGCTAATAAAGATCTGGTATTACAGTTATCAAAATTACAGTTCTGTAACATCAGCCTATCAACTGCTTAACTATACAGAGAAAATGTGGAGGACGCAATCTATAAATAATAACAGTATGATGACAACTGTTTTCTCATTTTCCCTAGACTCATAAAGTAATAGCAATATTTCTGCTGCACTTTACCACTTTGTATTTGTGAAGTGGTCCAAGAGAGAAGCCAAATATAGCTCTTAACAGGATCAGCTGCACATTTCCTCTACAGAAAACTGCTGGTTTCCATGCTCCCCTCCCACCTTGTTTGCAGCAATCTCCCTTTTGCTTTTCTTCCCTCCCCTTAAGCATCTCCCCATCTCCTAACCCGACTTTGCCATTGCTGCTTAGGTGCAACATGAAAGCAATGGCACACTTTATCACAGTTCTGCTCTGAGAGGCAGCTGAAGGTTACCAGTCTTCCCTCCCTGAGTGCCAGCAATGGCATCAGCAAACAGAGTTCCTTTTTTGGTCTCAAATGAGATGAAAGCAATCCCTCAGATATTGGCATTTCATACTCACAACTGGCCTAGCAATTAACTCTGAGTCTTCCCAATGCAAACCTGTCCCAAATGAATATAAAATATTAATTATAAGTGTTTGGTAATGGGTGAAAAGACACTGAGTGCCATCCCCACCGGCCTCGGTAAAAGGAAGGCAAAGGGAGGGAGGGAAGAAGTGAATTTGTTCTGCTGCTCCACCTGCAACAAGTTCTAAACTAAAGTAACAGACAGCACAACCACACACAAACTGTTTAAACACGTTATAAGCCAATGAGCCACAGAATTCCAACAACGCAGCAGCCGTGTGTAGGAAATCATACACAGAAGTACAGTAGAGCCAAAGGGATGCGATGAGATGCTCAGTTACAGCTTCACCAGTTTTAAACTTTCAATAAGCTTGGTAAATTACCTCTCTGAAATTTGCTGCATGAGAAAAACATATTTAATTTAGTGGAGCTTCAGAATTCAGACCACTGTTCCACAGCTCATTAGAGTATGTAACAAACATGGGGAGCGACCCCATCAAGCAGTAACATCTGCAGTGTCTACAAGAGGTAAAGCACTGCATGGCTTCAGAACAGGGGCACTAGTAAAAGACGGAAGAAAAATGATTCTGTTTGGTTAGATAACATGTCCCTTTGAACTCTTCAATGAAGTAAAAGCATGAGAAAGTGAGGGCAGCACGACCATGACTTGTGCCTTGCTAACATAACTTCTGCTAAGGATGGGCCATGTGAACACCCGTGCAGGAAAAACAAGTGGGGAACTGTTTCAGACGTGAGCAGGAAAGAGCAGTAAGCTGTTCTGTTGGAATTTAGTAATTACTGCCAGAAGCATTTGCTGATACATGAAATGAAGCATTTGCAGCCCTCCACCTTTGCACCCAGCCAGGATTCATCCTCTGTATTTTTCTGGTAGTTCTGAGGAACAAGAGAACAACTCTGAGGCTCTGAAACAGAGATGTAGGCACTTCTCTTTAGAGTGTGTGTCTTTTTTTTTTTCAAATTAAGCTCCTCCTGTAACAAACTGTTCTGATTCTAGTGAGAAAAGACAGAATGGGACCACGTTTGATGCTCTATCAATCAATCTCGTACCTTAACAAAATAGCCAATACTTCTTCAATAGAACTACTGCACATAAATGTGAAATGCACATGCAGAATGGTAAGTGGTATTCAGGTGCACTGTTACAGGGGCTCAGACTTTGAAATGCTGCTGGTAAGGTACGCATGCAGCAATAATGGATTGGAAACACTCAACTCCAGCAGGAGACCAACAGTACCAGCTTATTGCCAGCTTCTGTCAACTCACTGCGGACCACGGAGGACAGCGGTGGCCCCAGTGCCCCAGATGAGAGCGAGGCAGACACGGGATCTGCAAGCCTCAGTGAGCAGGATGAGCAATTAACCTTTGGCAAGGCATACACCTTGAAACACACTTCTGAGGACTACATTTACGAAGTTTGTGGACTGTGGGAATTGAAACGTCTTCCTGAGAAAGGGAAGTTTAGTATGCTTTAGTAGACCAGGGCCATTGTGTTGTAGCTCACAACAGCTTTCGATACTTTCTCAGTAAGAAAATCATCACTGTAAAATTTGCAGAGACAAAGGTATTTAATCCTACATAGAGAAATGCTACATCTCGAGCACATACTACAACATCAGCACACTTCTATACTAATGTGCAGTTCTCTTGCTGTCTACACATGCATGCTTTTTACCAGCGCAAGCCCAGACTCAAATGACAACCAGGACTTAGTGGGATCCACAGCCATACACTGGGTACCTACTTAGCAACTGTAATTGGTCATGCGGTAGCTGGGGAACTCTACAACTGAAAGCTGTACCGTGCACCTACTGCTTTCTAAGGACTGTAATTTGCTGTCAGCTGAGAACAGCATAACCACCAGAAGCAACAGTATCATGAATGGATGTACTCCCCTCAACTACTCCTGACTTACTTCAGCTTTTGGGATCTCAACGGATCTGAAAACAAGACAAGAATTCAGGTTCCAAGTTAGAAAAGAAGTCAAAGAACAACGGAGAGCACTTGGAAAAATTTGGAGCTGGTGACAGGAGTGGTGGATTACTGGGAAAAAAAAAGGATTGCTTTGCAGTTGAGTGTGGATATAAGGAATATGTCATAAATAGCAAATGGAGACCGAAGATTATAGAAGTACAGAAGTGCTGTGCACAGTGATACTGTACAAAAGTCAGAATTTTCACACATATACACTAAAAGCTCAAAAATGAATTAAAAATAACATTCTCCAAAATTTCATCTTTCCACTGAAATAGGAATGTACTCAGAAAAGTCAGCTGCATTTGTTAACACTGAAGAGATAAACTGGAATATAACTGGACTGAAATGAGCAATATTTAGGTGGATCAGTCAGAAAGCTGGAGCAAACAAAGGATTTGCTTGAGCCATTAGGTTAGAATACAATTTCAGGTGTTCCAGTAAATAACAGTGGAGGATCCAGTAATAAAAAACTCTGCTGCAAGAAAATTATATTCCTACATGTTTGCTAATGAGCACAAGAGCAGTAACTCCAGGCTCAAGTGAGTGTGGATCAGCACTCTATAAAGAAGTTATATCAATGTTTGAAATAGAAGTTTAATAACTTCTCCAATTATTAAAAGTCATCACTTCACACTTTTTATGAGCTTACTGATGTCAGTCTAGGCAACTGGAACATACTTCCATTTGTTGGGTGAAAGATCATGACATTCCTGATTTATCATGGTTACTGTTATAAGCAAAGGGACCAGATAAAGCACACTGATGATGTCTACCGCAGTTTACATCTAAATGTACCTCATCTCTAGCTACTGAAATAGTCTTACCTTCTCCATGTCCTCTGTATAACTGTGGCAGCATAGTTTTTCTTCCGAAACAGCTCTTTTCTTGTTCTTTCTTTTTCTATTATTTGCATTCGAATCTCTAAAGGGATTAGTTCAATATTTGTACTTTGCCACGCAACAGAACACAGTTGGTCATCTGCATTCCTGGATCCAACTTCACCTGTTTTTTCCAAGTTCAAACTGTCATCAGGAGCAGAACATGTTGCTGGATTTCTTGGCCCAGTTCCTGTAGATTTGGTCTCAGCAGACAATAACGGGGAAGTCTTTTTTGCTAATTCATTATTTCCCACATTGTTAGTGTGTTCTATGGCACGAACAGTGGCATTTTTGGTGTTTACAAATACCACCTTGGCACTCCCTGGTCTACCAGAGCCAGCTGGTGAGCATCTCTCATCATTTACCTCTTTATGTCTGGATTTTTGCTGATGCCTTTTGCCTTTTGGAACAGCTTCACACTGCTTTGAATTTCTTGTAATTCCACCAGCACAACTGACATTGAACAAGACCACAGAAGTTCCTTCACAATGGCTCCTGTTACCAGATGAAGACTGACTTCGATCTCTTGTTTTTTCCCCAGCACCAGCAGTCCCACAGGCAGAAGCATGCCTTCTGTTACCACGAGCAGAAGCACCATTTGCCTCCACAGTGTGCTCTTTGTGCTTTTCTCCATTCAGTTCTGTGGCAGCTGCAACCTGATGTTTCGCTTCAACTTTTGTTACCTCTTTTGCTTTGCCGCAATGGAAATGGACACAACTTGACTTGCTTTTGATGTGTTTTCTCAACAATTCTTTAGACAGAGAAATGGAAACAAACATTCAGTCTCTGATCCAGCAAAACAGTTTATTACTCTAATTTTCTTTGGCTCATTCACCTGTGAGGCACACTAGGATCTACTTGAAGAAAAAAGTAGAAGCAGGAAGAATCAGGAGAGGTAATGATTACCTGATTATCATCCCAAACTTCTTCACTTGCTTACCATTCTACACGTATCTCTTCCTTGCACTGAATTCGAATTAGATACCTAACAAAGTTCACAGAGGAATTTACCTACCTGAATAAAGTGGTCTTTTCCACAGAAACAAGCTCACCAAGTGACAAAAGAATGCAGCTGCATTAACACACCTGCTGGTTCCAGTGACGACACTCTAACAGACTGTCATTGTTTCCAGTTTATTTGCTGAACTTCTGCTCTATCCACCCTGTATCCCAGCACATCACGACTATGTAACTGACTTAGGGCTTGGATTGTCAATACTTCCCTTGATTTCCTAAATGAAACTCTGAATTCCTTCCCATTTTAACCTTGTTGCAAGATTTCTTTTCCCAGTTTCCAAGGTCACGGTAGAAAAATAAATCAGGTGTTCAGCTGCTTCCAAAAACTATTGTGAGAATGATGTGGCAGCCAGACTGGAGCATAAATGCCTGGACTAACCAAAACCTGGTAAAACCATGCTATATTTATCTTCACTGTAACACCTTTACAGTACATTCTCCTGTCTGGATAGCTGAATGTGGCAGAATAACAGTTTACACAGAAGAAATTCAGGATTACTATCACTGATGTCTCTGACAGAGAAGATTTATCACAGTGACAGGTCAGTATGGCTTGAGAGGCTACTCTAACTTATATAGGATTGTCATACAGGTAAATAGCCCTGTACATGTTGTAAGACAGGAAAAATAAAACTACTATATGGTCTATTTTAATCTATTATTTGTTTAAGCAATTATTACCTCTTTTAACCCTTTTTTTGCCCTCATCTTCCAGAATGTAGAAGGAAATTCCTTCTCTCTCACTACACCAGTGGAACAGATGATTTAAAAAACGTGCTGCTACAATTTGAAATATGTGCCTTTTAACAACAAAACTTCTTCGGGCATAGTTCCACTTACAATGAAGCCAAGTACAAAATTACCAGTGCCATCATGAAGAATAGTAAACTTCACGTGTATGAAATTCCCAGCACTGTCACAACACTGTTTTGATCTCCCGAAAAGTCAGTTTTTACAGTTGTGAGGGAAAAAAATTTCACCCAAAATTGGTACCCGATTTGTAAATGTGGCACGTGGAAATCTTTGTTTTATTTCATCCCTAAAACATTTAAGTCATTAAAGAAGTACGTATAAAACTTCCCAACCTGAACTTGCTAACTGCAGAATTGAGACGAGCATTATTTAAGCATTCTAGATCACCTTCAGAGGTTGAAATAAACTTTCCTACATAGAGGCAATATCAAGTACAGGGCTCAAAAAATAAGTTATCTGTCGCTAATACACTTAAGAAAACTGCAGTTGCAAATGAAATATCATACATAGGAAAGAGGATTTCAGAGTGGAGAACAGATCAGAACAGAGCCACCAGCTAAATTACAGCCTTCACATTCTGTCAGTAGGTGCAAAAAAATTTACTTTCAACTGTTGATGATCTTTCCGAAGTGCCAGCCCACAGGATCTAAGTTTATATTTAATTCCACTACTTCCAGTGAAGTCCACTGAAGTTTTGGTCACAAGAGGATTGATTGTAACACCTCATGAGAACTGGGTAAAGGACTTCAGGAGTTGATCCTTACTGCATTAACTTTACTGGCATCAAAACAAAGAACGTTTGAGTAAATATGGAACAGCATTCCATTTCAAACACAGACATTTTTGACTGGACAAGAGGGAGTTTTCTTTATAACCTAAAGGTAATTTGTTTTCACTGCATAAGTAGACATGTTGCCATGCATTTTCAGAAGAACCTTGCGTCAAGATTTTTGTTCTCTTTGTGCTCAACATTGTCACAGGGAAGACATAATGTAAAATGGTGAAGAAAATCAAAACTGTACCTTTGGAGAAATTATATTCTTCTTTTAAATATATAGAGGAAAAAAAAAACAACAGAAAATTTCTAGTCAATGGCCCATGTAAATTAAAAATTTACTTATAAATCATCAACATGGAAAAATTATTCTGACATAGCTACTTCAGGAGACCTTCAACCTCAGGGAAGCCTTTAAAACAAAAGTTCAAGCTATGAGCTACTGGCATTTACTGCTGCTTTGAATTCCCCAGGTATATGGGAAAAGTAGCGTATACAGCTGAACACAAATGTGCTTTTTTCAAACCTAACTATCACTATTAGAACCCTATGCAGAAGATCTGGCAAATTCAGTCCTGATCTCTGAAGTCACTTTGACCTTATACTCCATGTTTCCCATGTAACTACCTACCTCTTCTCCCTTCAGGTTGTTATTTCACTGCAACCTTGTACTTGTTCCAATAAACAGTGGGAGTCTTGACTGGCTCAATGCACTTTCCATTGGTTTTACCAATGGAAAATTTTGGCAAGGAATGGATTGGAGTCAGTAAAAGGCTGTTCATTTTTCCTTTATAATTTCTCTGTCCTTCTCCTCTTTTCCTCCCATTCTAACCCTTTCTCATCCCCTCAGTTAACAATTTCTCCTCAATATGCTCATTACAACTATTCATTTTTCTTTGGTAATCACCATTTCTGATTACTTCTAATTTCAAGTGTTTTACTTTGCAATCTGATTTTAATTAACGTATCGTTGTTTCACATGTACACAGATAAAGCTTGCTAGCATTTTTAACATCTCAGTTTATCATTATTAAGTTATTAAACATATACTAGGATAAGATAGATGTCTGCCTTTATTATGATAATACAGACAAGTATTCTGTTTACTAAGGCATTTCTATGTAAAAGGAAAATAAATCCAGGTAAAATTACTTAGTAGGAAAAGCTCTTTGACTTTCTTTTCCTTTGCATTACTGCAAAATTCCAAGTAGTGGTAATTTTACATCTGAAAAGGAGTTCCTGCAGCTTAGCTTACACAAACAACTTATCCAATGCTTACTTTTAATGACAGCAAAGATGTGTTAGCAAGACTAGTTTTGCTATAATTGGCTGCAATCAGAACTGACTGAAACATTACTGAAGTGTGTATCTTGCAAAACTAATACAGGAATAGTCAACAAATAAACTGATGATGCATTTACAGATGCAGTAAAAGAGTGTACTGTACCAGGGCAAATAAAGTAACATAAAGAAGTCAGACATGTTACTATAAACAGCCTCATTTCTCAAAAAATATCCTAGTGTGCTCTCAAAAAGAGGACTTTAAAGGTAAGTCATAGGAAAAACCTGACATGGAGAATGAAGCTGCCTTCTGCATGCTAGAGATGTGCTTCTGAAGAAATTTTACCCTCTTTTGTTTTCATATGAGTTACAATTCTCCATTAACATTCTTCAAGAATCCTACAGATACATCAAATATCTTTAATCTCTTTTTTTCTAAACAGTGTGGCTAACAGAACATCTTCTGACATCCCATTCTCACATATTTTAGGCACTGTTACAGTCGCTGTGCATACTGATACCTTGAACTACCCAAGACGACAGAACACATGCAAAAAAAAAAAAAAATCTAACTTTATCCTATGTGAATTGTTTAAATAATGAAAGAACAGTTAATGAAATGAACAGTAAAACAGATCCTATATATAAAACTTCCCCAGATACAAATAAAAAGGACAATCACACCAACTAAAATGATTACAAACCTTGCCTGATGTTATGACCTTCGCTCTGAGGTTCTGAAGACAGGCAACTCTCCTTTGGTGACCCTTTGCTGCGACAAGCTTTAGGAGAACCTCTACTGTTTCTCCCCAGTTGAATTTGAGAAGCGTTGAGAGAGAGAGGTCTCTTATTCTGCACGTCAATTTGTTTATTAGATAACTGCAAGGTGTTGGTAGTCTTCTCTCGACCTCCTGTACTTGGTTGTACTTGAAACTTATTTTGTTCCATGTTCTGCATTCCTTTCTGCAGCTTGGCTTCTTTTCTCTTACTTTCTTCTTCACGTTTCCTGTAATTATAGTAAATACCATAAAAATTCCAAAGACAAAATCTTGGGAGCATGTACCTAACTTGCAGACATTCATCTCTAGAAACCTGACACTGCCACAACAAAATGTTGACTGTGACATCTTTTTTTTGTGAGAAATGGTCACCTGTTACGTGGAAGTGCCTTAGCTTGATCCAAAATAACAACTGACTTATAGCTGCAGTTTAATGAAGGTTAAGTCCTTAGCAGACAGTTTCTCATTCATTTTGTAGTAGTTAGAATTGATTTTAAAACACTCTCTAGTTTAAAACTATGTGATTTTGGTTTTTGTTAAAAAAAAAACAAAACACTTTTGATTTTTTAAAGAGAAAAGCAGTCTCTCTTTAGATTATTTTTAAATCACAGAAAAGAAGCACCATCGAAAAGACTTGAAAAAGCTATCCAAAGACAAGAAACATGGTACTAATAAGTATGCTTTGAATTAGTAATGAACTGTGTTTTAATATAGGTAGAAATGCAATGAACTGTATTTAGTCGAAAATCAGAACATTTCATAAAAGACTTGTCATCTGTAGATGGCTGGACTAGATGATCCTGGAGGTCTTTTCCAACCCTGCTGATACTATGATTGATTCCATGTTGTACTTAATACAGACAATTACAAACCAGCTCAAACTAGGTATGTTATTAACTTGTTGGTGTACATTTATCATTGATACATAATTAAAGAACTTGTTTTACGTAAGTGGATTTACACAAATGATAAATACTGAAAATAAGAGATGTGAATTAAATTTTTTTGTGCAGATATTTTACCTTTACGATATTTGGTTTCCAAAAATGAAAGAAATCATGTATCTCTTAAATAGTGCAGATATAAAAGAGGATTTTGGACAAGGATAGGAAAGGCACATCTGTTCAATAATGTTTTGCAGCCTATTTTGAAATACAATGGAACGTCATTACACTTCAGCTTTTACAATCTTTTTCCTGCAAAGCAGAATAAAGCCAATAACAGGCAGCAAAGACTACATATCTACCTACCACTGAACTTGTTTTTATAAATTAAGCACTGGTTATAAGATGAAGTGACACTTTTCCTGTTGGAATAGACAGCTGGTAAATGTCGTATCATGTAGCTGCCTGATATTTTAACTTGCTTCCAATGCTACAACACAGTTTGCAGACTGTTGACACATTAGCTCACGGCACGGCATATGACAGGTTAGTTATGCAGCATGCCATCCTCAGTTCCTGTGAGTCGTATCAATGCCAGTGTATGTCATTTCAGTGTGATATGCCAGGGAGAAGCCTTAACTTTATCTGTCAGTACTATCTTATCACGTACTCGCTGCAGAAGAAGCTGATTGAACTTTGTACCTGAAAAGCTGTTAATTGATCTAAAAAATACACTCCTGGCAGTCTGAGGTTCAGTATTCCCCAAGGCACAGAAAAAAGTGGTTAGTTTCAAATAATATTGGCATTCCACAAATAGGCCATGTGGGGATGTCTGTCCTGTGTACAGTATGGATCTCACTGCCATTAGATTTGATAAATCAGATCTTAGTATTCACAAAACAGTCATTTTTGTTTTCTTCACAACAACCACAACAACCAAGCTACCTATTACCAGTACCCTCCACTCAGGATGATAGAAAAACAACATGTGAGCCAAGGCTGTGTGATACACAAGGAAGCCAGAGCAGCCTGCACTCTGGGAATAGCAAATTAATTCAAAAAAACATCAGCAACAAACCAATTGTAAATTTATTGAAACACCACAGAATAGAAATTGAGAAGAAGTAGAAGGTTGTGGTTGTCGTTTTTTTTTAAGGTCTTGTTGGTGTGCTAATTTTTCAGATGGAACTGATGAAATAACAAAGGGAAGGGATTTCAAACCTCCCTACTCATAGGCCACCATCCTTGTCAAAGTAGAGCTCAGCTGATTAATAGTTATCTAAATACTTACAAACCTCCCCATGGAGTGTGCTTTAAATAAAGAGAAATTCCTTTTGTTTTACAGTGAAAGATATTATCAAAATTGCAATTTTCAAGTTTTATTCCTGTCTAAGTTAAGAGACTACGTTTCATTAGCAGGTAAGGGAAGTACACAAGTTTCTAACTTCACAGCTCTCATTCATTCTCAGGACGTCCCAGCAACTCATCAGGATCCAAACTTGGACTCTAAAGGTAGACAACTACAGCTACATAGTGATAATATACTAAAACTGCCCACATTAATTGCAACATAATTTTGTCCTTACGAGTCATAAAATTATATTGTATTGCAAAAAGTGATAGAGCAGAAACTAAGGTTTTGGCATCTGCAAAGGAACAGTTTCAGCCTTAAGCAGTTGTGAAGACACAGAGATGCTTTGATTTTTTAATTCTGCTAAAATGAATTCAATCTTTTCTATTCTGTTAACAACGCTTTGATTTTTTCTATCTACTCTGTGGAGGACATTTTAAGTTTAGAACATGTCCATATGCCTGGAGAGCATTTACAGAGTTATCATTGCAGAAAATGTTACTTTAAAAATCGTAACTGCAAGCATACATCACCAGCTGTGACTCTACCACAGTTGAGGCTTTATCTTGACCAAGAGGAGTTACATTTCCTGTTGTATAAATAGCTGTCTCTTGCTAATATGGTTTCGTGTGTTTGTTTTAAAAAGCATGTATAGAGCTATGCTTTTGTCCTTACCTGACCTTCTATTTCCTATTGTTAACTCAGTCATTTCTCATATGCATTAACACATTCTAAATTAGAATTCAGCGTACTCGCAGTCTTCTGCATCCTGGTACTACTTACAAATCTAACATTTTAACTTTTAAGTGAAAATGCTGCATTGTATGAGATTCAGTGTGGATTTACGTGAAATTCTAATCTACATATACTTCCAGTTTAAGGCTGAACCATTATGAACTACTCTGTGTATGATCTTCTAAGCAGCTTTTCACCCACACAGTCACAGTTTGATTCAAGCTACATTGCCCTGATTTACTAATGAAATGTATGAAAACTTCAGGCAAATCTTAACAGCAGTTACTATTTCTCCATGGCCACAAAATTTGTTATTACAGTACAAAAGGAAATCTCACTGATTTGTTTTAGCAAGGTCAAGACTGCCATTAATTCTTGTTTTGTTCTGTTCCCAATACACAGAAATAACACAATTACTTATTCCAGTACAAGAAAGATATGGAGTTACTGTAATGAGTCCTGCAAAAGACCACAGAGACGCTCAAGGGATTGGAGCATCTTTCATGAGAAGAAGCTGAGAGAGCTGGGAGTTCTCAGCCTGCAGAAGACTAGGCTCAGAGAGCAGATTGCCCAGAGAGATTGTGGAGTCTCTGTTTGCAGAGGTATTAAAAACCTGACAGGACACAGTCCTGGGGCAACCTGGGCTAGCTGACTGTTTGAACAGGGTGGGAATGGACTATATTATCTTACGAGGTCCATTCCAACCTTAATAATCTTGTGATTCTTTCACTCTTAGACCTAATTCCACAAATACTGTAGCCCAGCAAGTCCTACACAAAATTTTTTAAAGGTAGCTATTTTAAGATTATTTCAGCTAGTTCCCTAGATAGCCCAGGATTAATTTTATCAGCCTAAAATGATCTGAAATCATCTAATTCATCCAATTAGTCTCTAACCTGTTCTTTTAGTATTTTAGCCTGCTTTTCAGCCTTTTGTTTCTAGTGTGATTTTCATCTGCTATTGAACATCATCTGACATCTAATGAAGATTGAAACAAAGCAAAGCAAACACTTCAGTCTTTTCAGCATCACCTACGGATCAATACTTTCTTTTTTCCTCCATTTACCATGTGTATGTTTACAATCACTTCTTGTGATATATCACATCTCTTACTAGTTGTTCTTATTTTGTGCCTCAGTTTGTTTAATTTTATCATTGTATGTTATTTCCATCCCTCTTTTTTAGCAACTGCATCAACTTTCTACTATGTGCTTTTCCTTCTCAGGTTGCTGAAAGGCTCTTTATATTCTCTCTTTGCTCAGTGTGCAGGCCTTGCTAACAGTTTTCTGAAGGATCTCATAATCTACTTGTACTCTCTCACCCCTTGGAAAATTCTTCTTATTTTACTGAAAGCTATTTAATTGATTGTTTTATTTTCTTGATGTTCTTCTCCTCTTATATATGACTTATTTACTCTTATTCACTTTCATTCAAGTTCCCTTTCATATTCACAGTCTCAAGCAGTTGCCCCCAACTGGCCAGAATCAAATCCAGAAGTCTTTGATAAAACAGAGAAGTAAGGGTTCAGGAACTTATTCTGAGAAATTCAAAAGGAAGGTAAACAAGTGACAAATGAGTTCTGAAGTCCTTTCAGACCTCAATATGCTGGAAATTGGTTTCCTCTGAATACGATTTAAACTCTTTATATGGACGATGAACTCTATGACTTCATATGACCTAACTCTCAGGACATGTGTCAGGACAAATGTCTCAGGACATTTTCCTGATCTCCGTGACCTTACCAAGATGTTTGACAGTGGCCTTTCACGGACATCTGTCAGTTCTCTCAGCACACTTAAATGCAGCTCATCCGGTCCCATTGACTTGTCTAGGTTAAGTTCTCTCAAGCAGTCCCTGACTTAGTCCTCATTCATTTCTGGTAGGCTCTCCTCCTTCTTGAACCATTCTCTAAGCACAGGGTCATGGGAGACCTTCTTGGGCAAGACTGAGGACAAGAAGGCACTGAGCATCTCCACCTCCTCTGTGTCTGCTCTCACCAAATTACACATGCCATTCAGCAGTGGGCTCACATTTTCCTTGCTCAGCCTCTTACTATCAATGCAGAGGCAGAAGGTCAGCTCCTTGCCTGGGCTATCCCTTTTGATCTCAGCTTTCAGTTTTGTCTTTCCTGATGCCATCCTTACGTACCCAAGTGATGCTAAGCTCTTCCTTGGTGGACTGTCTCCAGTTGCACCTCCGGCATACTGCCTTATTACATCTAAACTCTGTCATAGCTTCCCTGCTTAGCCATGCAGGTCTCCCAGTATGTCTCTGAAGCAGGCTTTTTTTGCTGGTTTTGGTTCTTTTTCAATCTAGGTGTTCACCATCATTCTGGATTTGCACATAATGTCTACTTTTATCTGGAGAGCAGATTTTTAAACATGAATAGGGATATGAGTTGTTTGTATGTAACAACACCCTGGCCAAGTTTCACTGTGGAATGCACAGATGGGTATGCAGAATGATGACAACATAATGTCCCCTCCAGTTTATTACAGATCATAAAACTGCAATTAAATAAAATTTGTTATGTGACAACTTGATTTGCTTGTACACTCCAATTATATTTTAATTCTGTTTTTATGGTATTTGGTACACAAATTTTATTTCTATTGTTTTCAAACAAATCAACAACAGCTTAGTAAGTTTCAGAAAGTACATTAGAAACTCACAAAGGGAAACAATGATAAAAACATTCCCAAATTTCCATCAGGCAAACCCTTCTTGTTTAATGTGTTGGACGGAGTATCACAGATACTTCTAAAAATGACTGTCATCGCAAAGAATAAAATTACTTCAACTTGGTAAAGTCAGTTGTGATCACACAACAAGAAGCAGAGTTCTCAAAATTAAAGAAATACATAAGATATTAAGGATATTTTCAAAGACAGTTTCTCCACACTTCTGACTTACACTGACTTCAGAAAATGCAGTAGTAGGAGGGCTGCAAATTACAACTTCAGGATCTAAAGACGTGAGCAAGAGACTAGTTAACTAGTAGTTCTAGCTTTGATTCTTAATGGGCATTAAACAAATATAACCAACATGGTAGTAGCACTCAAACCCAATGAAGGTCAGACTGGCCAGTTATGACCTCTCTTAATACCAATAATACAATGAATATTTTGTAGAAATATTACATCAAAATTACTAGAAATATTTTCAGATTGGTGCTTTTTATTCCAGAATCAGACCTCTTTAGGAGAAACCATGTGCTAATTTGTTCTATTTTCTACGGCAAATCTTAAGGATAAAGACCAACCAATCAGAATATTTTGATGATCACTGATGTATTTTCGCATTTCAGAATTTTGTCCTTTTGCTACCCCAGTTCAAACAGAACCTACACCTCTAAAAACAGCTATCTGAATTGCGTGTGTTAGTTATATATAATCTAGTATAACTATTTCACGATAACTGTCTAATTCAAGTGCAGAAAATCTCACTGCAGTGTATTATACTGCCAAGACAGAAGTTGCAAATAAAATCTGGAAGGAGTTCAGTTTTCTAGAAAAGCTCAGCCTCCTATATGAAACAGTTAAGCCTTATTTAATCAGACTTTTCCAAGTATTTATCTTCTTCATCTACTTATTAATTTATTTTCAAAACTTGTAGCAAAGATTCGTGAGGCCAATAATTATTTTTATTACTTCAGAGTGATAAATGTTTTCCAAATCTTTTTATCATCACACAGAGTGTCAGCTAAAGACTAATGATGTTAATATGCCAGTTTCCTGGCCATTCATATTTTGCCTTGTTCATGTACATTTATATAAAGATTGTTATTTTATTTCGGATTATCTGGAAAACAGTTTTCATATATAGCATTATGGAAAAAAAAATCCATTATATGCTTGCAAGTTTCATGTATTTTACTAAAAGGAACAATAAGTGATCATCAGTAACAGATAAAATCATACACATACATAGAAACTTACAGGAAATGTCTATTTGCTAGAATAGATTTTGAGTCTCAGACTTACTTGGCAGCAGCATCTTTTCTCAGCTGTTCATGTTTCATTAGAAGATTCTTCCTCTCTTGAAAAGCCTTTCTAACTTTATACCCCTTATAGACAGCCTGAATTTTGAAAGCAGCAATGTCCTGTATGGCAGCTATAGAGAGAGCTCCATGTTCTAACATGAACTGAATCAC
This sequence comes from Aquila spilogaster, assembly GCA_024606505.1. NCBI lineage: Eukaryota > Metazoa > Chordata > Aves > Accipitriformes > Accipitridae > Aquila > Aquila spilogaster. The sequence goes on along the minus strand of JANHGO010000063.1, from coordinate 88,735,600 downwards.
TTCATGGTGTTCACCAAGCAAGGCATAATCAAGCGGAGTATACCTAAAAAAAGAAGACAACAATCAACAATGTAGTAGATTCCTAATCGTAATGTGCATTTACATTATGAGATACATGTTGATTTCATAATAAGGCAACTTCTAGTATGAAGACTGCTTAAACACCGCTTTCAGAAGACCATTGCTCTTATTTTAAACATTATTTTCCTGACCTGCTCATTGTGCATACCATGATCACGTTTAAGGCTTATTTTAGTTAATCTGACTCAGAGGAGGTCAAACAATACTAAGTGCAGAACTCCCAAGCCCTATCCACAGAAGTAATTGCTTTAAGCAAACAAAGTCATTAAGGTTCATATGTTGAAATATCATCTAAGTAAAAAGCAAAATAAAATATACTTTGTGTTACTTACATATGCATTTAAGTTCTGAAAATTTACTGCCAAATCTGGCTTAGCTTCTACAACAACTGAGGACAGTGTAGCTGACCAAGCAACAGTATTAAACCTGCATTAATGGATCACACTTTTCTTTAAACTACTTGAAAGACAAGCCTGCCTTCAAATCGTCATGTGTGATAAAAATATTAAATGCCTTTGCTTTTAAACAGTGTCAAACCTGCCTAAGCACTTTTGGATAAAAATTCCACAAATTTACATTGTGTATATAGGTGCAAAATGTGCCTGCCTCCCTCATGAGCACTGAAGCATCAGGCAAAGACATTTAGGATGGAAAATTATCAGTCACAAACCATAATCAAGACCATATAATGCAAGACTTTCAAACAGTAAGTGTCAATGCATGTGATTGTGAAAATTAGGGCTCTTCTTGATGGTAACTTGCTAGGACACAATGCTGGTAAGCAAAGAAAAACAGACAGAAAGAGCACAATTGGACTTGCCACACAGCAATGATTTGATGGAAGGATTAACAGTATCTGAACTGAAGTGTCTGTGGGAATAAAGACAATGACATAACATGAAAATTTGTATGTCAAGGCGTGTTGAAGGCATTTAAATAGCTACGGATTTTTGATAACCCAAGAATGGATACTTCAGAAGGGACCTCATTTCAGAAAGTGACATTTCTGAAGTATAGCTAGTTTTGAATATTTTAGCTAACAAGTACAGAAGATACTGAAGTAAACTTTATGCTGCTAATATGCATGTACCAAAACAATGTATTGCATTATGGATCGCAGTCTTGCAGACCCATATTCTTAAACATGGATTATCTGACTAGTTACCTTAAGAAGTAAAAAAAAAAAATAAATCACTAAATAAAATTCAAATATGGGTTAGTATAACCAGACACTACCCATTCAAGACTGTTTATGTATATTACCACAACTACCCACTGCTTGTGTCAGTTCAAAGCCTGTTAACAATTTTCTTTTCCACTGGTTATCTCTAAAGCAGATAGCCTTTGAATCAAGCTGGCTTCATAGCAAAACACACACAGAAGACACCAGCTAACAGCTGTTACGTGAAACCTAGCATGAAGGTGGTCAAGCAGCAGCTAACGCTGTATCACTTGATGCACTCATGACATACAGTTGGATTACCAAATGCAAAAAACAACAAACCTACCACCCTTCATACCAACAATTGATCAATCATCTGCAAACAGTTGAGCAATCCCAGCTCCACCTGATTTAGTTTGAACTGCTTGGGTTTGAATTTTGAACTGATATCTCATATTGTACTCTAAGAACATGAGCAAGAGCAGCATCCTTATGTAGGTATGTCAGAAAAAAATAATAATTTGTGAAACTGTAACTCTGTAAAAAAGCATTTACATCCAATTACAAATGAACCATATCCACAAGGTCATTTCACTCTCTTCTGAGAGTAGTCACTTGACATTCTTTTCTATTTTCCAAACTTCTGTTGTCTTAACAATAAAACAAGGTTTTAACAACAAAATAAGGTTTTGTAGAAGTCTACTAAGAGGCAATTGCAATTTTTTTCCATTTAATACGCATATTTTAGGAAAATTATATTTACAGACTGAGTCATCTAGAAATATCGAGGATCTGTTCTTTTCTGCACATGGACTAGTGCTCAAGTGTACCCATTCAAAATGCTGCTTGCTATATCCTGAGTAATCTAGGCTTATATATATATGAATACATATTCATGCCAAAAGATAAAGAAAATAGATAGTAAATGAATGACTACAGTAACATCATAGCTAAGGTATTTTCCTGACAGTTGAGTATCATTAGTCCACTTCTACAACATAAGGAAAAGAACGGCATCCTTTCTAGCAAAATGTTGTCTTTTCATCTCACTTTTTAAGAGTAATTTAACTACAGTTGTTCACTTAATTTTCCATCAAAAATTTCTAGAGAGAGTATTGGCACTACTTTGGAACTACTTAACGCTTTCATTTGTTTCTCACTAAAAATGAGAATAAGCGATCTGAGTAGTTGGAGTGGAGAACAAAAGAGAAATGATGGGAAAAGAAAGTAATTACCTGGGGTAAGGAAGGAAGTCTCCAATTCAGCTCTAAAATATGGGCCTTAAATGTATTTAAATTATTTAAAATTGTGAAATATTCAAATTTACATGATATACTAATCATAATTTTATTTATAATTAGAATGAGGTCACCTACTCTAAAAACATATCATAAATTTCTGGTAACACTTATTATCTTCATGGTCAGGTGACTAATTTGAACTCTACAACTCAAATTACTTAAAAAAAACTTATTTATGTGTCAATGAAACATAAAGAAAAGAGGTGCAAATTTACCGTCTCTTCATGATTACAAGATACAAAAGAAAAAAAACACCAAAACACCCACCCACCCAGGCTTTTAGAACGCAGTTAATTACCAGTAATTTGTAATCACTGTTTTAAAATGAAACAATGCATTTTTCCATTTGCTTTCTTCTCACTGTATTCCTACCAACAAGAAAAGAGAAACTCCAGTCTGCTCTAACATTTTCAACCTTTCATCGTTCATATCCACTGTCAACTTCATCTAAATGAAAAAGATGCTTAATTTTTGAAATGAGAGTAGAATGAGTAAATGCTCGCAGAAATGTCCATGAGCTCAAGGTTCAAACGTATGAACAGTTGAAGTTTAAACTTGCAATGTCATGCTTAAACAAGATTTTTTCACAGTAGAAAAGCTCCTTACACTGAAGCCCAGAGGTATAGCATTCCTTCTACACACAATCAAGACAATCATGATAACGTGAAAATATTTGAACATTAAACATTTAAATCGATAGACAGCATTTTTGCTGAATTAGAAAATGACTCATTCAGACCAATAATACCTTTCCTCGCTGTTCTCCATATGATTAGGGAAAGCATCAAAACCAAGCAGTAACTTTATAGCATCAAGGTAGCCATTGTTACAAAGCCAGTGTAAAGCAGTTCTTCCCTGTAGACAAAAGATAGAAAAAAGAAATAATAATACTATTCCAAATCTCTACCACACCACAATAACAGTTGCAAATCATATTGCAACTTGACATTTTTCTGTACACAAAGGACAAACTGATTCTTCTAAAACAACTCCCTTGTTAAAATAAAAGAGTACATCACTTAAAAATGAAATCGGATATCTTTTTCTTTTCAAACTACATTACAATGCTAGTGCTTTTCCATCTAAAGTAGCTGAAAAATAGCATGAGGAAACTAGTTCTAGAGTGGATTTCTGTGCAGCTATGCTGCCCTTGCTCTGAAGAAGCTCTCAACAACTTCTGTCATCCAGACTGTTTTCTAGGCTGATCCAAAACACTGCAACAAGACAGAGAATTACTAAGGAGATCAAACTCTGATGAAGTCTGAGGAAAGCTTATCAGCTCAGACAAATGCAGAATGACTCCAGCTGTCCTTCCAAAAGGAGCTTGATTTCACAGAAATCTTGTTTATCTCACATACAGCAGAAGTCCAGCTCACAATACTCAGTACACTGGCTGAACTCTATACAGCCAGCTCCTGGCTGGTATCTGCACTGTGAATATCGAAGGGTCTGTTACTATCAACAAAATACAGGTATTCCACTTCACTTCAAGGGTACGCCTCCTATATCTGCATCTTGCTTTTTTAACTCCCAGTTTAACAAATAGTAGGAAAACTGGGTTCCACATAAAAACGCAAAGAAGTTCTGAGTTCAGTGCTAACAAGCTGTAGCTTGAACTCCAAGTGCTGAAGACTATGCTGCAGTATTTCTGCGTGAAATAAGGAGGCCTGATGCTGATGTCACCTGTATTCAAGCTGATGCCATATGAAGCTGGTAGCAGGTTTAGAAAATGTTCCCAGTATACTCTGGAGAACCCATAATAAATAACACTTTTCCATTACCTAGAATTATTCATGCCCTACAATGATTAGCTAGAGAAAAATTTAACAACGTGTGTGAAATTATTTTGACTCATGAAGTTCTATTGACTTCAGAGAAATTATGTCAAATAACAAAGAAATCTGTTATATGTTGCACAATTACTCTGGCTCCTAATTTCACTTACTGTTTGAAAAATGACACAAAAGAACATTTAAACAAACCAGTGTTCTTTTTTTCCATCAGGAAGAGCTATATGCAGATAAATAATTGAAGAAGTTCGTCTGCAGTCTCATTTGCAATATCTTACTTGCTCTATCTCTCTAACACATGCTGAAGAAATACACTATAAACTATATAAAACTATAAAATCACATTCCCATATCAATTGTTAATAAGGAACCATAGAAGTTAAAAAATAAGATGCTTAAAATGACTCCTCGTAAGATCACACTTCAATAGGGCAAAGACAAAAATGATAAAGGAAAAAGATGAGTCTTCATTTCATGCTGAATATTAAACCATTATTTTTTCATTCAAGAGTTTAGAAGTGAAGACAGAGAATTATGCCAGGATGCATCTCCTTTCACGATAAACAGCAGAAATGATGCTTCAGTGTCCCAGAAAACAGACTGACCTTTTACACTTATAGTTATTTTAAACTTACTTAACGAAATAGCCCAGTGAAGGACAACATACCTCTTTATCCTGAATATTTGGATCTGCATTATTTTCCAGTAACACTACCATGCAGTTGATGTAACCTCCATACGCAGCACACTGCAGAGGCGTTCTACCTGCGTAATCCTGTACATTAGGGTTGATTTTATTTTCTATCAGGATTTGGCACACATCAGCATTTCCTCCCAGGGCTGCCCAGTGAAGGGGTGAATGGCCATCTTGATCAACCAAATCTACTCTTGCTCCTCCTATAACAATACATACGTTTTTGAATTAAGAGAAAGCAAAGAATAAGTTTATTTTCAACTATACCTTCTTTGGCAAATTGACAATTCAGAGGAGTACTTCAGAATGCAACATCAATGTTACTACCTAAATCAAGTTGAAACGGCAATGACATAATTTCAGGGTCAGCTATATATATATATGTATATATATAAAATCCTAAATATCCTCTCAGATACTTTGGAAACTTCAGGTCTGCCAGACAGCCTTGAAAAATCTAGATGTTATTTGTTTCAGGCCTATTAATTTTAAGTGAAAATTTCTTAATGACAAAATCACTTTTGAAAATTAGACTTCAGATATAACCTCTTTTTAAACCTCTAAAACAGATAAGACAAAATATTCACAAGGCAAGAATGATTTTTGAAAAGTTTTTTGTTTTTTTGTTTTTTTTTTTAAATTCTAAGCATGCTGAAACTCCTATGCAGACAATTTCTCTATGATCACATCAGATGCAAAAACTCATCACAAAAATAAACCTCCACAATTACCTAAATACAAATTAACCATCAAGAATGGCTGTCCATATCATAAAATATTTAAACTATCGTAACTCAGATTCTGATCACCCAACTTTATTGTATTCATAAAAACTATATACCACAGGGGGTTATAGTAAGAGTTTATCAGAGCATTAAAATTTATCCAACGAATAATAGAGAGAAGCAAACGTCACAAGAAAGGTTATTTGACAGAAGATGTGTAATTTGTTAGTCTGGATACTTCACCAGACAATAAATGGGGAAGTATCTCAAGTAGGTGAGAGACTGCTTCCAGTCCATGAAGAACTTTTCTGTGAGATTAAAATGATGGAATTTTGCACCTAAGATATCACTGTTATTTCACCATGTGTCTTGAAGTTCAGCAGGGCTTCTATAATTATTCAGAACTATATATATTGTTAAATCTTACTTCTATTTACAAATAAAATACTGTTTCTAAAAACCAATTACGTGAAAATGTTAATGATTTCAGATTTTGATAACTACCTTAATTAAAAATAAACATGAATTTAAATAGTAAAAATAGTTCCAAAGATGACTATAAATGCTTTCTCTCAGAAGAAAGCTTAATTTGATCTGATTTATTGAAAGCAGAAAAAAAAGAAAAAACCCCCAAAACAATGGTTTGCTGGGGGAAGAGGCGGTTGGAGAGATTAGAATGTTCTTGAACAGGCTTGGACAGAAAAAAGCTGTGGAAAGAACTAGCCTTGTTTTGAAAGTTTAGATTTAACTCTTCTCGTCTTTTTGCCCAGTGCTCTGAAAACCTCTTGTATTTCCTAATACTCATCCACACAGGGTACTTATAAACAATATCTTTCTTAGAGGATTAATTTTCTACTCCTGTTCTTGCTCAGCAATGCTATTAATTTCTCAGCCCTACATAAAGGAACATCAGAATTCTGGACAGGTTTGTAAATTTGCAACAGCTGACCTTTAATGAGTGTTTGTATCACTTCTTTGTGTCCCATCTCACAAGCTCGGAAAAGTGGAGTGTGTTTCATGACATCCAAAGCATCCACCTGTGCGTTACGTTCCAACAGCAATTTCACCGTGCTGACATGGCCAGAAAGTGCAGCAGCATGTAACGCTGAAAGAAAAAGCAGTAGGAAAAAGAGATCAAGATACTGTGAGCTCTGGAGGTTCACAATTAGAACAATCAAATTAAAAAATAATTTTGATCATTTTGGTAGAAAATGCTGCTTTTGAAAAGTAAGCAATTGAAGAACTGCAGCAAGTGATAGGCAATCTTGAACCACATTTCCTTACCATACAACCATTACAGCACATAGTAAGCAGAAAAGAATGTTAGCACTGAAAACATGCTTTAAGTTGCAGAAATGTGGATTTTATCCTTATCAGCAGCAGGACTGACTTATGCTGATGATTTGTGTAACGTTACCAGCTTTTGCTTAAAAAATTAAGAGATCATAGTAGGAACTACTTCTGTCTCTGTTCCATGGTATTTATTGTGTTACCCAATGAACACGAAGCTGCCCATTTCAACAGAAAGAAAGCTTTAATTATTTCTTCAACATTTTCTTGAAAATGCCTTTTTTTTTCTTTCAAACAAGCAAAGTTGTCTCAATTAAAACTAACTCCAGATAACCACCCAGCTGTTTTTCCCCACTTCTCTTATCTGTTTTCCAGAATCACCTGGAGAAAATTTTACATAAAACTATGTAGAAAGGCCATTACATCTCCACACAGTACCTGCAACTCCTTGCTCACTCAGGAAAAAGATGATGGACAAACCATAGAATCACAGAATAGCTTGGGTTGGAAAGGACTACAAAGATCATCTAGTACCAACCCCACTGTCACAGGCAGGATTGCCAACCACTATATCAGGCACCAGATGAGGCTGCTCAGGGCTCCATCCAATCTGGCCTTGAACACCTCCAGGAATGGGGAATGACAGTCTCTCTGGGCAGTCTGTGCCAGTGTCTCACCACCCTCTCGGTAAAATATCTCCCCTGAACATCTTATCCAAATCTCCTGTATTTTAGTTTAAAACCATTTCCCCTTGTCCTACCACTATCTACTCATGTAAAAAGTCAACTTCCCTCCTGCTCATAGGATCCCTTTAAGCACTGGAAGGAACTTCAAGATACCACATTTCCTCTCACCCCTACAGTATATGAAGTTCCACTGCACATAAACTGTGCAAGTTTACTTTGCAGAATCCTACTCTTCTTTTATCTTCTCATCTCTGACTGTATGCAGACTTCACTAAATCTAAATCAACAAATAACACAGAGCTGTTTTTTGCAGAGTAGGACCACAGAGGTAAACACATAGTTTCTTAGGACTGAAGTTACTATCAGCTAACTGACAGTAACTGCTGCCACTGCAGTCTGTGGTTGAGGAAAATGCAGAAATGCCAGTACAACCAGCTCAGCGTTCTTTCCGAAGGAAAGGCAAACTACATATAGCAATGAGATTTCAGACAAATTGAGGACACATCTACGTGATTTCACCTACAAACTGATTTCAAAATGCTTTGGATTATTTTCTACAGTCAGCAATTAAATAATCTGTGTTCTCAGAGGTGGACCTCCTTACATCTAAACTACTTCAGAGATGACAACGTACAAAGTATGCAGAATGAAAATACAAAAATGTGCAATTCATAAATGTACTTCATAGCAGAGGGGTTGGAACTAGATGGTCTTAAAGGTCCCTTTCAACCCAAACCATTCTATGATTTTGTGCAGTGCATTCTTATTCTCCCATGAAATTTCACAAACTCCAATTTGGTGATTATTCAATCTGGTCAAACAAGCAAGATGTGGGGCTGTACACAGTACCTACATCCCACCCCTCTACTTGCTTCAGGTATGACAGGCACAGTCCGGCTCCAGCAGAGGCACTGTACAGAAAGGCACACCACAAAGGCCACCAGAAAGGATTTACTAGAAGACACCAGAAGGAATTACTTCTTGAACCATATCCAGAGTGTCAAACTGCCAGGCTATCTGTAGTTGCCTGCAACTGTTTACCACTGACACCACTTTATACAGCTTATAAAACTGGCCCAGCATAACCTGTCACACAGATGCTACTAAAACGTGCAGGTTGTTCATACTGGCAGCGAAGCAATTTTGATTCTCAACATTACTGACGGGAGTTGTGATACAAATGAGGCACTTCCTATGAGAAACAGGGTTGTGGCCTGAGACAACGAGTAGTGCTGCCTTAATAACTGAAAGCCTGCTTTTACAACGATCCTAATGTTCATCTGTTGCAGATGTCATGGGGGAAAAAAATCACTCTCACATGGACATTCATCACACTTGTGAAAAATATCTGTAAGCAGCAAGATCTGCACTAGCTATGCAAGTGGGAGGCTATAAGTAGAAATTTGACAAAAAAGAGATCCCTGCTGCTTGGTGCATTTGGACGGGCCTAGTTTTCATGTTCTGACCTCACTGTAAACTTTAGGTTCTGGCTTTTGTACTGCATTTCTTATGAAAGCAAAGGCAGTAAACCACTCAATCCGATGACACATGGGGTGTGTACAACAATGCAGTAGAAAAAGAGCTGCTGTGTCAGCTTGGCTGCTTCTTCCCCTCTATCACTCATTCTGACGCAGGCATCTTGTTTCGCACTTTGTGCTCAGTATTTTCTTGTAAGCCAAATTTTCTGTGATGGAGTCACGGTGACTGAAGAGATTCCTCGGCCAGCTGCTCACAATGGGACCTTTGTTCGGCCGACAGACAGAGCCCTCACCATTGTATGCAGTGACGGCAGAGCTATAAAGCCGCCCCTGTAATGCTCCTGCAGCGCTGATCTCTGCGAACAGGGAAATTCCTTTCCCTTGGTGTCATTCTCCTACACAATAAGCAGAGTCTTGAGCTGAATGGAGAACTTGCTCTTTTTAAGTAAATGCAAAAAGCTACGTTAGTGCAACAATATGACTGAGCTTAACTGAGTTCAGCACAAAAGTCAGCAAAACACAAACTTGAACTCTCCTCAGCAACTGTAGCCTGGGCACAGCCATGGACACTGTTTTCTAATACTCCATGGTTTCCTGTTAGAATACAATACTACTTTTCCCCCCACCAAAACCTGGGAAGGATTACGAATCTTCAGAAAAAAAATCAGGTCTGCAATTAGAAAGTGATTTACTGGTGGGCTTCTTTTGAAGTTTACAGCTCACTATAATAAAGCTCACCCTGCTGCACACATTTGCATAGTGGTAAAATTCAGACTGCTCGATAGCAAGTGAAGAATGGCATAGCACTGAACTTTTAAGACTGTTAGTGTGCTCTACACAATGGCAGTTTCAAGAAAATGAAACATCCATTAATTTCCTTCAATTAGAAGTCCTGCAACAAGCTCAGGACTAGTAACTGATTATGCATTACTGCTACAAAAGGTGTAACACTGGTAGATAACAGCCACCTGAATTATTCAACCGTGAAATCCACACATGAATCACTTCAGAGTCTCCAAGTACTGTCTGCAAGGAACAAGCTCCTTTATAAGGAGGTCTGCATAATGACTACAACATTACTGTATTTAAGATCTGAAATACTGGAAGGCATTTAGAAGGGACCTATCACAAAGCAGCAAACACAAGTGGCACTAATAAAAGATGAAACAACGCTAAAATGTGTATGTCGTTTGTAGAGTCATCAGACAGAAAGACTGAGATCTTACACATTCTGTTTGTCACAGTATTTTTTTCCTTTAACTCAGAACTTACAAAACTGTCATAACGTGGAAAGACTAATTTGAGGTGTGTTCATTTGAAAGGAAGGAATTTGGGTTTTTGAACAGAATTTTATGGGAACTGAAATTGACAATGTAAAGACCCTAATAATGAAAGGAAGTGAAAACTGCAAATTGCAATAGTCATACTTGCTATTTTTCAAATGCCGAACCACAAAACTTTGACACTGCACTTATTTATCACTTTATATAATTCAAATTATAATAGAAGCTACAAGTGTGATCTGAAAAGTGAAAACTGTTAAACATATTTTTTTCTTGTTTGAAATGCATCATCATGGCCAAGTCCTCCAAATCTAACCACGCAGCTTAGTCTAGCTCCTGTGTGTGAAGCTAAGACAATGCCAACCGAGCATATTTTAAAACAAAGATACAAAAATCCATATAAACAAGTCCTACAGTATGCATTCTTGTTTGTCCTGACTGCATGATTATAATGAAGTTTTCTTTTAAGGGGAAATACTCTCCACATGGGAGATATATTTCACTGTATTACTCAAACGTGTGTGCCCTGACTATGGCTGTCATTTCAGTACTTATTATGCATAAGAATACGTTTTTGCTCTTACTTTCTGAATTTGTGACTTTGCTGTGACTGGTACAGAGCAGTCCATGGCCTCTCACACAAGCCTACCCCTGCAGCCCCATGCTACCAATTTATGCCCAAGTCACCTACACCTTCCACTTTTTTTTCTTTTTTATAGTGTGCTAATGACTTCTGTATAACTCCATTAGTTTTATTTTCAACACTGATGAAAAATAGGCCTAACACCCGTCAGTATTGTTATTCTGTTTTTCTTGAAAGTACTACATAGATACACTACTTCTACAAAGAATTATTACAAGTTTCCATTAAAGCAGATAAATTTATACTTGCTATGGGAAAATTGGAATTTCTCAACTTGCGTGTTTGAATTCTGAAACACTGCTGTATAATTATCTTTTGCTTTGGGTAGACAATAGGATGATAAACTTGAGCATTATCAAGTTTAACCTCTTGTCTAGACAAAAGAAATGCAATAGCTCTAATTTTTATCACGCTGTCTTTACACATAGTTGCAGTACCGAATGATTTTTGTGATGAGAGTTCAGCCACTTCACTGGTTAGTTTGCTCTATCCTGTTTCAAGGCTAATATTGATAAATAAATAACGTTTTTAACAGGCATTTTAGACAGCCTTTTATGTAATTATATTTCATTACATCCTTCAAAATATAGAATAAATAGCTTGTCCTTTGCCAGGGTTATAGATCACAGCAGCACAGCAATACATTTCCTCTCCTTGTAATGTTTCAAAGGATCTGGTCCAAAATGCAGACAATTCCTTCTAATGACAAGGTAAAGAAGTGATTCCCATATACAATTAAACTAATGCAGAAATATTTTCAGGATTAAGCAACATCTCTAGGAAAAGATTAATACAGATGCTAGCAACGTGTTTTATTTGCTGAAAATCACACTAACTGGAAACAATCAGTGGCTCTTTATTGAACAGTATCTTACCTGTCCCAGCATATTTGTCTGTCATATTGATATCAATATCCAGTTTCAAATCCAGCATAGTCCGAATGACGTCATCACTGCCTTTCCCAGCTGCCCACATGAAGGACGTTCTTCCCTCAAGATCTGAGTCATCTTTTACAGAAGGATGTTTCAAAAATACTTCAACTGTTTCCTGAAAAGACATATTATTGGAATTAATATTAAAAGAAATCTGTAACAAGAAACTATTTTGTCTCATTTGGCAGTCTATGAAACAAATCAAAGCTTCATTTTTCCTTTTTATGTTTATATAGAGTAACAGCTCAACAGGAGAATTGTATTTTCTGCTATGCCCTTTTCCTCTTCAGCATTCACAGCCACATCCTCAACTACTATCATACATCTCTTATTCTTTTCAGTGTCAAATATCATGTGTTCATCATAAGGAAGTGAAAGACACTGCAGTCACTGTGAAGAAAGCAGTGGGAAATGGGAAAATTATTACTGGCTTATCAAGATATTACTGTAGTAATACCATGATGCTAAAATAATTTTTCTTCAAAATACAATTCTTGCTACATTTTTTTATTTAAAGAATATGACTACACAAGAATATATTTTAGTTTGCCCAACTTGACCATTCAAAAAAGCCCAATAAAACAAAACAGGACTTTAGAGGAAACAAATGCATTTCCTAATATTTAATTGTATCATCAGGTTAATAATTACTGAAACACCGTAACTAAAAATAAATAAATAAATAAATTCCTTACACTTGAGTCCAGGCTTTCTACTGTAATCATCACAACTAAAATCTCTTTCTAAATTAAAGAGCTTGATTTAAAGAATTATTTCTTCAAATGCTATGTTTGTGTCAAGCTCTCAGCACACAAGTCCACTTAATCTTCTGATAAATTCTTAATAAGCCACACTGTACCAGAAAGAGAGGGAGGTAATCACTGCTGCAAGAAAAACAACTAGGGAAAGGTTTTTCCTTTCCTATCTAATGGATCACAAATGTTGTGTATGTAACAGCTGGTACACATCTATTAATAGTCACAGATAAGCTAACCAATAAAAACTGAAAAATGTGAGTTTCATTATTTTATTTCATTTTATTTTTTGTATTTTAGCACTGGTGCTATTTTAACCTTTCCCTCACGTGATCCCAAAAGAGCTCTGGTAGTATAAGAATTCTTCGGTTATAATAATGTCTTGGCTGAAACATTTACACAAGTATCAAAAAAGTGTATAAGAGGCTAAGCCCAACTAACGAGTTGGTTATTGATTAAATTGATTCTTTTTCTTTTTTTTTTTTAGTTACTATTTATGATTTCATCCCTGTAAATAAATACGTAATGTCTCCTTCATTTTATGTTAAAGTGATCTAAGATCCTAACAGCTTTGAGAATTTGGGTTCAAATCTGAACAATCAGATTACAATAAAAAGGCCCAGGCAGAAATAATGAGGAACGTAAGCATTAAGCCTTCCATGCAAAATAGCACATGTTCATAGCTTTGTGTACTCAAACTGACCACCACGACACCTCAAACACAAAGGCTACTCATGAGGCCAACAGCTCAGCACCCAACCAGAACCCTGCACAATGAAAAGGCTGGACCTTTTCAATACCAAGGCACACATCTTATAAACATAAGTAATTTTCTTTTTCCGTTACATTTCAGCAAACCTAACTTTCTTTTAGCTACACTTCTTCTTTTTCCCTAGATTTTTTAGAGGAAAAAAAAAATTTGAAGAAAATCCCATACTGCTGTAAGAGTTATTTTTCAAACTGAATTTAACACAAGCTTGAAAACTAAAACGGAATGAAATAAGAAAATGGCCATTAAGAAATCAGAAAATAAAAGTATCCAATCACTTTAATTCTACATGCATTTTGCCATGAAAAAAATAAAACTGTATTTCATCTTTGTTGAAAATGCGGAGAAAACAAAACGAAACATAGCAAAGCTGAAAAACAAAGAGAAGTAAACCTGGATCCTTTCATCCTCTGCTATCAACAACCTGTGAGTAAGTAAGTAAGTAGGAATAAGTAAGTCTTCCAAATGCTTCACCTAGATTAACTGACAGCTAAGTCTCTTTGGTCTCTAAAAAAACAAAGAGGTCATATTAGAGTGCATACATAACCTGAGGAAAAACAGAACAAAGAACAAGATAAGGAGTTCAGTAAAAGTGACAGCTACCAAAATATTTACAATAAACAAAAAAGATCAAATCATCTTCTTACGGACAGAGAAACATCTCATTTTAACTGAGAAACAAACTGTGCCTATGGCCAGTCTGAACAGAACAATAATGTGGCTCAGAAACCATAAATATATGGATACTATTGCCAAAACAAACATGGATGAGTCTCCCTTCAATTGTTTGACTGTGTATATGGAATGCAGTGGTGGGAGCTAGTCTAGAATTTTTATCTAACAGAAAAAATATCACAAATATTGTTGCACAGAACAAACCATAGTGGTTAAAAAAAAAAACGAAAAAGAAGAAGAGAGAAGCTCCAGACATAATTTAGACATGCATAAGCAACAGCTCTGAGATCACATCATCAGCCCAAAGAGGCCTGTAGTCTTGAGTGAGATTCTCCTGTTTTGTTCTTCATCTAAGACGTGAAACAGTAAATTCATTGTAATTACACAAGATTACAAAGGAATGTCTGATTCCATCACCTACTTTGCTTCCCCCTAAAACCTAAAGATGTCATAGTTTGGCTGGCTGATGGGATCAAAAGAAAGCAACACAATGAAAATGTTTCATACAACTAAATCAGGCCTAGAAAAAGAAAGCCAGTATGAAAAATTATTTCGTAAAAAATGTACCAATACAGAAAAGAAAAAAAGATAAAAGCGTAAGAGGATAATCACTGGATTATCGCTATCTTTCCCACAGATCATTCCCAGTTTGAGAGTCTGACTCAGACTTGAAAGAAAGGCTTTCACAGAATAAATATTTCAGGCATGTGAGTCTGACATGAACTGTATACACTGCATTGTAATAACGAACAACAGTCAGCATCAATAAACCGTTCTGTAAAAATGCACAAGCTACACACAACAGATGTGCTCCAATGAACACCTGAATTTAAAACAGTGAACAACTGCAGGTGTTTACTATGAACATCTTCAAAGAAAAATAAACAAAGAAAAAAGCACCCCCAGTTTCACAAGGAAACAGTTGCCTGACAGCTGTGGTACTAGTACACATTGGTCAGTTGTCTTTTGAAGTAGTACTCAGTATTTGATAAATGGAATGATTCTCAAAGATACTAAAATTTTCTGAAAATTAACGTCAGTAGGCAAGAAAGATCCAAATTAATACCCCTGTTAAGAGAATGGTGCAATATAAGTTACATTACTACATAAGTACATTAATTAGACTCTAGATAACCCCTTTTTTGTAACAGGAGAACGTGAATAATACAACTGAAGAAAACTTAGATTGTAGCTCTTACTATGCACAGTATAAATCCACTACGAGAAACAGAGCAGCACAAAAGAAGTCATCTTAAGTTCCAGTGGCTGAGAACTACTTCTACAATACCTATGGCCAGAAATTGTTAAAACTCCTAGCTTTTTTGACTTAACTCTACCACGTCATAAAATGGCTTAGGCTCTGGACAAACATTACATTTTCCACCAAAAATATGAGAATTTGGCTGTTCAGCTTTTGCTAAAAACAACCTTTGAAAGCAAAAGTACTGTAAAATAGTAGGTGTCATTCCCATTTCCATTAAAGTACTTAAGTGGTTACTGTCTGCTCTGATGCACACATAGGCAAAAGGTCTTTGGTTATAAAGCAATTTAATTTTTAAAGTTTATATTTAATAATTTGAAATTAACTACATTTATATCACATTGCTAGGAAAACTCTGAGTTAAACTTGTGCTGACATTGTTTATACGATGTTTAAAAAAACAACTCATTTTATTACATTGCAGATATTTCAGCAAAATACATTTACCTTCCATTTAGGGTGTGTGATACTTACAGCAAAGTTGCTCTGGGCAGCATAATGCAGAGGTGTTGCACCTTGGCTGTCAGATGGGATAGTTCCGAACTTATTTCTTTCTAATAAGAGATGGACAATCTGAGCATGACCTGAGAAAATGTAACAATAAAATAAGTTTATCAAACTCTAAGGATAAACAGATCTCTATTAAAAAAGTAGAAAATGAACAGACTTCAATAAACAATGTTTGTGTTGTAGTCACAGTAATCTAAAAACTAAGAGTGAATGATAGGTCTAGTTATTTGAACTATTAAGCCTGGGATGCACCTTCTTCCCAACAGTGTTCCTGTTCCACATTCTGTACCCTCATTTCTGAGGAGCATCTATAAATCAGAATGACCTATGGATAGGAACGCATTACAAATATTTTGCACTTCTTTTAAAGGAAAGCATTAGGGCACTTCCTTAAACAAAGAAACCAGCAGTAGCTGGTCAGAAATCTGCAATAATAAAACTATATTGAATGAGGTGAATAAATCCAGAGAAAGTTCAGATAATTCATCTAAGATGCTGTGTTTAAATGACAGTCCAGTCAGAAGTACAACAGTCAGCACAGACTGATAATATCTGACCATAATCCAAGTGTGGATTCCTAACCTAGGTTTTACTCAAACAAACTTTCAAGTGAAGGTGCACAGCAGAATCTGGAGCATAGACTGCTGTTAGCTGCCATCTCTGCAATAAACAACAAACTGACACACATAACTCCTTCCAGTAAGACAGACTTGAATGTCTTTAGATTAAAACTGCAAAAATTTGGGGAGCACGGGTGAATTTTATATCCACTTCACAGACAGAAAAAAAAACCAAGACAATATAGTATATTAACACTAAAATCAGTGCATCCCCTCTTATACGTTCTTTTAGTCATATATTCCATTCAGAGAATATCTTAATAATTTAATATTTTAAAGACAATACTGTAAGGCACAAATCTCATAAAAATACTCTGACTTCACAGACGCAACCTTCCAGTATCTTGTGTGAGCAAAACAGTCTATTTTGCAGATTGTTACTTTTCCACAATTGACATAAATTAGAATAAAGAAAAAAAGCAAAACTTTCTACTAGCAGTAGGCTATTTAATGAGTACACTGTCAATAAGAAAATGTAGCATTTAAAAATCTAAGACATAAGCTTCTTTTGTGGAATAACATTTTCAGACCACATATGCACAGAAGTAGAAGAAATGAGAGAAAATGGTCAACCTTGGTGAAAAAGGATAAACAGTTATTTGGGAACTTAAGGTTTTCCAAGAGATGTGGAACCAAAAGTGTTAGGGTATACAAGAAAGTTCTTCCCTTGAGTAATTATGTGTGGAAACAGTGTCCCTTCCTACCAGAAAAACACTAAAAAGAAATACACTGTTATGATCTTCCCATCTCAAGATTGTAAGAACTGAACTGAAATAGAGGCACAGAAAGAAGTTGGTTCTGAGTGTATTCACAGCAGGAAAACCACAAGAGTACTAGTGAATGCGGAAAAAAAGTTGTCTGAACTTTTAGGACACACAAATAGAAAAAGGGCAATTGAACTCAGTGATTAGTGCAGGAGCTCTACCTGAATTATCTACAAGAAGAAAGACTTGAGGGAATTGGAAAAAAAAAACACCTGTGCTTGGTGTAATAGTAAACTAACTCGTACAATATGGATAAACATCATAACTCAGTTCTTGAAGTCAAGAACTATCATTTCTGTAATATTTTTATTTAGAAGAGCTGTAACTTGGCTGATACTTTCAAGTACCCTAACAAAATGAAAAGTAACAGGAGCAACAATGCCATGTGAACCAGTCATGAGCATCCCACCAACTTTAACAGAGTAGCTGTTGCAGCTGTACCCCTGTACTATCTGAAAAGTCCTATTGTTAAGATAATTAATAACATCCTGGACTCTTTGAGATCTATATCAGACGTTCTGAATCTGCCTCAAAAAGAACCCTAAAAATTAATAAAGATTTATCACTAAGAAATTCCCCATGGACATATGCCACCTAGAGACCTCAAGAAGTTCACAAAGTACCCTGGTGGTCTTGGCACATCTTACCCCTTTATCCCACATTGATTAGACAATCTGTTTTGCCAACAGACAAAACCTCTCAAATACAATCAATTTCAAAACACAATAAATTTCTCTTCTTGGACAGAAACAAGTAATAATGATTGTTTCTTTGGGAGACCGATCCAAGGACACTTAAAATGTTTCACAATTTCCCTGCGAAAATTCAATATATCAACTTGAATCCAAATGCAAATTTGAGAACATCTTTTTTTTTTTAAAAAAAAAAGCAATAACAACAATCAACCAAAAAAACAAAAACCATAATCAAACTATGTATATATTGTCACTGAAGTTGCAAAGAAACTTGCTCCAGTGAGCAATTTGATTCTTTTATTGACATTCTTTGTCTGTTGTGTCCCAAAGGGTCATGGGGAGAAGTTTGTTAAAAGGAGTGAGAGTGTTTGGATTCTTGCTTTTTATCAAGCTATCTATTTTTTCTTCTTCTACTGAGGAGAATGGAAACTAGGAAGTCAATTTTTCAACTGGTATTATTTTTGTGCCTGTCTTTTTATGTGTTTCATTTGCATTAGTATTATTTTTTATATATTTAGTCAATTTTTCAGCTGCTTTGCAAACATATGGTTTTGTAAACAGTAAAATCAAAGAGCACAGAATTCACATATGCAGTGTTGTAATTTACAGCATATCTGAGTCTCAGGCTAGTAATCTAAACAGAAAAAAACTTTATCTGAAGAACCAGCAACAGCACAAAACAGGGAAAAAATCTAACTGGATAATGTCTTAGGGAAGAGCAATTACTTTTTGCCTGTGCAGTAACACTTCTTTTACTCTCTCAAGAAGGTCACTGCATTCAGTGTCTTTTAAAGAAGACACTAGTATTGAGAATTGAGCAAGATTTCCTGTTAAGTCAAACCTGATCTTTTCTTCTGTTTTTCCTAATAACAGCAGCATAATGTTGAAGAAATACAATAATGCAGCCAGTGATACAAGTCTGGGGAGCAGCTGGATAAAAAGCACCTTGGCCGAAACGGATCTGGGGGTCCTGGTGGACAAGCTGAACAGCAGTCAGCCCTAATAACTGGCAAGGACAGCCACAACTGGGTTGTTAACAAGAGCACAACCAGCAAGTTGAGGGAAGTTGATTGTTGCCCTCTACTGAGTACTTGCAAGATTGTATCTGGAAGATTTTGCAGTTTTTGACCTGCTGGCACAGGAAAAACATTGTCAAATTGGCCTGAATAAGTGGAGGACTACCAAGATATCTATAATACTGTGCCTATTTTTGAGCTTCCCAGTACAAGAAATATGCTTTTAAACTGCAACGAGTTCATGAGAGGGCCACCAAGATGGGAAAAGGGCCAGAACAGTGCCACGTGCAGAAAAGCTGAGAGGTTTTTTTATACCTGATGACAGTCAAGCAATGAAACAGGTTGCCCAAGGAGGCTCTTACAATCTCTGTCATCAAGGTTTTCAGTACTTGCCCTGTGTAAAATCCTGAGCAATCTGGTCTGACTTCATAGTTGACACTTCCTAGAGCAGAAGGTTGGATTTGATGTTTTGAGACCTCTTCCAACTTGATTTTTCCTATGATTATATGAAACATCAATATTTCTCCTTTACTACACCTGTTTAAAGATAAACTATTTGACTGTCTCTCCTGAGGTCTTCAATTCCACTCTTCCAATTTCTTTGTATATTGTGGAACAAAAAATTGTCTTTGAACAATTGAATCATAATGCAAAGAAAGAAAACACAATCTCCAGAATCAAGGACTTAGTAAGGGGAATGAGCATATGGTCTCAGCAAGAATCAGTACATCTTGTAATTTTAACCCTATAATTGTTGCAGAAGCTGATGAGATTATCCACTGATTTTTTTTTTTACCACTCAAGATTTTTAATACTTCACTGAAGGAGAAGAGGCTGATACGATAAATCAGAATGGTAAGTTACTAAGCTCAAGCAATGGGCTATTTATTGTAACAAATCATACTTCAACAGGCCTTTTAAGCACTCTGCGAGGAAAAAAACAAAATAACTTCATAGCCATTTCCCATCTCATTAGAAAGTATTTTAGAGCATTATACTATTTAGAGGTCATATTTTTCTAAAATTAAACGTATGGATGATTCATTCTGCAGTACTTTGTGCATTTCAGACTTCAAATTCTTTGCCACAATAGCATTTGTATGAATGATACAATAAATGAATTCCATATGCTAGCTGTGCAACCATACCCTGAAATCTATTTTTATTCCAGTCAAAGAAGTCACACCGTAAGTAATTACACAGTTTTTCCATAAGCACTGCTTTTATCAAATCATTTACTGTTGAAAATGTATCTTCTCCAGTACATCTTCCCTCTAGTGGCTCACAAAAGTAGTAGTTCTCTGTCAATTTCATTACTGAAAAAGAATCTAGCAAATACTATAAGCTGAGACAGTTAGAAACATCTGTAATTTCATTCAACTGTACCACAAGCCTCCCACACTGTGTACTTTGCTCTAATATCTGTTTCTTCAAATTTTCAGCAACGTTTTCTACAACATTATTTGTTGACAAATGAATGCACTTCAGTTTGATGCCATATTGTTTTCCATGCATTATTTTAGCCATTTTTACCACAGCAGGCAAAATAAGCGTTTCTCCAACGTGTTGTGTTTTTCTTTCACCGTTAAGCAACAAACACCAAAAGAGGTTTCTAAAGATTTATTGTTAAGGTTAGTGAAATTTTGTAAAGTACACTTTACAAAAGAGCTCTGCCATGCTCTTGTTGTTTGCTTGCATTGACATTATCAGCATTATCTTTGATCTGCAGTTACTTTGCAGGAATCTTTTTAAGTCACTTGTCTGATTGTGAATGGTTGTTCAGTAAAAACTAGATAATTTAACCTGTAAATCAACTTCACTGAGTACACAGAAACTGCAAAACATCACAGTGTGCTGAAAGCAAATGAACGAGTAAAGATATGACAGTCAACCTCCCTGCATTGTGGAGCAGTAACACTTCCCTCAGGGCACCTTTTGAACTGTACGTGACTGTCTTGACATGAAGACAGTATAAAGCTTAATTTCTTTCTTTTTTAAGATTAAAAAAAAAATAAACATAAGTTTGGGTACTTTCTTCATGCACTTCAATACATTGTCTTGGCTACACATTCCACTTTGGAGACTGCTGCTCTAGAGCAGCAGGTTTTTTTCAGACCTGGTTTCCAGAGAGAAACCTTTTTTTTTTTTTTTGATTCTATGAATAAAGCTACATGCAAGACCATCTCGCATACTCTAGTTGTTCTTAAATCGTAAGCATATATAGCCTGCTGAGGTAATGCATTTTACAGTGCTTTAGGGAATCTAAGGCTGAAATAACACTCTACACAAAAAATTCTAATACTGGTCTAGCAGAAACTGAGTGTTATTGTTCGAAGAGATTATAATGCAATGCTGGAATTAAATAAAAAACAGATACAGAGATTAAATACTGCAGTCAATGAATTATTAAACGACTTTGGCATTGTTCAGTTTACCAAGTAATGCTGCCCAGTGAAGAGGAGTTCGAAACAAGTTGTCATACGATGTCACATTACAGCCTTCGTAGGAGGTCAGGACATCAACAACTGCCACATTCCCATCAGCAACAGCAAAATGAAGTGGAGTTCGTCCTTCATAGTCCTGCCAGTTAAGCAGAGATTCTGTAGGTGCAGCTTCCTTAAAAAAAATAAATAAATAAAAATTCAAAAAGTACTCAAGGCAAAAACTGTATACTCTTCACAGATATTTCTGGAGTCTTACAGAGATAAACTGTCCTTGTTCAGTAGAATATAGCTTTATAAACAATGGTTTTGTCAATCTGTAACGCAAGTGACTCCTTACACAGATCCTTAAAAGACTATCTCAGGCTCTTGTGAAAATAACTACATCTTCTTTTTATTTGATTTACTAAGTTGAACACAACATATATCTCAACATACTTTTCTCCTATAATACTCTCCTTTTAGCACAAATTAGTCTTATAGCTGACAGGATAAAAATAAGAGAGAGAGTACTTCTAACAAACATATCTACTTGTAATTGGCTTAATTTTGAACATAAAGTCTTTAGAAGTACTATGATTATTCATTTGAACATATAACAGAAATTAATAGATATAGCTTCAATTTTCATCACATTTTCTTAAAAAGTATGATAAATTGCTTCCACATAAGCCCCCATGGCATATAAATTCATATTACAATTATTTCCTTCCATCAACTTTTTTCTAAACAGATTGCTCTTCATGAATTTCTTTCTCAGGCAAAAGAGCAGATTCAAATGATCATCATTATAGCTCTCAGAGATCTCCAAATGGCAAATATGATAAAGCCCCACAAAATAATAACTCTAAACTTCATTTTCCAGAAAAGAAAGCAGTATCTCAAAAGAAAGCAGTAAACCAATCCACAGAAATTCAGGATGCAGTTCACCAAACATCTAGAGCAGAAGAAAAAAGTCAAAAATAGGAGCTTAAATAAACTATAGGGTCTAAGTCTGCTGTTTTATTTCCAACTATTCAGAACAATTCACTGAAGTCATGTGAATCTTGGGCAAAAAAGGAAGAGAGTCCTGAGATTTTTAAACTATAATGACTTCCAGCAGTAGAATAGGTTGTGAACCATGATAACCAGGAAAAAAGATCATCCTGAAAATAATGTACCACACTAGATTCCATAATATATGAAATAGGAGGGAGAGACCGTGATCAGCAGCTTGTTAACAAAACAAAGTAAGTTCCTGACTGCTTTCTCTTTAAAATAATTGAAAATTTTCCTGTAGGCTTTATGAGGTACACAAGAACATTGTACATCGTAAAATTATTTGTATTTGCATTATTTGAAATGCAGTAAGTATTACATGGAAAACTAACACCTAACACTGAGAACATTAAATCAAGCAGCAGAAAGTCAGGATACGATTTCTACCCCAATATTAATCTACAAGGCAGTACATTCTATATTTTCTATTTAATAGATAAAAATAAATTTAATCATATTTCTTAAGTGCCATCTGGCTACATTAATACTGCAGTAGGAACCTCATCTGCAATGCCCTGATTCTTTGCATCTTAGTTCTTGAAAACGTCAATTTAGACTTCCTAATATTCAATTTTCTACAGTGAAACATTCACATATTTTCTATATTGTATTTAACTGCTATTTATGTTCTCCATCTTACACATCCAAAATATCGAATGCCATTTTTCTTATATCAGTAGCATTAGCCATGGTTTACCAGTCAAAAAAAATTAAGCTACTTGAAACATATTGTCATTCATTACTATATCTAGCCCCTAGCACAATAAACAGATGATCTATTTAAAACATAAAAGTTGACAAATATGAATCTTTAATTAAAAATAAAATCAAAGTTGTTACATGCAAAAATCACAGTAATCAAAGCATGAATACCATTTATTCTAATAAGCATTCAATTGCATTTTTTTCTGAGTCATTACAGTGGAAGGTGAATGCTCTTCCCTAGCTTTCACAGTGCTCAGAAGCAAGCTGTCACTAGGCTTCATTTCTGTCTATTCAAACTGCTCACCAGAGGGAGTATAGAACCCACTGCTCAAAAATCAGAAATGATAATTGAGAATCACTTTTAAGAATCACTAAAATCAAATGATATGCCCAGACCTAACCTGCATCAGAAGAAAATCGGTCTGAACAAAGTGAGAAAAAAATAGGAATTATTCTTCTCCTTAACTCTAATTTTTGAACCTTCCAAAGCACAAGGACATACTAAATAAATGAATCCTAAAACTCCTGGCTGAAAGTCACTGACATTCTACAGAACATATCCAATGATCCACAGCATCACCTTTTCAAAACAAAAACCAATCTTTTAATCATAAAGCCACTATTCACGTTCTAGTTTAAAAGTATTCACGTTTTCAAATTTTTGGCTACTTGAACAAAAATTTTGTAGGAAACCTCTTGCCTACATTCAAGAATATTATTCCTTTGTACTGTAAGTGCCTTTGCTGTAAAACTAGTTATAACTAAACTGTCATGCTACATTAATATTTCAAGCACAATAAACAGAAGCTACACATTTTTTCTGTAGTAATTAGAACAATGGAATTGCAGGCAACAATGGAAAGTGGTGTATAAATAAATGTCACATCTCTTACCATGAAGAATAAACAAAGAGATACAAAACAGAGACAGAGTACTAAGCAGTTGCTTCCATCATATTAATGGAACTCTATCCTGTTCTTTTCTCCTTAAATCTTCCCAACGTTTTTCATGTAACCAAGCACTGCTGAATCTGGAAAGGTGGAAAAGGAAGTTGACCATGAGAGGACCTCCAGATTAGAGTTTCTCTCTACTTCACGTATTTAATTTCTAAAAACATAATTGGTTCCATTTTTCACTGTATTTCATGGATTCTGATACTAGATGCAATCAATTGAGCTTAGTTGCCACCACTGTAAACTGAACTTCCTTATTTAGCACTGAGTTGAGCTCTTTTCATTACTGTTTTTCACAATCCCAACGGCCTAGGTACTGTATGAACAAAAAGTAGTATGACCATTCTTACTTTCATGGATTTAAAAACAGGAGACAACAAATAGATACATTGAAATGGCAGAGCACAGAAAACCAAAACAGTATTTTTCAGTATCACACACTGTGGTCTCAATAAAACCAGCAGCTTAACTTTTGCCAAGGTTTTGTACAGCAGCATAGAACAATTCTAAGTAGGATGATGAAGAAAAATCATTTTCTGTGGAATTCTTTCAGTGTTTAAGGTATCATGACAGAAACAACAGCAGTGTTATTTTTCATAACTTAGTCAACAGCACCAATGCATGTTAAGCAGTGGTAGATATCAATATATGACCACTATCTAAGCAAGAGCACATAGCTTATAGCATTCTGTCACAAAAGCACAGACAGTTTGTGCTGGATATGACAAAAAAAAACAAAACACCACCACAGAAGGGCAACAGTGACTTTGTCAGAGTCACAGACCTTTTGCACTACTGTCACTACAAAACACTTCTGGTGAATTTAGAAATGCCATTATGTAAGTTAAAACACAAGATAATAAACATTTTATCTGTATGGATGCATGTGCTAGAAAAAAAATGCAGAAAGAATTTGAAAGTCTACAGTGTTAACCTGGATGTTAGGGCGGGGGGAAGTACGAGAATCAAACGTAATACTTGGGCAACAGATTTGGAACTGGGTAATATGACAAAAAGCAACTAAGAAAGGAGGGCAAGACCGTAAGCTCTGCATTAGCTGTGTTGCCTTAACACTGCCAAGCAGGTATCTAAAAAGATAGGTAAGAAAAACAGTAAAGTTCTAAGATGTGACAAGATTGTACTAATAGGTTAAATTCAGAAGCATTCACAAAAAAAAAAGAGGTATTTATACTTAAAAACAAATTAAATCATCAGATAGATTATCCAGTAACAACGTTTCTTTATCATCAACTTTTACAGCATATTCTGTGAGCAAAATTACTTTTTCATTTAAACTTGTAATATCTTACGCCCACCAATAAGCATACATAGTTATAATGAGAATATGAACAATTTGGTTTGTACAGAAATGCATAGAAAAAGACTAGAGGGACACAAGAATATGCTACTTTGGCTGTCAGAGGAGAAAATAAACAAACCAAATAAAAAAGAAAAAAAAAAGCACCAAACAACTTTGACATTGTTAGGATTCTGGATTACTTCAAGAGTCTTTGAGAACACCTTCAGAAAATGACAAATATTTTTGAACTTTCCTAGTGCACCTTCCTCCTATTTCCTCCCTACCACATAGAAGCAACTGAGTATTTATGTGTGGGTCTGGGTCCCCACATAATTAACTGGGGTTAATCTATGCTTAAAATCATAGAATCATTAAGGTTGGAAAAGATCTCTAAGATTACCTAGTTCAACTGCCCACCTACCACCAATGTTGCCCGCTAAGCCACGTTCTTGACTATGTAAAGTTGGAAAGTCTAAATTTTAATCCAGCAATCCATACTAGATCTTCAGCAAATTTATTTTCATAGTGTGGCAGAAAAATAAGACGGGATATATGAACTAAAACTGCTTTAGTCTTATAACAATTTAGAGCGAAATTACAAATATTTTGAATAAACACAAGTAACACAAATAAAATCACATTAATAAAACACTGGGAAATTTTCAAAAACTATTTTTACAGTAAAAAATATCAGCAAAGATTATCAATGTGATTTAGGTAAGAACCCACATATTTTCACATGCCATTGGTTACTTTTCAGCTTGCAATGTGATCAGACACAGAAGTCATTATAGTTAGGCTTACAATCAACACATCTTGTTCTGAAAGACCTCTGAAGGAAGAGGTGTAGGGAGATTGCTACATTGAGAGAAAATTAAACTGAGACTTCTGTATCTTTCCAGGTTAGTTTAGAGATACACATGAACAAAAATCAAGGTTGAAATCAAGCTAAGGGCATGATTTCAATGTACTCATTTCAGCTGTCAGCTAAGGAAATTAGGAAGAAAACATGATATCAAGGAAGAATTATTTAATATGAACAGAAAAACACTGGAAAGTCTCTCAAACAAACTGATCAAGGGCTGACTGATCACTGATGAACTATTTCCTAGAATACTAACTCAAAAGACAAAACTTGGTATTACAGCAGTTAACTAAAAATAAACTTTCAAACAACGAAGACAAGACATGCAACAGAGAATTTACCATGCAATTGAGATGAGTAACGTGGTATGTTCATTTTAACTAGGAGAACTTAAAAACTCTCAAAATGAATAGTTACACACATCAAACTCATTAGAAGACTATAGATAACACATAATTTAGAACAAAGATATTCACTTATAGAACATGGAAGAAACATCCTTCAATACAGCAAAAACATCTGAGAGGATTTCTTACTAACTTCTAGGTATTAGAAAATGATTTAATTTTCAAAGATTCAGTGGACTCAAAAGAAACATATCAAGAAAACAATAAATACTTCTATCATAGTAAAGTAATAAATACCGAAACAGTACGTAATGGATTTTCTTACCAGAATACATTTCACTGTGTGAATTGCACTAGGGTCCTTGTTGTTAGCTGCCCAGTGAAGTGGGATTTTTCCTTCAATATCAGGGATTCCAATATTTGAATCATGTTTTATGAGAAGTTTCACGTGCTCAGGGTTATTGTAGTAGGCACTCCAATGTAATGCAGTTTGCTGGAACAGAATATTCACATTTTACAAACATAGTAAAAAAATAAATAGAAGATGGAAATCAAAGTTTATCAGAACTTGAAATATGACTTAATTGCATATTCACAGAACGGAAGAATATTTGAGGTTGGAAGGGACCTCTAGAGATCATCTAGCCCAACTCTCCTGCTCAAAGCAAGGCCAGCTAGAACAGGTTCATCAGGACACTGTCCAGTCAGATTCTGAATACCAAACAACCTCTCTGAACAACCAGCTCCAGCTTTGACTGGAGAAAGAAAAAACAAAACATGCCTTTTCACAGTTTTAAATATCAACTTTGGTATTTCTTGAATATCAACATATGTGCATTGCCTCTTTCGATTTGATAGTTGCCACTCGGAAGGGTCTCATTTTATTTTCTTTACTTCCTCCCATCAGCTATTTATACACATTTGTAAGAGCTCTCATGAACCCTGTGCTGTTCAGGCTAAACAGTCCCAGCACCTTCAGCCTCTCCTTTTTGTCAGATGCTCTAACCTGCTAGTCACTTCTGCAGCTCTCCACTGGACTTGCTTAGTGCCCTTCTTGCTCTGAACTAGACGCTGCATTCCATTTGTGGTGTCACTAGCGCCGAGAAGAAGGGAAGAATCACCTCCTCTTCTGAATGCAACCAAGGATGATGCTTGCCCTTCTTTGCTACAAGGCAACACTGCTGGCTTATGGTCAACTTGATGTCTAGCAGAACCCCTAAGCCAGGTGTGCCCAACCCACCGCCTGCATGTGGCCCAGCCCAAAAGGTAATACCACCCAGGCCCTGCCCCACACCATCTGCCCCCTGCTGCAGCTCTGCCACACCAAGCAGCCCAGCTTGGCCCCAGGAGCACACCCATCGTTCAGCAACAGTCAAACGTTGGCACACTATTAACGTTGTGTGAGCTGCAACCAGGGCACAGGGAGGGTGCCATGCAGTGCCTGCTCAAGTTATAGCAAATAATTGTGTGCACTTTGATACATTGGCTAAACACAGTCCTGTCAGAGGCAGATGATGGTGGTATCGCTGTAGGGGCTGAACCTTCCCACCAGTGTTCCACTACATCTTGCAGTGCAACAGATGGCAGCAGAGAGGCTCTCTAAGAAAATGGTGTCTGACATGAAAGTGCATATGAAGCAAACATATGTAACTGAATTTCTCCATGTGGAAAAAAGTGGTACCCACTGACATTCATCAGTGCATGCTGAACATTTATGGAGACCAAACAGTGGATGTGAGCACACTGAGGTGGTGAGTGGTGTACTTCAGCAGTGGCAACAGTGACAGTGGGTCACCTCCACTGGTGCAAGCGCAGCATGCAGGCTCTTGTTCAAGCTGACAAAAATGCATAACTAATGGTAGTGACTACTTTGGAAAATAGTGTTTTGTAGCTGAAATTCTGCTCTATCAGTGTTATTGTGCTCTTTGTATCTGTTGCAGTCTCCATGGAAATAAATAGGAGGCATTACTTTTGTAGCATACCTTGCACTGCATACCTTTGTATCTGCAACTCAAGACAACTCCTGTTCACTCAGCGTGGCCCAGGCAAGTCAAAAGGCTGGACATCCACGACCTAAGCCCTTTTCTGCCAGGATGCTTTCCAGCCAGTTGGCTCCCAGCATGTACCAGTATATGCAGTTAATTCTTTCTCAGGTGTATGACTTCATACTTCCCTGTATCAAACCTATTTTTCATCTGAAGTTTGAATTATTGAACTTTGTTGAGTCATTTATTTCATATTTTGAAGTGCAGAAAAGAATTATTTGCATTAATATCATAACGTGAATTGTAACGCACTACTAAATGCACATAATACAGATAAGTCTCAGAATACTACACACAATATACACAGCCTAAATATCATTCTCACTGATATCCTCAGTGAGGATAAGTGTAGATTTAAGCCCTATGGAGAGCTCAAATAAAATGTCATTATAATATTGTTTGTGTAGCCTGATGATTTGTTTTGCCAGTGATCAACAACTATTACTCCAGTATAACTATTCACAGTACAATGAATGTATGTTCCAAAGTTACAGTTGTGGATAATGTTGCAGATCTCAGGCAGCCATGGAAGTGCTTCAGGTACAAAAGGCTATGTTTGGAACAATGCTGTTCACTCCACATAAATCCTGCAATTCTTTGTGTTCCCATGCATGTGAATAAGCCACAACCCCACCCCAGTTACCTTGGAATTCTGAGCTGAGCTGAATTCCAAGATGTCTGGAAACTACAGATGGAAAGCTATTAAATGATTTGCACTGATATCACTAAACTGAAAAAATACTAAATGTAGGGTAAAGATAACAGTGCTGTATTTTTCAAGTATGCAACAGCCTCTCAATACTGGTGTCTGGTAGAGGATATTCTATGCAGATAATAGTAATAACTGCTGCAAGACATTTGTGTCTAGCATCCTTGAATAGTAAGACAGAATATGTGAGTTTACTACCCTATCCTTTATCCCTCCGTAAAGGAAGAAGGCTAAGGGAGCCTATTGTTGTGTTTGTTGCTTTAGGCTGTTAGTTTTGTACCACGGTATCATAGTATGATGCTGAAATTTTTTGTTTTCTCCGTTGCACAGTGAAAAAGAGCACATTCTAAGACATAACAAGAGGAGTTGCAAGAAGTCTGAAAACTTACACAACGTACAATGACATATACCCTAGTACCATAAAGCATGTTCAAACCATCGCAGTCTGTCAGAATATGAATTTAAAATCCTCTAGCAGTAGAAGTTTGAAAGCACTTAACATACGCCATTTCTTTAGTGAAGCTGAAGCTGACAAATGCATATGGGCATAAAAAGGTTTCATTACTAACAAACCAAAGCAGCTTTCCCTTACTGGCTTCTCTCACTTATAATCTACTTCTCAACCAATTGCCTACACAGAAATAAATGTAAAATACAGTTATTCTCTGTCATTTTCAGGAATTAAATTTGACAATCTTGATGCACACAGTTGCAGTAAGGGAAATGAATAAGCTATGTGCTGACCAGGGTTGAACTTGTTGGTCTATGTCCCCAAGAGTGCCTGAATTCCATCCTTGCTACTTTGACTACTCATGACAGGAACTGGAATAAAAGTGCTCTACATTTTGTAGAAAATCTGGCAATGCTTTAATACTGCTTTGAAAATCTGTTGAACAAAAGGCAAAGTTCCTAAAAGGTTTTGGCTGGTTTCCAGATGCTTTTGTTAATTAATTAATGTGGTCGGGAATCAGCATGACCTCTCCAGAGTGAATGCTGCAATTATA
This sequence comes from Aquila spilogaster, assembly GCA_024606505.1. Lineage (NCBI taxonomy): Eukaryota > Metazoa > Chordata > Aves > Accipitriformes > Accipitridae > Aquila > Aquila spilogaster. The sequence goes on along the minus strand of JANHGO010000063.1, from coordinate 88,705,063 downwards.
GCCAGGGTTTCCATGATACATGTTAGAACACACTGGAAGGCAAACAGCTGATTGCTAGGGCACAGGCTGGTTCAGTTCTATTGTCTGGAGAAGACAGGAGATTCATTGGTTGGAAATGGAGCTTGCAGATGTCTTATTCTGCTTCCCTGATGATAGAATTAGATAAGGATTTCAGAGTTTACACAATGAGACCACTAGAAAGTCCAGTCCTCTTTTGATATAATAAAAACACACTACATGAGATATGAATGATATGATGATGCTCACTAAAGCCAGTCTTGCTAAACTGGTATGTTAATTATGAAGTGATACAAGTGCACTTGATTGGAGCACTGACATTTGAATCAATGGTATATCAGTGCCTGATGGGAAGATTTTTTGTATGAATTCCATGGTCACTTACAAATTGTGGAAAGACAACCTTTCTTCCAAATGCTTAAAAAGTCTCCATTCCTCTCTTAGTCTAAGTAGTCTCAACATGAATGTCAGTGAACTAGGTAAAATCAAAATTTACATTTTTATCATCAGGAAAATTTTAATATTGTTAATGGTGATCACTATAATACCCATGATTGCCGCTAATTCGAAGAGTCAGAAAAATCTTGTTAAACTACTGAAATAATTTTTCCCTGCAACTTCAATTTCTAAACCTGCTACAAGCGTTGTCTTAAAATAAGTAATATTTTTACCTTGTTTCTGTCCTGAGTATCCACTTCTCCAGGTGCCATGTGTTTTAGCAGCAAAGCTAAACATTTGGGGCTTTTGTGACGTGTAGTTAAATGTAGCGGTGTCATACCCTCTAAATCCTTCTGCATCCAGTTCCCTCTACGAGCCAGTAAAAGTTTCATGAAGCGGTAATTTCCCTGGGCAAGGAAAATTAAGAGAAATTTCAGTTTATAAAACAAGATGACAATATCGTTTTGATATATTTACTGTTGCATCACAATACTTTAAAAAACAATAACAAGAAAACAAGAACACTACCTCTAAGATTTGGAAACCCGTAATAAAGATTTTTAAGAAGCCAAAATGTTAAGTTCATATCTTCTGGTAGTAGAGTGTAAGACCTGGCTTGACATGTAACAATTGAAAAAAACATTACATATGGTTTCAACAGACTGACAGATATCAGATAAGGAATAAAACTAAATATAAGAAAGACTGCGATTTTCAAAATGAGAATAAGAAAAATAACATGGAATGATTTAGAAAGAGAAAATGAGCACATGTGAACGAGTAAGAAGTACATAGAAAAAAAGAGATTGTTTCTCTTTTCTTTTAAACAGAGATCTGTATGTGAGTTTTGATCTACTGTGTGTGTGATGAATGGATGGTACAGGTAGCCTTGTTACATTCATTTCAAATACTTAACACTCTGGACTGACTATCTTTTTCAAAAGAAATGACATAGAAATCCTCCTGTGCCTAATAACAGGGTGGATTCCCACTCCAAAACACCAATTTGCTTCCGTATCTCAAGTCATTGAGGAAACCTTTCAAAAATTAAAAATATAATCATGCAATCACTAAGAAGTTATTGCAAACTGAGATATAGCTAGCCTTGATTTTCTTCTGTCCCTTACTTGAAGGTTATCTCCCATGTAACTTGAAATGCTACATAAGACATTTTAATGCTTTCACTTCAGTACCAAGCCTGTTGAGTTTTTCTGAAACTACTCTCAGCAGTTAAGTTTCATCTGGGGATCAGTAATAGAGAGCTGGAGTAGTAACGCATTAAAGCAAAATATTTGAATCTAGAAAAGCTTGTATGATCATGTTTTAAACATTTCCATTCCTCCCACCCCCACTACTTTCCCCACAAGAAAGGAGTGCCATGCCTCTCCATGCTCCCCATAATACTAGGTTTTGCCAGTTTTGTATACTAACAATTAAAATATCAATTAACCAAAAAAACAATGACAAGAGAAAGCTCAGGAAGGGAGAGAAATCATACTAATTCCTTGCACTCAGGGATAAGCCACAGTGTTTGATCAAGCTTTATTAGACAACACATACAGAAAAAGTGACACACAGATCAACAGAAGTCATGTCTTTGGATTCTTCTGCTTACAGAAGAACCTGCAAATTAACATGTTCCAGTCTGTTACAATACTTTCATAAATCCTGTATGCTAACTTAGTTCCTTTAGGTTGCCCTTGAAAAAAAACCAATGGGAACAACAACAACAAAATGTTGCCATGTGGACAAGTGGAAGCAATTGTAAGGAAAGGAGGTATTTCTGTATGTCCAAAGACTCAGAATTTTGAATCAATTTGTCACTATAATGGTAAGGCAGAGATGGGTGAAAGAATTCCAGAGATGCCCACAGTATCCAATGCCACGACATACAAATATTTGTTTCCTTTTTCAAAGGGTGGTACAGCAGCCATGAAGGTTGGAAGGGCAGATTTCACATATGTTACCATCCTGGTAACAGTGGATTTCATCAAGTACGCCTAAAACAAATATATGTGACTATTTTTTCCTGTTATGCTATTTTATTTCAAAATAAAAAAACAGGGAAGACATATAATGAATATACTCAGCCAGTAACCTTTTTCTGCTTCTACAGTTTGTTGTCACTGACCCCTGCTCTTCAGTGAAAGCCCTATAAGCCCTACATCTGCCAAAAATCTTACTACAAACATGTGCGAAAATGCAAACTTCTGTTGCCAGAGACAGTCAACAGTATTCACAGCATGTTCAGCAAGTAGTGAGTGACTAGTTCTCTTTTTTCTGCTGGATATCACAGGATGCATAATGTTAGGATTCTATCATTTTAACACACAGACATGCACCAAGGCATGCACTGACACACAACTGCAGAACAGAAAAATGTTTGCACAGCTACTAATCCATGCAGAACACATACAATATGAATTAATAATAGATTTCAGGATGAGTTAGGGACAATAAAACTTTCCATTATTACCATCATATTTTACAGGTAAATATAAGAAAAAATTGCAAAACTCATTAAAAAAGAAAAAAAAAAAAACTAGCAAAAAATACAGTGTATCATGCTGTGGTTGGCAATTATACTGGGGAAAGACAACATTAAATAACTTGAGAGAATATTAGATGTGGAAGAAATAGCAGCTACTCTCTATCACAGAGGATAATACATTTCTTTTGTTTTCAGTATTTCCTACTCAATGTCCATGCACACGTGAAAAAAAAAAAGCAAATTTGATTTTCTCTGGAATGGATACTTACTGAAAGATTTACAAATCTGCTGTGCTTTTAGAATGAATTGAGCGGGTAAGAAGACTGAAAGTTAACATACATAAAACTAAGGAAACGGATTTTTATTATTAGAGTTGTAACTAAGGAAACATGCATTTTCATTACTAGTTTCTTTCTCTGTACTCTATTTTATCTTTGCTGTTACCATTTTTCTACCAGTTACTACTACATTATTCTGTTGCATGCTTAGCCACCAACAAATACCCCTCCATAGGAAATGAATCTGCAGTAAATCCCCTCATTCTGAAACACGAAACATTCTGTTTCTTTCAAACAATTTGTGATTTTTTTTTTATTTTAAAAACATCACCAGAGATGACAACAATGTAATGACAATGACCTTTGACATTATTTATTCGCAGTTCTCCTCTTCCCTAGCAAAGTACTGGATGACGGGATATCTGAAACACAACTGAACCCAACACGGGCACACGGGTACAGGTAAAGAAAAGGATCCCAGCAACATCATGAAGCCACACTAACATCTGAGGTTCTTCTGGTCCAGGTTTCAGTCCCCAAAACACACAGGCAAACACAGGTTCCTACTGGACCATAGTTCAGAGTAGCTCAGTACTACAGCGACACTTGGAACAATCATTATTTTGGTATTACTACTGGGAAGGTTTAAATAGCATTATCCATCTCTAGTGCCCGGCTTTCCAGTAGCACAACAGGTCAATCAATCTAACATATAAAACACTATCATACAGCTGTGAAAATATTTCAGTACACAAAATGAAAAAGAATTTAGCAGATGTTTTTGTTTCCTACATGATGATATCAAGCAGCATTGGAAAGATACAGAATTGTGAATGGATTTTTTTTAAATTTACAATTTACAATAAATGTAGATATTCTAATACATTCCAAGACACATTGTTAAAGCCTGAGCCTTAGGCTAACACAAAGCTAACCACAAATTACTGTAGTTTATTCTGTTTTCTGTGAAGGTTTTATCCCGCTATAACCTCTGAGAACCAGACAGCTGGACTTGCCAGCAGAGCACTAAGCTGCATTTGGTAGAATCCTCACAACATCAGCAATGGATCTCTCTGACACAACTGGGAGACAAAAGAACAACTACAATTTGTATTTACTAGGAACACGTCACTTTCTCTCCTTCTCTTAACTGGCTAAAATCCAACACTTTCCTCATTCAGAATTAAATATAAACTGAGTACAGCTCCTGTAAACTGTACACAACTTTCTTTCTGTGAAATGAAAGTCAAATAAGGACATTTAAGGTCACATCACATGAAACATAAAGGTAAAAACATGAATTACTGACTATTGTTTGGTAAAACAAAACACCAAGTGAAGTGCATGAGTCATTATTATCTTAATACCAAGAATGTACATATTGAAACAAAGTTTCATCTCAGATGCCTCCTGGATATTCATTAGGTTGATAAGGCTCCAAACACTTTCTGAAATTACAGATAACAAAAGACAGCAGACAGGCACACTCATTAATACAGTGGGAACCAACCCTCTTGATCTCTTGATATTCCTTCTCCTTATACCACTTATATTTTGTACAGTAAAAAGATTCAGAAAATTGATATCCATCTCCTAAACCAGATATAGTTCTCGAAGAAATGGGAAGAGTAAAGGGAAGGGGAAAATAGGGGAAAACGGTAAATGAGAGTATTTTATGCAGCAAGCTTTCAGAGACATACAAACTTCCTTAAACTCTTTAACCTAAATTCTAGAGACACTCCACTGACAATGCAACAAAGCTTTGTGAAAATGTACTTCCCTTCTCACCCCACAATTTCTTAGTGAGTTAAGCTGGTCATTACACAACCCTATGCTCTGACTAAACCACGCCTACTCCATAGAGTGCATATACTTCTGAAGTTGCAATTTTCATCTCTGGATTTAAAAAAATACTTCACCATTTTACTCAGAGAGAAATTGAGGTGTACAAGATAAGGTGGAGAGTCTGAGGAATACGTGCAACTTTCCAGGCATCCAGAGCACACCCACAGTTAGGCTACCACCACCTTGTCACTGGTGGGCTAAAAAAGGGCCAATATATGGAGAAAACATGGCTTATTTCCCTATTCATTGCTGAAACCACATTTTCAAAAAACATAACTCTAACCCATCTGAAATATTCAACAAGACTTGAAAGTCAGATTTGTAATAATTTATAATGTACTGCACATGAGCTGACTACTGACTGCTACAGCTCAGCTAAACGTGTGATGATTTAATTGAATATAAGGGTTACTGGAAAACTAGAAAAAAGGCAGCCTAGCATCTGTATAGCTTCTTGGTAGACATGGCATGGCTCATTCAAAAGAACGTCAGGCTGTTAAGCTGTGAAGATGTTACCTCTGCGGTTCTAATTCAAAATCAGAAAACTGCTTTGCTAGTACTGGGATCAGAAAGATCAAAGGAATATAAAACAATTCACAAGCACCCTTACAAACGAGGTGGTTTTTAAGGTTCTCCAGCACTGATACAGTCATAAACCCTAAAGATGCAGTCAGGGCATGTACTTCCAGCAGAACTGAAACACTAGAACTTTAAAAGGAAATTTTTATTTATAAACTACAAATCAGAACTGAAGGTCAAAACTGAGCCTCTAGGTTACTGAATCCGATCCTCCAGCATCATAAGGAGTACCATTTCTAAGTCTTTTTAACAAATGCCTAGATATTTAATTGGAATTAACGTGTTGCTTTATCCACATTTTTCTCAGTCTCGTCTCAAATGAGAGTTCCCCTTCTCCCCTCCCCTTTCACTCTTTCTACCTATGAAAGTATAGCATAGGTTTTAAAACCTAAACAAGAGTTAGTCTTTTTATCTCAGTAATAAAGGTTAAGCCCTGTTTCCCTCAAAACATTGCTAGTTCTCTGTATTCATTTTGGTTTGAACTCAATTTTTTGAACACAAGTAAGAAGAGATTATATAGGTCCCACTAAGTAGCCTACTGAATAGCAGAAATACTTCTCTATTGCTAGTGTAAGTATCTTATCAGACAAACCTAAAAGTGCATTCATCTCATCAATCAGTTAGCACACTGATGTCCTTTTGCAGTCATTTCAAATTTAAGTATACTCAACATACAGAATAAATTGTTCTTTTTCTGTGCATGTGAAACTGTATTACAGACCATCACATTTTCAGCCTATTTTAATATTCTCCTATTTCTCCTGTTTTACTATCCTCTGCCACTTGTAGTATTCTAAACATGCAATCCTGTCTTCAACTAATAATAATGCCTTATCTTGTCCTTCGAAAAAGTACTACTTGTGATGCCAAGTTTCTTAATTAAAAATATTGACTAATACTAGATTCAAGAGCATCTGTTGAGGAATTCTAATATATTCCTTCCTATCTCATAGCGCATATTTCAACAGTACTTGTTTTCAGCTCATTATCAAATTATTTACCATACTTTATGTTTTGTGTCCTAATTTTCCATTTAACTGCAATTTTCCACCTAGCACAATGCTTAAAGCTTTTGTACAGGCCTAACAAAGGCTATCTGTTGAATTTATGTCTAGAAAATCAGTTAGCAAAATGTCAGGTTAGCCTTGAAGAACCTTCAGTAAAGTAGCATACATCTTACATTGTTTTCTATTTATGTCTACATATCTACCCCTTAGAAACTTACTTTAAATCCCTGCACGTTACTGAGGTCAAGTAAACTACTTTTCTCAGTTACTTTTCTCTCTATCTAAAACTTTACTTGTCAGTACTCCAAATAAAAGACTCCAAAACCCAAATCCTGCACATTGAAGATTCCTTAAGAATGTTTAGTCAATCAAAATTTTTCATTTTGTCCCTTGCTGTTTCTGTAGTGTTAAAATGAGACTTACCAACATCAGACATTAACTACTCATAACAGCTCCTGACATAAAGAATGGCCATAACTAAGCCTAGACAGTGAGTGCACAGAACATTGCAAACAAGTGGAAAAACAACAGTTGCCACAGAAGTAGGGAGAGCAAAGGTCTGGTTGTTTAAAAGGAGTGCATTCCAATAGAACAGAGAAGGAATAATGATACAGCAAATTCACCATCTGTGACAGAACAGATTTGGGATATCTGATAATGATATATAGTTTTATTAAACATTATTATGTATTAGCTTACTAAATTTTGATTTTAGAAATACATTATTAAGTAGCACTTATGTAAAATGTTTTATTACAATTTTCTCTATATCCTTTCTTAAAAAGAGAAACCATTTAACAATCAATAACTCCTCTTCAGAGGAATATAATTCACTTATTTTTACTCTTTCCAAAAACAACCACAACACTACTAAGTTGTTGAATTAATGCAAAGTTATAACAAGTCTGCTTTTCCACTACTGCACCAGTCATAGTATGGCTAGTGATTACACTTTTACAGCATATTATCAGTGTTTTAATTTTCCTTTTTAAACTCGTAAGTCATACGTAAGAAAATATAACTGAATACAAAACAACAGCCTAAGAGTAGGAAAACGATCACATCATAGCTTATTACCTGCATTTCACTAACATACACCGTTTATTTAGTTAGGAAAGAACCAGAGCTGGAAACGTAAATGGAAATTCAGCATGTCAGGCCAGTTACCTGCTTTTCCAAAGAAAAGCCGCAAATCCATTATTTCTGCACCAAATACATTATTTGATATTTTAAGATGATAAAGAAGTCAGATTAGATATTAAGCTTTTTAAACTCAAGACTCCTTAAAAGTAATCAGGATTTATAAGGAGTTGAGATGTAATCTCTGTTACGTCAAACACAAAGCTATCTATAATTTTAATGGTGAAATGCAAGTCTCTAAAATCAGTATATAACTACATGGTAACAAATACTGAATTGTATTATGCACTCACACTCATTGAGGCAAAACAAGAAAAACACAAAAACCTTAGATTTTAGCTTAAAATCTAAATAGTATATAGCAGCCAATTTGCACCACATTTGCATGCTTTGCCAATAGATTAGCACAGATGCTATAGATGAAGTTGAGAAATGCTCTTCACTATCAGATGCTTTCAAGAAGCAGTGAGAGTCAAAGAACTTGAACTCCTAAATTGCTGGTGAAGCCATAAAAGGATGAACATACACATAAGTTTCCTCTTTTAAAACAAAAATGGCAACGAAGTTATTCTGCTCATGTTCAAAGACAGCTTAGAAACTGCTGTCTTTGACCTATCTGGTCTTACAAAAGATAATCTTACTATATATAGAAACATGCATACTTATACTTGCTTTCTCTTCCCAGCAAGTGCAGAAGAGAGGATGCTTCACTCCACATAACTTCATCACAGATTTTCAAAACCGGTGAGTTTTCAAGTCTTTGTAAAGAAAAGAGGCTATGCAGATGCTAATTAACACTTTCTTTTGAGGTTGTTTCATCTATTAGCATCCTTTTGAGAAGAAGTACGTTCCCAGAATGACTTAAAATGACATGGAGCATATGATGGACTTTCTGTCATCAACACTTGTCAGTTTTAGTAGCTTTTCAGGGAACAAACCAAGCACTTAGCTGTGACTATCATACTTCTAATTATATATATATGTATATATATAAACAGAATATTGATCCAGAAGAATAAGAAATTAAAATATCAAAAGATTTCTTATGATATGCTTATATTATCAGCTAACTGCCAGAAATCTGACAAGAATTCTTCAGAAAAGTTATTAAAATACAGGCTGGCAAGTGAAAATGTTAATTAAATTTCAAATACTTATTTAGAGTTAAAAATTAAGAAAATGTGTGTTTTGAATTTTTTTTTTTTCATATATGAAATAGTAAGACTTCTTTATTTCTAGTACTCTGAAGCTGAATTAATAATGTCTGGTTTCAACAGCTACTACCACTGTATATATGGCTGCACCGTTCTGACACTCCTGAATACCCCTGCTTATTTTAATTTTTGAACGGTTTTGGGGGAGAGTGGAATCAATACAGCTACTTAGAACCTCAGTTTTTAGTTAAGTAAAGTCACCATCAAAATGGCAGGCTGTCTCTCCAGTTACAACACACTATACTGCCATGTAAGTTCAACACATGTAATATTGTTAATTGAGCAAAAAAGCTTATGACTGTTAATACATTTTAGTATGTTAAAATGTTAATACATTTTAATAAATTTTAATTGCTATGTATCAAGAATACAAAAAATTAGACTCACAGACAAGCTCCTAATAACTTTTTTGCTTCATGTCTTCAACAACAAATATGACTTTGATATGTAAGCTATGAATAAGGAATGAATCAGCAACACTGAATCATAGACTGGTTTGATTTGAAATGTCATCTAATTAAAGTCCCCCCCACCACAAGCTGGGACAACTCCTTCTAGACCAGGTTGTGCAATGCCCCATCCAACCCAGCCGTGAACATCTTCAGGGACGGGGAATCCACTTCTCTTTTAGTTTTAAACCATTGCCATTGTCCTACCACTATACACTCTTACGAAGAGTCTCTCCCCATCTTTCCCTGTAGGTTCCTTTAGGTACCGAAGACCACAATGTGGCCACCCCAGAGCCTTCTCCAGGCTGAACAAGGCCAGCTCCCTCAGTATTTCTTCACAGAAGCGTTCCAGCTCTCTGAGCATCATTGTGGCCTTATGCTATTTTGTCTATTATATTTTATCAACAGTTCTTAAGATTTGGACTAATCATTCTTAATTAAAACATGGAAGGTACCAAAATAAATCCCTACTGAAAACACATCAAATGAGAGGTTGAATAATTTAAAGGATTTCATAAATTTAAAGTATGGTGATCTTACTCATCACTCTGATTGCAAAGTCCTGAAGAAGAAATACAATTAAGTGTTTCTGTTAAACATAACAGATATAATGACATCCTCAATCCTTTCAAATACTCTCATAAACCTTTGGGACATGATGCTTAATATAATAATGCAGATTCCTACCTCACTCTTTTTGTGTACTATTCCCTGTGGTAATACAGACTAAATGCATTGAAAAACAAAGACAACTGAGGTAACAGAGAAAGCCATTTTCTGTTCTCTGGCCTCCTTAACCTCCTAGTAGATGGCAGACAAATATTTGGTTTCCAAATGTATCTTCAGTAAAGGAGTTGTAGAGTAACTGAAAATACAGAATGGAAACAATCCACCTCTGAACATACAGATGAACTGTAATAATGTAGTGAGTCAAGCTAGCATTTACTCTAGCTCTGGAAGATCTTCATTTACAGCTGGACAGCTGGTTTAATTCAGAATCAGAACTTGAAACCAAGTACTCAGGTAGTTTTGAGTAAAAATAGGCAGCTAACTATAATAAATGTAATAAAAAATTGCTTAATTGTGAGTAAAAGAAAATCTTCAGGATCATTTAGATATAACCATTAACAGTCCTCTGCTGACCTACAGCACTGAAAACAGAAATCTGTAAGCTATTTATTACCTCTGGAAGGACAAGGACGCTGCAGTGTCTTCTGTGCAGAAGATCACCAGCAGATTTAAATAAGTGAAATAATTTTTTCAAGTAAACTATGGCAAAAACACCACCAATTTTGACACTGAGTTTAATCTCACAAAGTACCTTCAAGCAATTTTGTAAGCAGCATCCTATTTTCAAAAGTAAAAACACGCTGAATAGCTGAAAACCTTATTTACTGCTTTCCAAGTTGATCATGTTTATCCATCTGGCAAAGCATCTCAGGCAATACATTTGCCAACAACATCAGTAGGACTTGAGGCCAGTTGTATCAGATGTTTTGACTAAAAGCAAGGCAGTGTCTGAACTTCGAGCACTTCTTCCTAAAGCCTCTTGCAAGATTGGCTTCAGTATCTTGGTTTCCATAGGAACAGACTTAACTATCAACTGGCATACAGTCAAAGAATACAATAGAGACAAAAACTGACCAGTGTTGTAAAACCTAAGGTAAAACTGTTTCCCAGCATAAGTTAAAAGAAAATAGGTGCTTACATCTTACAGTCCTTGAACTCATTTATCCGCGGCCTGTACTTGCTTTTTCTGTGTAGTGTTTTCAGCTCTTCAACTCTTGAATTTTATAGTCTGCCTATAGAAATCAGTTGCTTTCATTTAAAAAATGCTTCAAGTACGAAGATGCAATTAGCATTCTAACTTCCAGTTGATCTCTTCTACTGTTACTGACTTGTTTTCCTACGGCGATCTTTTGACGACACTCAGCACAAGTACCCAAAAGACACTCTTTGGGGATTTATGAGGAAACCCGACACATATCATCCATATTTACAGCATCACTGCCCACTTCTTTGAGAATACTCAACAACCAAGTTTTCAAAAAAAAAAAAAAAAAAAAATTGTACAGTGACCAAAAGATTTGTTAGCAAGCACTAATCTCCTTCCCCAAAAAACAAGTACTAGAAAATATGTCACATTCACTTTCTTCATCTTAATGGCTTTAAGTTAAACTGTACTGCACTAAGAGTAGTTTTAAAAGGCTAATACATCCCTGAGATATAGTAGTCTTCCTTTTCAAAACTGCATTTTCCTATATTCACATTCTTCTCCAAACCCAGTAAAGTTTTGACTGATGTCCTAATTTATAATGTTCTTCCAATTTCCAGTAATTATCTGTATATTTTACATAATTACCAATGTTTTGCAAATGTCTAAGTCTGTTACTGATTATTTAGATGTACATTACCTAACGTCTTCTAAACTGCCAGCTTTTCTTCTAGAGCTGCAAGACAAGTTAGGATGGTTGTTCAAAAGCATTTTCGCAAGACAAAAGATGCCTATACAAAAAAACTGTATAAGCACATACTTTAAGAGGACAAAACTCTATCAAATATCTTAAGTTCTTCAACAAACCATTACGTGAAATAATTAAAAAACTACATACCAAATTCTATTTTATAAGAAAAGGTTTCCAGCCACAGTGCAATTTCCAGAATTATTACAGAAGTAGAAAACTCATACAATAACCTTTAACAGCAGAAGTTCACCCTTACTTCAAATTATTATTGAGGTTACTTATATACACATTATGATATTTCACGGCTTCTAGAGATACTACAGCAAAGTGTGAGATTAAAAAAGAAGTCAAAATCTATGCACACAACTAGGAAATAAACCAAAGCCTTAGTAAGCTATTCACACCTCATCTTAACACGTTAACAGAAGTACTGGATTTATTTCTCTTTGCTCAAACTGTGGGCAGATAAAACAATAGTTAAAGCTTGGTTTTATTTCAAGTGTTCCCAAATCTGCACCACAGTTGTAAGATCATGAAAAAAAACCACGTTCTATGCATATGTATATTTATACTTAAATATTTCTATCAGAAGACTACATATATAGTTGTTAATAATAAAAAACACTGAATATTTCAGTAGAAATAATTCCTCTAATAAAAATGGATAACATTCTTCATTAATAAAAACCTAAGTGTTCAAAATAGATCTACAAAATAACTAAAAAGATAATCTTAATAGATAAATTTAATTTATATTTTAAGAAATGCTGCTGATTTTCAAGAGACAACAGAATTTTCTTTCGTGGTTTATACATACCATTTTGTCTTGAGAGTGATTCACCTAATTCTCTTTCATCAACAATTTAACCTACTGTTTACAGACAAAAAAAGAGACAAATGAAAAACAAGTGCTCCTAGAGTTTGTAGCTGGCCATAAGATCTAAATTTATATTTCAAATACCTTCTATCGCAACAACCTTTCATTCTGAAGCCAGTCTATCTAGCATACTATTGATTCAAATGACAAGCCTGAGCATTAGATTAAGGATGTGTCAGTCATCTGATAGAAGATTCCTGGAGAATTCAGCAGAAAGGTGTCATGTTTCAAAATGATCTGTTCCTGGTACTGTGTGTATTGGAGAGTACGTGGAAATATTTCATACAAAACTAATTCATTTAAATTTAAAATAAAATTAATAATCACTGGAAACAAATACCTTCACTTTTTAATATGGAAAGCCTGAAAAAGTCACCTCATTCAGAGAGAGATCACCAAACAGCTCACAAAACAAAACTAAGCCAAACTGATGAGCTAATACTAGTGATAGACCTGCTTTAATTTGTCAGTGACAAATCAGGACACAAACAAGTGGTTTCTCAGTCCTAACAACAATATTTCTTCTTGTAACCATTAAAGATCAGTTGTGAGGTCAGCTGTGGAGGGATAATTAATGCAAGAATGATGTTTTGGAAAGGACACTCAAACAGGGAGATGCCTTTGCCTGTAAATCTATTTTGTAAGATATAGACTTGGCAGTGGACATCAATGTCCTGGGAGAAGAGCTGGGCAGATCTCTTGTGCACTGAGGGATGTCACAATGCTACGCATGCTAAAGGAACAGTAAGTGAAACAGAATGAAATCTATTCAGATAAACTCATAACACACCAAGTACAGTATCATGTTCAGTAAGAAGCACATTTTGAAGACACAATCATTATTTAGAAATTCAAATGCTGAAGAAATTTTCACCTGTTACTTGAAAAAAAAAAAAATGAGAGAGAGAGGGTTATCATTGGTAAAAGTATGTAAAACTAATCCAGCACTTGAAAAACAAGACAATTAAGGCAACTTAAAGCAGCCAAACATCCAACAACATGGAACAACATTCTGTCAAGAACAACCTCTGCTCCTGCCTGAAAAGAAGTACTTGTTTTGATGGGTCCAACTGTCCTAAAGCATGTTTAAAAGCTGTTCCATTCTAGTCTGCCTTCCCAACAAAATCTCTGAGTCTTTTTATTACAACAGGATCCCTTTATTGTCTTATTTATTCACTGCTATCAGCCTGAAAAATTATTGCTATGGAAGTGGAGCTAGAAAAGATCAGATAATAACGTGGAAGCTGTCAGCACAGATGCTCTTCTAAATTTTACTCACAGAAGTACAAAAATGAATTTAATAAATGAAAATAAAGTAATTCTACCAGCTGGCTGTATAGATATTTAAGATATCACTCCATATGCTATATAGAATTAGTTCCTTTTTGCTGGGGCTTTAACACAAAGAGAGCTTCTCTATGTTCTACCATCATGGTTTGTACTTGATCCATGACTTCAAAATCTTTTAGAAAATCACCGTAGTTGGAAACTTTTTTCTTATTATTTTTCAAATGAAATCTGAAATGCTTGAGAACAAGACTGCTCAACTGAAACACTAGTATGATAATACACGTTTGGGGCCTGACAACATCCTCTTAGGCAAACTGAATTGTGAAAGCTTACTTCAAGCACAGGAAAGATGGTAAAAGTAGATATAAAGGCAAAGCAAGACAGATTAGCAGGGCAAGAAGTACAGCAGAGATGCAGAGTGGTGAAATTATATTGTGCTAGAAAATGAGAGAGATGCGTTTGTACAATGAAAGTAAGTCAATTAGGTTAATGAAAATAACAGTGACATCGCTGAAGGAGAAGAAAAAGAAAGCAACACTGAAGGCGATGTTCTAGTTTGATAAAGAAGCGGATAAAATGGGGAAACAGCGAATCATTGTCATGGTAATACACTTGTCCAGAAAAAAATACTCAGAAGGGCAAGGATTTTAGTAACAAATATTGGATAGAGCTCTAGAAAGTAAGACACCGAACTATGACACACTTTTCACTATAATGAATAAAAACTTCACTATTTTAAGGTCATCAGTAATTAAGGATGCTAGCTCCTTGAAAAAGATGGCTGTTAAATAAAGGATGACTTTAGCTAAGTACTGCAGAAAAGCCAGTGAAGCAGTTACACAGAGAAAAAAAGATACTAGTGTTGTTCCAGTTAAGACTTAATTTGAATAGAGCAACACAACAACATTAGAAAGAAAGCAAGCATTATTCAAGTAATTTTATAAACAAAATCCTATTTTAAAATCTAGCCCAATTATTTTTTCTGGTAAATACTAGTTCTGTAAACCTTCTGAGACATTAATATGAAAAAAATTACTTGTTTTACTAGCATAGTAGTGCTTTTATTGGATTTAACTTCTTCAGAAGAACACAGATCTTTCCACAAAAAAGCAAGCAGAGAGCAAGGGATAAAAGCAACAACAGATGAAATTCAATTCACAATACACTGCAGTACTTGATAACAGTCCTTATTCTGTGTACAACAGCACTGAAACAACTGCTTTTATCTCAAAAAAAAAAAAAAAAAAGAGGTCCTATTAGGCTGCCAAATCTTTACAACAAAAGATTAATAGTTTCTTCTCAGCTTCTGCTAAGTGATTTCCCCCATCGGTGGTTATTTTCCTTTTCTATGTCATAATCTTTTGTGTTTCTATTCCCCATCTGAGTAGTTAGCTTGCTTTTTCGCAAGACACAGAACCAGTCTGACTTGGTACCATGCTGCCAAATCTGTCTCACACTAATTCTGCACATGCCCGCGTGAAAAAGAGAAAATGCATATGCTATGCATCCTCATTAACTGGAGAGATATATAATTAAGCATGAGGGGGTTAAAGCATACATTAGCCTATTCTACTTTTCTATCTATTACTTTTTAAAAAGCTTTCATATGTCTTCTTCCTTGTTTCTGAAAGCTAACCATCCCTTCTTCCTTTCAG
>JANHGO010000063.1:88645259-88689015 GCA_024606505.1 Aquila spilogaster | reverse complement strand
GTTGATCGTTGCCAGCAGCTTCACAGCTCAAGCTTGATGCTCTGTTAGACCTGTTCCTTCTCTTTTCTCTTCCACTCGTGCTCCAACTTTGACTGAATTAAAGGCCAGAACAATTAAGGCATTTGACCAGCAAAGATAAGCTAGGATAGAAGTATCATCAAGGGACACAAATGTCAATAGCAGACTACCGTTTGTCAATAAAAACATTCCAGAGATGCAAATGCTTGTGACTCTGCTCTCCACTAGGCTGTACTGACTCCCTTTGTACAGAGCTCTTCTCAAGCCCAGGCAGAAACTCCGGGAAAATTAACCCCAGAAAACCAAGCTTGAGCTGGGAAGCATTCTTAGCAGGCAAGGATTTGCATCATTAAAAAAGGAATCCCAATACCGAGCTACATGGCAGAGAGATGTTACCGTTGTTATTCCATTTAATATCTACCAAATATTCCTTTCTTTTTAGTGGAATGATATAAACCAGGACTACATCATTTGAATTTATCATTATAAATTTTCTTCCATTGTTTCTCAAGGAAAAAAAAAAGTCTGTTTCTAAGACAATATGCAGTATCTAGTAACATAGGACCTCACAAGTCACATCACTCTAAGGCAAACTGAAAAGCAGCAACATTTATTATTTTTACAGTGGTACTATCCAAAAACATTAACAGTGAGATCAGAGGCACAGTCCCTGAACTGAGGCTGTTTAATGCAACAAACGACAGGAAGAGAACATTAAAAAAAAAAACAAAATAAAACACCACAACCACAGGAACATTGTTAAGATCATGCAATCACAAGAATAATGTGAGTAAAAATACCCAAGTTCCTGAAACAGTCAAAAAGCAATTAGTAGTGCCCTGTCAAAATTAATTAGTTGATTTCTCAACTATGCCAAAAAGAATGTATTTTCCAGCAAGGGATTCCTATGTTTCTGCAATTGCTTACTAACAATAAAATAGTATTAAATCAAATTACATTAAAACTTAAATAAAATAAAAGCTTCTTTAGTTAAAGAAGACATAAGACATGAATATCTGCTATTCTACTTTGGAAAAATCTACAATTTAACTGAGGAAAATGTTCCTGTGTAACATCTAGGTCATACAGATATAGGAAACTACATGAAAGTGCAACACAATTCTATTAAAAAAATCTAAACATGGTAAAAAGATTTATTCAGAAAAAAAAAAAAAAATCAAATTGCATTCTATTTGTCCTCAGACCGCTTTAACTTCTTAGGTTTACAAAATACTCTTGGGGATGAACACATATTTATTAATCATTTCAATCAGACACAGATGATTAAACTCTTCAAAAGATGGGCATTTCAGTAGAGTCTTATCACAAAATATAGGTATTTAAATTAATAGTTTGGCAAACAGATCCCTTCAGATTACTATTGCCCGAAGAAAAACTGAACCTACAGAACATTTAGGTAAGTTGGGTCTCAAACTCAAGCAAACCAGTAAAAAAACTGAAAAGTTGAAATTGTAAATAATATTTCTAGGAATAAATTTAAATTATTATTATTATTATTATACTGCTCTAAAATGTACTCCAAATATAATAAATCACTGCAAAGAGGAGGCAAATATTATAATTTTCAAATACTGTAGTGTACCATTTAGTAGATATATGTTTATTTACAGTGATAAAACCCTGTTTTTGATACCATACTGCCCTTTCCGAAACAAGACTAGTTCAGAATTCCTACCACTGAGCCCCACCAGAGGCACCTCTGCCAAAGGAGACCCCTAGTGATGCATCTGGCCCAGCCCTCCACACTGGGCAGAACTGAAGAATATCATTCCAAACTCTTCTGCGCACAAAGACATTTATGCCTACGTTGGCGACAGTGAGTCCACAGTGTTCTCAGGAGCTGTTCAGGTTTTCCAGCATTAAGAATTCCCTTACTGTTT
Organism: Aquila spilogaster; assembly: GCA_024606505.1. Classification (NCBI taxonomy): domain Eukaryota; kingdom Metazoa; phylum Chordata; class Aves; order Accipitriformes; family Accipitridae; genus Aquila; species Aquila spilogaster. The sequence goes on along the minus strand of JANHGO010000063.1, from coordinate 88,687,096 downwards.
ATATTATAAACCTCCTACTCATCCTAGGTGATATTCACTGCTACAGTCTGTTCTTGTTTAGCAGATTCTCATTCTTTTTAATACATACCTTGTTTACAGAGGAAAGGAATACATATCATTCTCCCAATTTGGTCTTAGTTCATTAAAAGTATTCTCATTTGGGTTTTTTTTCACCTTTTATTATTTTAAGAGCTTTTCCTTTTTTTAAATCTTTAACTATGAAGGCTAAAAACCCAATGTTATACCAGAGGACTAGTTGGTGCCAAGCAGTGAAGAAAAATTACTGTTCTTCATTCTTCTTCATTTCTAATCATATCAGCAAAACCTGTAAATGTCTTTGTATAAGTATTAGATGTATTAACCTGCTGAGTTGTCTCCCCCATTATTATTCCTGAGTTTTCTTCTGTAATACTTATTTATAATATTTGTTTTATGATCACTATTCTTGATAAGTGTGAATGTGTTCCAACGTTACAGGTCAGAATCAGAAATCATATACCGCTATGTTTTTCAAGTTGTGTTCCAGGAGATGCACCTCCCTGAGAATCGTATCTGAACATCCTTTATACGTAGCAAGAGCTAATCCATTAATCTTCACAAAAACCTTAGATGTATTTATTCCTTTAAATTAGGTTTGTAACCCTCACAATTAAAACAAAATCCTTCAAAATATGGATGCAACAATGGTGGCTGCCAGTCATCAACTGCCCCAGGCAACTGGAGATCGCCACTTCATGTGCATGTAAAAGAGAAGGCACCACACTTGGTCCATTCCTTTCCACACAAATATACTCTACTATGTAGTATTTGCCTAAATATGCCACAAGTGCTCCTGCTGCAAACCCTCTCTTTAAACCTCCCCCAACTACCTTCAACTTTTCCTTCTACTATTCTAAATGGGGAAAAATAGTATTTTGCTATTATGAGTGGAAGTAGATAGAAGCATTCCGTCTACAGCAGGCTATAGAGCAAACTTGTCAGATATTTATAGTATAATGCATTTTAGTACCTCAGCCAGCTTTATTTGTTCTCTTTCACAATCCAATCCTACCCAAAGACAATAACAGACACTATGTTTTCTGTTTAGCCGTGCTATAATTCCTTTGATGCTCAAAATGACTGCTGGAAAGTAGGTATATTCAGGGAGGCAGCCACAAATTGCAAGCAATATTTTCAAACACATTTTATTAGAGTGAGTAAGTTTAGTAACCAACAGTTACTAAAATAATTTAAAAGTCAATTTTACATGTGCCATAGCCTCTAGAAATTCATACCATATTTATCAGTGCAGTCTGTATAGAGACAGAGTCTGATCTTTAGCTACTCTGAAATTCTGATCTTGAACTTGAAGTCAAAAGAACTACTTTGGCATGTAAATTTTTGCATAACCTTGTCTTAAAATGTGATTTCATACTAACAGAAAACCAGTGAGAAATCAGAGTCAGATGCCTTAGTATCTGCTGTGCAACTGAAACCTGACTTGTAGAACAGTACTTCCAGAGTTTTACCTTCTGGACTACCTTGAGTTTACTCATTAGATAAGACTTGGAAATAAGCTTTCATAAAGTAAGTGAACTAAAGACTACCTTCTGTTTCTAATTTTCTGCCATGTCTTATGCTTGCCACAGGCTGTCTTTTCTTACTTCCTTCCTTTACCTGTATGGTTACTGGTGAGTATAAAGGAACAACCATTTTTTCTAGTTTAAGAAAAATTAAAAGATCATTAAAATATACCCTCCTACTTTACACAGAATTCCTAACTGCATCCTGGATGCACTGTTATTTATCAATAACTGTGTCAGCGAAGAATTAATATAAGCTACAGAATATTTAATCCTTCTAGATAATGAAAGCCACATTTTCCCACTGGGGTGGTATTAATCTTCCTGAAGCCAAAATTAATATCCTCCTGACAGTTAAGCATCCTGATAGATTATTTTAAGTGCATATTATTAGCATCAACAACAAAACTATTGAATTTTTTCTTCTATCCCTGTTAACACAAAAGGCTGTGCTTAGGGTATTCATAGAGATTGTTACTTCCCCAGAGTAAACAGATTGCTAATAAGTGAGCATCCTCTGTGAGAACTTCTGAAAGAAGCAGGCCTGTTTTTCTCCTTATATTAAACTAGAATTACTTAATGAAAGATAAATGAAAAAATCATATAAAGGTAATTTGGGTATGTAGAAACATTTCCGTTCAGAAGCGTCACATGTGGGTGTTTAAGCAAGTTGCAATTTAAGACTAGAAGCAAATTGCTACCAGAATGCTTACAAGTGAAAATGAATGTCTGTAGTTAAAACTGCAATCCCAGTACTCATATCTGTCTCCACAGCATGTTTATTTCACAATAATCTAAGTTCTACCAGCTTAAATGATCTGTACCCACATAGTAATACAATTCCTCAGTGTGAAATCACTGGCAAATTATGTTAATGATTTTACTTCTGTTGCAATCAGTCGCTGTTTCAGCTCCCAGTAAATTACATCCATGTTCATGAAGTCAACATTGTCCTCTGAAACTCCTATGACAATCTTCACAGGTGCACTCCTGCAATAATTTGTATAAGTTTCTGGTGGGTTTAGGTTTTGGGGGTCTTTTTTTTGTTCAATTGTTTTTCGATTTAAATTTTCTGAAGTTAACAACTTGACTTTTTTTTTTTTTTTTTTTTTTTGGGCGTGCACCCTTTCAAAATTGCTTAGGAGACCTGTCCATTTAACAAAAGAGACCAAAACATTCGATCTTTATAGTGGAACAGAAGGAAACCCAAGAATAAAAAACAAGTAACTTCATTTACATGGCCTTCTGCCTACAAAGACTGAAACATCTCCATCATAAGGCTGATGAAGAAAAGACAGATACTACAAAAGATCATGACAATGAAGATTCAAAAAAGATGACTTGCTAAAAAATGTATGCCTTGGGTGAGATTCATTTGTCACAATTTAGGCATCGACATCAAAACCTGCATCAGTCTAGAAGGATGACTCAGCTAGTCAGTGTGTCCTAAGGTACTTATCTATACTTTAGGGTGAATGAACTGGACCCTAAAGCGCATTAACTTTAAAAGTAATCTAGATGACTACCTCAGATGTAGATGTCTGCAATGTAAATTTCTACACTTACATGAGATTATTCTCACCCCATCGTCTCACATTGCATTGTAGTATATTTTTAATATTTTCCATTAAGAGAAAAGATGTATTTGTTACATTTAAGCAAAGAGTTTAACTTTCTAACACCTATTCATGCTAAAAATCTTTTTTAGACCAACAGATGTGTAAAGCTTAAAAGCTGTAATACAAAGGATGTCTATCACCAAATGGAAGACTTACCGTTAAGAACATAATTATTAACATTAAGCAACCACTCATCAAAGGTTATCATATCAACATATAACCACAGTTGTTTTCAAAAAGCATTGCTATTTCAAGTAACATTAACAGCTGAAATTTCTGACCCTACATTATTAACTTCAGGAACTTTCTGCAAAGCAAGCTGTGAGAACACTTATGCTTAATCTGCTAGCAAAGAAAGGCGGCTAGGTGGACCAATAAGTAAGGGAATATCCTAACTCTTACTTCTTGCCAATAGCCCTGAATGTCATTAATGAAGTCTGAGACAGAGAGGTTACAAGAACCCTTTGTTGAGAACCCGATACATCTTTCCAGGTAACTACTGCTTTGTAGACATGTGCCAGTGACAAAAGCCATTTGGATGAAGCATGGCAAGACAAGGATGACATAGCAACTTTAAGTTCTGAGACCTCAGTTTCCTCATTAACTGGTAATGATGACCGAGATATAAAAACTGCATTACACAGGGTTACTGAAATCATCAAATCGCCTTCACTTTTTACCTATGTTGAAACCCTTGGAACTGAAAGAACATGGAATAGCATGGGTCAGTCTGCCTTGCTATGCTATCAGAAATATTTTTGCTAGAGACCATGAACAGCATTTATATCAAGTACAGAAATTTTGATACTTTTTATTGATATCCAAAGCAAAATAGAGCTATTCTGACAACTCACAGTTCTGATAGATGGCTTCTAGGACACTTGTGGGACAAGAAGCAACTTGAGTGCACCAGAATACCTCGGAGGAGATCAACTACACAACCGCAAGTAACAAAGTAATTCCTTAAAAAGGAGTTAGAGGTGCCATTAGGAAAAGATGAAGGATTAAGAAACTACTGTGAGACTGTCATGTCAGATAATGTTTTGTATGACCATATGGGTAAGGCTGTAATCTTTAGCAGTAATTTAGGAAGAACTGTGTATTATCAACAAATGAGAATTTGAATTTTGAACACTGGATGTGATTGTTAGCATTTTGAAGGACTGGAAGAAATGCTTTTACAAAATAAAATCCCTATGCAACAATAATAAAAAACATGACAGGAGCAAAAGTCTGTTATTCTGCAGAAAATAGCTGGAAGTATAAAACTTGCAGAGAGGTAGAAGTTAAAAATAAAAATAAAATATAATAGAGAGCTAGTATGTACATATGTGTATGTATACACACACTCACCAAGTATAACCAGGTTTGTAAATCACACAGGTGCAGTCAGAAGCTAGTTATGCAAGCGTTAATTGAATAATGTTACAGCTGTTCATTTAAGTCCTATCCAACCAGAAATCCATCCTAGAGACAAAAGGCAATTACAGTCCTAATTCATTTTACTTAATACTAATGATTTATGACTGAATTCTGGGCTATGCCACACTTCTGAATGTTTGTATTGTAACAGGGATTAAGAAAACCATACAAGCTATTTTACTAGGACTGAAAGATGTGAACTGGCAGTCCTTTTATCAGTGACATCTCCAGACAGAAAAACAGAACAGTTTCATCTCAAGTGAGCAGGCATTTCTACCAATACCTTAGCACAGTTATTTGATGCTGGAGAGAAAACGAAGCTTACATTGGCTGTAGTTTTAGCTGATACTGAGGGAAAGAAGTATTGCAAGATTCTCTGCATCCTGCAGAGAATGAAGCCAACTTTTCCTTTGATAACCAGGATTACTAATGGGAGAGTCACCATCTTGAATCTAAACACACGAGTGAAGACATTCAGCTTACTTCTGTCCAAGATGGCTAAATCATTCTTTCTTCTGGCATTAGAAGAGTATCTTCTCACAAACTATTCGCCTCCGAGACAGTTCTGTGGCTCTCAAATACAGCAGAGACCATTTTTTGTCAAATCAACTGCAAGACTGTTTCAGAGGAACACTTGTGAAGGGACATGTAAAGGAAGCCTGTAGAATAACAACCTAAAGAGACTCAAATATTCTGGCAACAAACTCTAGCCCTCAGGACATCTGTTGTGATCTGATGCGTAAGGTGTTCCAATTGCACTCCCAAGAGACAGCAAAAAAATGGCAAAAGTAATTCTAGTACCTAAAAAGGAAGGTTCCTACTCAGGAAACCTTACTTCATTTCACATCCATCTGCTGGAGTTGAGAACGTGTGTGTGGAAAAGTGTCATCTCTTTCCTGCCTCTTCACTGGTTGCACGTAAAGGTCTGTGCATTAATCTTAACTTCTCTCTCCAAAGAAAATGAAAATTAGTACGCAACTCAAGTGCAATTTAGGAATCTGAATCGCCAAGCACTGTCATTCTAAACAACTTATACCCATGACTATAAATGAAGGGAGATTTAGAAAGTCATGTAAACCTGTTTTTGATGAAGTGCATGACAGTGACCGACTCATAAGCTTGAAAACAACAAAAACTATAGAGTGGCCCTGGTAAATATGTAAATTCATGATTAACCAACACTGACAATAAAACTTTGGAAATGGGTGATCTCCCAGTATTTTTCTTTTCTGTCTGAAAGTCAACTTTCAGTATTGGTTACTGAGAATTTTTTTTTTTTACCTTGGGGAAAAAAAATGAGATTATAAGCCAAAAGTATCAGAGAGGAATAAGAAGAATGCAAAACATTATTTAAACAGCCAAAACTGCATGGAACATGAAGTTGGTTCGAATTTTAATTTTATATATTTTGCAGAAGGCATTCATGACAGAAATGCAGATCTTAAAATGTTAATAAGGAAACACTGAAGACAAAATTTTACACACATGAAATGTTAATTTTGTAAGCTGACATCAATAATGAGTAACTGCTCAGAAGACACAGAATGCAGTTTTACAGGACGGCTAAGTCAGCCAAATGGAAATCAGCTGCAAGGGCTGTCTCCTGACCACTTTTTGCCACCCCAGCACTGCGACGGCACAAGCACTTACGTGGCTATGGGGTGAATCACATCTATCTAGTACATTACACAGTAAGTGGGTGCATAAAATCTTCTGCTAAAACAGCATGAGGTAAAGACGGTACCTTTTTTTCAGCTGCACTATCAACTGAAAACACATCTAAAACGGTCCAAGTTATCACATGGTACAAACTGCCCTTTCATGATTGCAGTAAGACATAAAGGAAATGGAGAGCACATGCGGTTAATGGATATTATGCCAAGGCAAAGTCTCTCTTGCCCACAATACAAATATCCACAATATGAACATATAGAGAAAGATTTAAACACTAATTTATATTGGTTTAATATGCTAAAATGTAGTTTAAAAATCTGGGGAAAATGTAATTTTTAAAATTAAGTTTTTAATATGATTAAAATGTTCATGTGCCTATCAAGTCATAAAATCTAAAGCCTGTATGAACATCAGGCAAGTATAGTATCTTACAGCAATTTTTTAAGTCTCTGACATTGTTCCATTTATGAAATACCAATATTTGAAACAACAACATTCACAGTAAGCTGATCACTAAGGAGTATCAGAGTGTACAAAATTTAGTCTTTACTTAGAACTGGCTATCCCAAAATGGACATGGGCTATTTTTCCTTGAAAGTATAAGTTCTTAAAACAGCAATGCATTATACTCTCTCTGCAGACAGCTACAAATACACTCAGTAAAAACACTAAAAAATGATAAATAACGCTCCAAAGATTTACTCTGGGATGGGCCAAGTTTTTAAAAAACTCCTAGCATTATTTGCCTCTAAAATAATGAAAACCTCTAAAGACACAACATGCTTACTCAATACAGGAAAATCTCCTTTATACCTGTTGTGAATACTGCAAGTTTATACTATGGCTGAGCACTTGTAACAATTACCTTTTGTGCAGCAAGATGGAGAGCAGTTCTTCGGCTACGATCAGCTCTATTAACATCGGCTCCAGCCTTCAGCAATGCCTCTGCACAGTCCAGCCTGTCTGCCAATACACAGTACATAAGTGGAGTTCTTCCAAACTGGTCCTCTTTATCTTTAAGCTCAGAGTTTCCTAAAAAAAAAATAATCACATAAAAAAGTCTATGAGTATCTAACTAAAAGTAGTACTTTTTTCTTAAAAGAGTATCTTATTACAAATGAACAGGGTGATCAAAATAATGGAGTATAAGACAAACTAAAAGTTACTACTTTTTACCCTATTTTTACTGACATTTATAGGACATTTCAAAATATATTTACAGAAAAATGTACATTCAGAAAACATTAGCTCCACAAATACACTTAACCACCAGTAACATTCTGCAGTGGCATAATTATAAATAATTTTAAAACAGTTATACAGATCTTGGCTGCAAAGATTACTTTAAAAAATATCAACAGCACATAAACCAAATAGTCCTTCTGAAACCTGTAAACACTGTAACTAAAACAAGCTTTGAAGCCTACTCACAGCAATGTTTATTTTAAAAGCATAAACACGTCAATATTACATCAATACCATTATTTACTTCATAGTGCCTTACAATATGGGAACTACTAAAATACTTCTCGAGCTTTCTTGAATTGATAGGGTTAGTAAGGCAGCAATTAAGCTAAATAAGAAGTCTGAGGTCCTATTAAAAAAAAATCAAAACATTGTATTCCTATTCAGTCAAAAAAACCCCCAAAACAACCAAACAAACCAGTATGCACCCTTAACTATAAAGTTTCGTATTTCTATTACGTCACCACATAGAAACTAGCACTTATAAATTCATGGGTATCAGCTATCCTACACATCCCAGCTCTAAATTTGTCTACAATAACTCAAGGAACATTGAATTTTAGCAGGTAAGTTAATTTTTCTTTTTAAATATTCCCTTGTTTGCATGACTGTTGATGCTTCAGAACTCCAGCAGAGACATGGTTCTTCTTTACAAACACAATCTTTACTTTTCCCCAGCATATTATACTTATCTACATATCCAGTAATTGAATAGAAATTATAATTAAGAATACATTTACCCAACAGAAGAGTCAAGCAGATTAAATGTGAATCAAGGGGAATATCACCCAGCAGAAGAGTCAAGCAGATTAAATGTGAATCAAGGGGAATATCAAGAATTAAAATTCCCTACCAACCAAGCCTCTTGCAAAAAAACACTGTTAAGCAGGATATTGCCAGTTAGAGCAATCATTTGCTCGCTCACTCCATTTCTGAGTTCCTTTAAAAATGTTGAGTGAATACCATGTCATTCTCATGATTCATTCTGTAACACCTTCTCTTGCTTAGAAATTGTGATTAGCATTGAGAAAACTCTTCGTGCTCTGTAAAAAACAGTTTATGAATGTTTCTGAACTCTTTTGTGAATGCAGATATAGAAAAATTCTTTTTGTTCTTCAACCATGGCCTTGTCTTCCCTGACTGCCCCTTCACCTTGACAATCCACTAGTTTTATAACTAATTTTTATGTCTCTAGCAAATTATTCCTAAAAAAAAAAAAAAAAAAAAGTCTTTTACTGACCTGCATCTACCTTCCTCAGACACAGGTTATGTTTTTTGAAGAACACCTTCCTGCTTTTTAATATCCACCCTCACACTGCTGTTTAGCCATGCTTGCTTCCCTTCGACCTTCTTAAACTTTTTCTTCTGTTAAGTGCTTTTGCATTCACTTCACACTGCAAACAAGGAGTTTACTCTTTAGACTCATCTTTAGATTCTTCCTAGCAAGTTTTTTTCATTTTAATATCCTTCACCATTTTTAGAGTATGCAACTACAGCTAGCTGCTGTTGCTTATCCATGTGTACTCTGGTCAAGAGTTAGAAAATCTTGCTTAGTTAACACCGATTCAGGTCCTACACAGCAGTCAAGAGCAACTCAAGAGTTGGTTGTGTTCTGGGTTCACAGAAATTTCTGTTGGCAGCCCATTAATGATTTCTAACAATGTAGTTTTAGGATCATATCCTCAATAGCCATTTACCCAAAACATATGAAAGTAACCTTCATTACTATTGTGTTTCCTGTCAATTCAGACTCTCTGATCTTAGCGTGTCACACATGTCACCATCTGGTCAGATGGACAGTAATAAAACGTTAGTGCCATAGTTTCTTATTTAGACCTGTAAATGCAGTCATTAAGCTTTTGTGTGTGTGTGTGTGTGTGTTTAAGCTTGATTTATATGGTCATTTGTTAATCTCATTCAAATCCAAGACTTGTTTTCTGCTTTGGTTTTCAAATGCATATCACTACTCCTCCACCTAAATGGCTTCCATGGATATATCAGAATACACAGTATACAGAAGTAACATTGTCCACATTGATGCCTTCCCTTCCACAAATTTTACATTCTCACTATACAATCAATAACCTCATTTAAAACATGACATCCTAGTTTTTCCACCTAATTTTTTTTAGACTTCCATGTATGTAGAAAAATGCATATGTTTGGGATTTCCATGCAACTTCAACTGGTTTGAATAGGATGCTATCTTCTCCTACTGCATGACTGCATAAATGAAGATACAAAATAGCTATGACTCCACCTTCTGTAGATAGGCCACTGGGAACTGCATGTACCCTTGTCAGCTTTTCCTCATTTCTTCCTTTAGAAACCTTCTCATAATGAGCATAACAGCCGAGTCCTGGATTTTTTCAATAAATAAATGACCAAAGTACATTTTTATACAGAAGAAAAATCAAATAATAAAAGAAATAGTAGAAAATTACATTTGTAAATTTACACAGGTGATTTTTTTCCTGTGTGGTTTTGCATAAAAGCTGCATAAGAGTCTGGTCTGAACTTTGCTTAGAATGCGAGAAGGTCAAGTATTGGATATATCTTATTCATTACTCTTCACATCAAAACAACAGATATCAAAAAAAGCTTAATTTTATGGTAGCATTTTTAAGACTTTAAAAAAATAATATGCAATGTTTCTAAAGGGGAGTTAAAAGCTGTGCAAGTTGAAACGTCTTTGGATTATTATTTATGTCCTGTTATATGTAACTACATTTTGATGTGGAAATATAAATAAGTAATGTAATTTTTACTAACACTATTTACATATTGATACTGTTTTAACACTTTTTAAAACACTACTTTTTAACACTTTTTGAGAGAAAAGCTCATGTATTGTCTTTAAATATTCATTTAAGTGTCATCTTATTTTCATTATTGAAGAATGTAATTCTTTATTTCTGCTCAAAATGACAAGTTGTACTATTTACTAAGTGCATGAAAAAGCAGTATAGAGAAAAAAAAATTACATCACTTGCCTAATTAACGCCATGGCCATTAGGAAATAATTCAAAATGTAACATATGACTTAAACAGGAGAATACAAAATTTTTATTTTCCCTAACTTGATTTGCTAGACTTTCATTTCACAGTATTAAAATTTCATTGCAAACTGGATGCAGTTTCAAGATAACTCTTCCCTCTACTATTAGAAAAAAGTATTTTAAAACTTATATGTACATATTGTGAAGCTGTCAATGTCTTCTATCTCCATATTTTAGCTAAGAATAAATGCTTTTTCCATTCAACAGAGCATCGTACAGAAACATCAGTTATGAACAACCATGCAGCCCTATGCAGCAACATACAGATACTGAGGTCCAAAGCATAACTTAACATGTCACTGCTCCCAGCCAACAAGCCAGTTTCTCTAATTAGCTAAGTACAGTCAGGTTCTCTTCCAGTATTAGTTCAGCCTGATAATTTAGACATCACTAAACCATATTTCACTGTTCAGTGTTAATGTAGCCTCAACAGCGTCTTAAGTATGTTGAAGCTGATGGGACTTGCACAATCACATATATTTTTAATAAGAAATACATAAACATGCATTTCTCCCAATAAGACACATGCACATGGCTCATGCTCATGTAAGACTTGTTCTTAAATCAAGCAGTGTGCAAAACTAGTCCCTCTCCCTCAAATTCCGAGTTGCCTTTCTGTTATATAGTTAGAGGATATACCGAACGTAGACACTAAAAGAAAGAAATGGGTAAGGTCAAGATGAGCAAAAACGGCCTAAAGCTCAAGTACAACCCAACTAAGTAAAGCAACAGACATCTACTTTCATTTACAGCTCGCAAAGAGCGATGTAGCTGATGACAAAGAGTTTCCATGACTGCATAGAGTCTGAGTGAAAAACGAGCAAGACCTTCAAAACTTGATGCCAGTAATTTGCTTGAAGCTGCTGCACTGTTTAAGGTAAAGAAACTACCTTCAGCTAACAGGAGGTTTCCTGTTGTTATTATTTTGTTTGCTTACAAGACTCTCTAAGGCCCTTAGAATGGTTAAAATCCTGTGGGCATTTCCCTAAAAGGATGTCTCTGCACTCAGGCTAAGAGACAGAACAAGGACTACAAGCTACTATATCACCATCAGGTGATAAGGGGGACTAAGCTGATGAAATTCACTAACCACAACACCTTGTGGACTTCACAGTTGCAGTAAATTATTATTTTCTGCAAATGAGAAAGCACAGGTAGCCTTCAAAACATTCACATATTGGTGTATCTAAAATGTGCTGTGGCAAAATTAAACTCTCTTCCACATGCCTGCCTAAGAAAGGAAGTTTGTTTGATCCCTCCCCTTTCAGGATCAAATCCTCACCCCATCAGATTATGCATTCCATAAGCTTGTTGCCAATGGAGGTCATGAACACCATGGAATCAAGTGGCCCAATTCCAAAATTTAACTCTCATATTCATACCTCATCACTTCCTTACAGTCTATGCAAGCAATCACATCAGACTTTAACATTTCTATGCATTTTTCAAATCAGAAGAGGAGAAAGGGCAGGAGGAGGACATGAATCCTGCTTAATTATTAAAAGACAGACCATCTCTTGTTAGTTGCAAAAATCTTGCCTTTTGTAATATCTGATCCGAGTTTTATTCAAGCTCCTGCATTGCAGAACATGGAATAGAGAAGCAGAGAGGAGAATCAAACAAAAACATGCAACTGCATATCTGCAACCCAGAATTTATAGTTAACATTTACAATGAAACATCGTATCAGAGACTTAGAAGCATTTGTTTGCAAGCAATACATGATAAGGGTTTTAGAATGGGGAGTTAGACTGAATAGACACGTCAGTATAATGACTACTATACACATTATTGTGTTCTTATAAACAATTATAACAATTAGATGCATTTTCCAAAAACTCTACATAAAAGCATTAAATGCAAAATGATCCTCCAAACGGAAAATTAACTTTTGCTCTCTTTTTGCCTAGGATTAAAATCATACAGATGGATTTTAACACTGAAAAACTGTTAATTAAAGACATATTCACTGTTGTATAAAACATAGAAAAGAAAATACTGTGAGTATTCCCCAAAGCCTGAGATCATACAATTCTAAAACAATGTGATACAGTACTAGGCAACTCACGCAATGCAAACAATTAGCACACTTTTGTTAGAGCACTGGTTATGCAATAAACACTTGGCATGTACTGTACTTTATGGTATTTAACCCGTAGGCTGTTTAGAAAGTCCCGTAATTAAGCATCAGCAATGGTTAACATAAAGGGACACTTTGTTCCAAAACCCACTTTCTCTATATAAATTTTCTACTTACCTTTGGAACATAGTATCCAGAACACACTGTATTATTTCAAACACCGTTCCTTTAAAATCACAGGCTACTGGGTGGCAGATTACACATGCATCCATGCTCGTGAATTATATGCAAATACAATGTATATGTTTGTATACAGTCACACACACTCCATCAAGCTACAGATGGGAAAAGCAACAATCACCAAACAGGTTAGAGGGGGCTACTCTAAGAGACTGTTTAACCAGCCTCTATGCCCCTCCCATGTCAGTAACTGAATAGGGAAAACTCAAAAGAGGAAAGTAAGAATGAATTTAGGGGTAAAAAGCCCTCCCTAAAAGGAGAAAGTCACACTGTATGTTACTGCATATACTGCTAGCTATATAATCAAGATGCAAAGCTTGGCTGTGCTAGGAGAATGTTGTTAAGCGATCCAGCATATGCACACATACTGCTGAAGTACTGTCCTGAATTAGACGCTGCTGCTAAGTGCAGTCATGAAGTTCAGTGAATAACACCAATTGCTCAATTTACTTCTGGCATCAAGTTATACTTTCAACAGTGCCTGGTAAACAGCTAAAAATATTACTCTGATGCATTCTTCTTCTGCTAGGCAATACTTTTTTTTTGGGTCCTGTCCTGGCAAAAGTAAGGTCTGTGTCATATCCTGTCAAAACACGACAAAGCAGAAAACCCAAATTTTGCTTGCTATTTGCAAGGATTATGCAGTTTTCTCTCCCATGTAAAAATAACACACAGCATTTTTATTTTGTTGCTGCATAATCACCATTAAAAGAAAAGTGATTTCCTTATCTGGTTCTAATGGCTGTTTTGTGGTATGTTTGACAAGGTGTACCAGCAACACAGAAGTACTTGTTCCTTTGTGTTTTCAAAATACATCTTTTGGCTGTGAGATTAACGAAAACACACTGAAGTTAGCAAAAACTCTTTGTTGTTGCTTCTGATTGTTAGCCAAGATTTGAAAGCTCAGACTTTTTTTCCCTCTCCATATGCAGGCAGAAGGTTTTTTTAAAACCCCAGGTATTTAAAGCTACTCTGTAGTTGCATCCCACAGATTTCTAGAAGCATCTCCATATCAACTGCTCATCTGTTGTTTGTAAAATGTCCTACAAAAGAGTGAACAGATAGCATTAAATGCAAACAGTATATGTTTGAGCCATCACATGACAAAATAAAGTTGAAGGCCCAACAAAAAATACTTGTTTCAAACAGCAGAGGTTCTAGAAAGTCAATTCCCTCAAATTTTTTCTTTTCTTTGAGTCAAATCACTTCTAATTGTCTTTTGAAAGAATTAGATATACCTTGTAAAGAAGAACCATTTACTGTTTTCTATACAGCTTAGACAATAGATCCACACAGCTTACTATCCTGTCTTCAACACAGGTCAGCAGAAGATACATAAAGAAACTTGACTGTTGGTTTAATATGATTACCATTAAATCCTTTACACCCATTAAAACTGACAGTTAATGGCAAAAATACAGATTAAGTTTCTTATTATTTCACAGTCCTTCCCCCTTACCAAGCTGCAGGAATGGGATCTTCAAAAAACACTGAGCAAATAAAGCTTCTACAGTATCAGCTGGAATTGCAGCTAATCAGAAACTCGGAAAATCAAAGTCTTTACCTATCATATCATAGCCTTCCAAATGTATGTAAGATTGGTTTTGGAACACAGAATATATACTGCTTTTGAAAACTGCTAACCTGGAATGCCATACAGGTCTTGGACATAGAGGGAAGGCAAAGTCCTGTTTTTTTTAATGGATGGGAATTTTTTTTTTTTTTCACTTCAGCTTCAGACTCTCTCCTTACCTTCAATTTGTCTTGAGAAACATGGTTAGTGTATCAGAATCAAAGTAAAAAACAGGGCTGGCTCATTTTGTCCCCAAATACTACAGAGTGACAAGACTTCATTAACTATAATAAATGACCTGTAAGACAAGTTTATCAAATTTCCCACAAAAGCAATTCCAAAAATAAGGATTTGCAGCCAAAATATTTCAGCCCAAAGCACTTTTACAGAATTTCAAATTCCCTGAAACAGGAGTCCTGAACAACTCTTCTGGTTGTATCACTTACCAACTTTATATTTTACTTCACACAGAAGTACCAGTCAAAGGCAACAGGTAATAAAAAGTAAGGAAAATCAGTCATATTTTCAGGACTACATTTATTCTAGAAATACATATAATCAAGAAATGAAAACATATATTAAAGATCAGAGCAGTAAGTCAAAACCAAAAAGCTTCAGTTCTGAAGTAATCCAAATGCATCTACAATGAAAACATTTACCTGCTATTAGCTTTTGGAGGGTACTCTTATCTCCATTAACAGCAGCAGCATGCACTTCAGATGCTAATGAGGAACCACTGAAGAGGCAGTTTGCTGAAATATTCATACTCTTTCAAGGTATTACCATAGGTCAGATCTGCACCACCAACATTTTTTTTAGGAATTCAGTTCTAGAAAAAAAACCAATAAAATAGAATGAATTTTAGAATCAGTCATTAAAATTACTCCAACAATGCTAAAGAGAATACACTTTACTGTTGAAAACAGGAAAGAACAAACACGTTTCTTATTTAATGGATTAAATCTACCTCTAGCCAAAATTCAACCAGAAAAAGCCTACATTAAGGAGATATATACCTATATATATACACCTATATATTTATCTACAAATCCAACAGACTGTTCTTCAAAGTGTTGCTGTGCATGCTTCAATTCAGTAACCAATGAAGTTTGTTATCAAGTATCAACTTGATATAGTCTTCTGGTACTTGATATCTGGTGGTATTTTACCATGATGGTCTACGGACACATGCAGGACAAGGTTTAAGTTGAAGGAGTATCTTTTATTTGACCAAATGGCATAACTCAAACAATCAGATCAGCTTTCTAGATCGTAAGTGTTCTTCAAACCTGAACAGAAGTGGGAAAACACGTAAGAAAAGCCACAATGAATTAGACCAGAAGTCTGGCTCTAAATACTGTCTCAAACTGACCAATGGTAGATGCCAAAGAACAGAGGAAATATATATATTTATATTAAAAAATATATATATGCATTTATAAATATGAATATGAATTTCTTAATTAATTTCTCTACTATGAACGTGTCCAGTCTCCTCTTAATCTCCTTTTAAGATTATACAAATTTATAGCATCCACAACGTCCACTAGCAAGCAGTTCCAACAGTGTATGTACAAACTGCTGGCTTTCATCTGCCTTGTCCTGGCTCTTGCCATCTGAGGGCTCTTAATCCTCGTACTGGAAGGGACAGTAAATAAACAATTCTTATCCATCAGAAATTATTCTACAGACTTTTAACATATCCTCCCCAATCATATCTTCCTCTAGCTGAAAGAGTCATAGCTTACTTAGCTGTTACCCAGGCAGCACCTTTTCTGTATGCATGACCATGCTAATTGCCCTTTTTTGGACCTTTTCACAGTTCTGTTCTAACCCTTTTGAGATGGAAAGAAAACTCCACTAGTTATGGGCAAAGCACGGATTTATGCAGTGGTACAATAGCATTCTCTTCTTTCTTCTCTATTGCTTTCCTAAATCATATCTACCACTACAGTTGCCTTCCTAGCCTCTTCTGAAATGGAGCTGCTACCTTTGCTGAACTACCACTGCCTCAAGATCTTCATAATGATCAGCTCAGGTCCACACACTATTTTGTGTGGACTACATATTGCTACACAGCATCTGTTGTTATTAAGATAATTGCAGATGCATACATATCAACATTGAGGGGAAATGTTATTAAAATACCAGAAAAACATTCACATTTATGTAAAATGAAGTGAAAATTTCTACAGCAGATATTAAGCATGAAGTAATAAAGGTAAAGGCCTGTACCTGAAAAAAAAAAACCCAACCCAAACCAAAAACCCCAACTTAATATTCTAATATAATTGTAAGCTCTTCTTCACAAGCTCCAGACTTCCTTGGAGAGCCGACAAGAAAATTAATACAGGAAGCTTCATGGCAAATCTGATCAGTTACTCAAAGAACATCTGCACAATCACGGTATCAGTTCATACCACATCCCTGGAATAAGCACAAACACGGAACCATGTGGTTGTGCAAACCTGCTCAACAACACATCAATATACTGCATCCACTCTACATGAGAACACACAGATATAACTCAGACATTGTCTAAAGTATACCACACAATAACTGCAGACAAAGCTTTTAATACACTAGTGTCTAAACTGCTGGCTCTCCATCTTGTCCTCAAACAGCCAAGCGCATGCTATGCCGCTTCTTACAACGGCTAACAGTATCACTGAACACTCCTTTCCTGAAGTCTGAATGGTTCAGTGTTCATGAGCCATGAAAGCGGATTCACCGTGTTCTTAGAAATATAAACTTACCTTTCAACCTCTCTCCCCTACAAAAACTAGTAATGGTGTGACAAGAAGGGCATGAGATGCTAGTTTCCTTGAGTACATATACTAGAACTTCTTGCTACTGAAACGCTTCCTTGCTTGTGTTCACGGCTCTCCCTCTGCCATCTGTCAGTCACTTCAGAACCAGGAGTAAGTATGGTATTGCCTAACTTTATCACTCCTTAAAGAATGTGTGTTATGGAAACATGCAATGGCTCGCTACACTTTATTAAAGCAAGCAATTTCCCCAAACTCAACTTTTGTTTCAGGCACCCAAATTATTTCAGAAATCACCCTAGTCACCCAACAACCAACTTGCCAACACCAAGCATGTGTGGCATTTGTACCTGTCTCAAGTGACCAGTTATTAGACCACAAGAGTCACTTGCTTCTACACCAGCACTGGTGCACTCTGTTGAGAATGCTGGTGCAGAAGCGTGAGGACGAGCTCCTCACATAACTTTATGATCTGGAGCCATTTCTGGTCATTTGAAACCTATGGAACAATGTGATCCTATCCTACTGCTCTCCTCTTCTTCTGTGAACCTCAGAATAAGATGAGAATGATGATGTTCTATATCTCTTAGAAGTCATGAATGCTTCCATCCTTAGTAAGTTTGGTGAACCTCTCTCTGTTTCAGAAAAGACATCAAACGTTTTTTTTGACACACTTGTTTTACCACATAAGTAGGTGATCCTTCCCCTAATCAGAAGTGTATCATTAATGGGTTCATGGCTTTGCTGACTTCTAGGAGCAGAGAACAGAAAGGACTTCAAAGAGTCTAATGCAACAGGAGGTTAACAACATTTCCACTTTTAGAGGATATAAGACAGGCTAGCGGTGCCATAATACACCACAACAAATCACAGAAAAGCTCAACTTGACTTGGTGCTTAAGAAAGTCGAAGAAAGTGGAGATGCATACGTGACAACGCAAGGTAGAGCTTACACAAGCCCAAATACACTGTAAGACATAAAGCACAATTGTTTTAGTTTTAGCAGAACAGCCCTTCAAACATTCCCAGTGCTAGCTACAATCATTTTCTTTTAAGGAGGATAAAGAATACACACATCGTTCAAAATACTGGCACCATTCTCTGCATCCCAAGTATCCTCTGCTCCTTGAACAAAACTGCTTTTTTGACTTTTTAGGACACATAGTTGATATGTTTCATTCAAAGCTACACTATTCCTCCCAACCTAGCAGTATGGTTTATGCTTTCTGTTATCTGCTCTACATTATACTGGATAAAAGCAGATGAGGCATTTCTGCTTCAGGCAAATCTGAAGAAACCAAAAGGGACAACATGAAACTGAGTGTCAGTTACAGTGCTTCCCCCCAAATAACTATTACATTTTTCTCCTCGGTTATTTCTACAGCTATATAAATTTGCCTGCTATATGAAGGAAACGACAATACTCAACTGCAATCTGAACAAGAGGAAAGAAAGAGAATGTAAAAGGCTGCAGAGATGGATCATGGGCTACATAGTTTAACAGGCACTTGGCATACAAGACTACAGCTTATCTTTAACCCGTCTCCACCTTTTCCTCAAAAGCTTCCTCTGGGTACAGATAAATACATCAGGACTCTCTGCATTCCTAGGTGGACCTATATGCATCACTGGAATTTTACATTTGTTGGAATTTTAAGATACTAGTTTTATTCCCCAAAGTTACCACTGATGTCTTTTCCTCCATTTTCTTTACATTTTACCCTTCCACAAACAAATAAACTATAATACAAAACATCCAGAGGCAGCAGTGTAAAATTCAGCAAATACTGAAGAACTTAGTAAAGTGCCAGAAGCACCCCAATTACATGAACAATTACTTAAAACTTACTGCATACAGAAGAGAATTATTAACGAAAGATGTTCATAATTTCCAGAGGAAAACAAGAGCCACATCTGCATAAAGTGTCAGTAATCATACAGGTGAGAGAAGCAACCAATTACCTCTACAGCAATTCTCAGTACAGTATCATAACTCCATTGAAAGAGCTAATTCTGCATCCGAGAAATTCTGAAATATTAAGAGGAACTATAAAAGGAAAATATGTAACTTTCCTCAGATAAATCTGTCATGTATATGAGAAACAGATGAACTGGTATCTGGAAGACTTGTTTGATAAAGATCCTCATCAGCAGAAAATGAGGTATTTATTCACAAGGGATGAAAAACAACAATAAAAATCAAGAAATAACTACAAGGTCTGCTTATAAAAAGTGACATAATTGACACTATCTATAATAAGCATTTTTTTGCTGGAATCAAGTAAATAATTAACTTTTTCTTTTTTAAGCTAACATGCAGAAAATGATTAGCCTTGTCGAGTCACCTGAACTGAAGGGACAGTCATATGGACACCAAGAGCTCCTCAAGGTATGCAAAATTTCACACCAAACTGTGATAAGTCTACTTTGCATTACACAGATAATCAGAATCACACCATTTTTCTATTCAGCAAAACAGGAGTTTGTTAAAATTTAAACAAGATCACTCTCTCAAATTTTACCGATACAGTTTCCAAATGAAGAATGAGCTGCTATGAAAAAATATCAAAGTGTTTTTCAAATATGAATTAATTCAGAAGCTAAGACATTCATTCTACAGATTGAGGGGCACAGGTTCTTAAGGTAGACATAGCAGAACTCATAAAAGTTAAGTTCCAATTTCAGCCTATAAAAAAAAGACATGATTTGTGTGTATATATAGGTGGTTGTGGCTCATGAAACTGACAGACCAAATGATTTCTTGCAGGGTCACACATAAAGTCTGAGCCTGCCGGGCTTTCTTTGAAGCCAAATTGGGCTCGACTTGCAAAAAGCTGATGTAAAGGATTTTCTTTTAAATGGCGTTATGCCCCATTTCACTCCTTACACTTGTGTACATACTGGAAACACGAAGAACGCCAAGTGCAGCTTTCCATGATTTTTTTGAGGCAGCTCTGCAAGGTCTCAAAGCATATATATACTGTAAGGTCCAAAGTTTTACTGGAAGAGGACGAAGCGCCGCATTTTAGGTGTTGCTCCTTTTCAGTATTTAGAACTCAGGAAGTGACAAAAAGCACAAATCTGCTGAAGCGTCGAGGCATAAAAATGAACGATGACGTCCCACTTCAACCCTATTATCAAGCTGAAATTGCCCAGCCCTCCCGCGCCAGCCGCTCTGCCCCCTCACGCAGGGCTGCCTTCCCCCCCTTGCGAACAGAAAGTTGCTTCCCCCACTCTGAGGAAACGAAGACACCCCCCCCCCCCTCCCCAAGGCGCACAGCGCCCAAACACCCCTCCATCTTCCCTACACCCAAAGCCGTTTCCTCAGCCCCGGCGGCTGAAGGGCCGAGGCGGGACCCAGCGACGCCAAACTCAAACGTGGAACAACTTTCCACGGGCGCCCGGGGGTTGCCCGTGTCTCCGGCGAGCCGCCTCACCCACCATCCGGCTCGGGTAAGGGAGCCGCCCGCGCGCTTCCCGCCACCGCTTGAGGGATGGCACGGACCCCTCACCCCCCGCCACAGACAGAGGGGCCCCCGGGACCCATACCGAGCCCCAGCGACCGGGCAAGAGCAGAAGGCGCTGCGGTACCACGGGAAACCCCACCACCACAAGCGGAAAGGGTTAACCCTGCCCCGCCCGGGCGGTGATGGCGGCCGCCTCCCTCCCTCCCCCGCGGCGCCTCAACCGCGCCCCGTAACTCACCTCGACCCCACCCGCCTCCTCATTGCGCCGCCACCAGGCCCCGCCCCTTCACCGCCCGGGCGGGGCCCGGGGTTCGGGGCCCCAGTGCGCGGGCAGAGGCCGCGGTGCGTTCTGGGATCGCTTCTGCCCTTCGCTCCCTCGGGCGGCGGTGGTGGAGGGAGAGGCGGCGGCGGTGGTTTAGGAACTACGCTTCCCGGCGTGCCCCGCGCCAGCGCGGGAACCCGGAAGCGGAGCGGGGGGAGGCGGGGAGCGCGGGGGCCCGCGGTGGAACTTGCCCGGGTGTTTCCTGGCGACGGGGGAAGTGAGGCGCCGCCGCGGAGAGTGGGAGCCGCGCTTCTCCCCCCTCCCGGGCGCCCGATCTACCATGAGACCCGCCATCTTCCCGCTCCTGCCTGACCCTGGCTGCCTCTTCCTCCTCCTCCTCCTCCTGGTGAGCGACCGGCTCCCCGCAGCCCTTCTTCCCTTCCTTTCCCCGCCGCGGGGGGAGCATCGGCCTGGCCTAGGGCGGCCTAGGGGTAGCCGGCGTCCTGCCGCTCGCCCCGCTTGTGGACGCCGGGAACGTGCCTCGGGCCGGGCGGCGGTCCCCGGTCCCGCCGCGGTGCCTCGCCTCGCACCTGCTCGGCGGGGGAGGGGAGGGAGGCGAGCGGCGGCCGCGGGAGCGGCCCCGGTTGGCGGAGGCCGGTGTTGTGGCCGAGGCCGATAGGCTGCGGACCCGGAACGGGCCGGGCCGAGGCTCGGGAGCCGGCCGCGGGGCAGGGGTAATCGGTAATCGGCGTGGCGGGCGGTGGGGGCCTCGCCGAGGCTCGGCTTACCTCCGCGGAGAAGGCCGGCGTCGCGCCTTCCTTCTTCAGGAGCCGAAGAGGGGAAGCGGGGGGGAAGCGAGCGGCCCCTCGGGCGGTTAGCGGGAGGGAACGGCCTTAACGGTGGCTCTGCGGAGCCCGCTTGTCGGGGCCGTGTTTCGGGTGCTGCCGCCCTTAAACCGAGGGGAGCGGGGTTCCCCTGCCTGCAGCCGGTGCGGCCTTGCCGTGAGGCATGGCTTGCAGCGAAGTAACCCCGTCCGAGCTGGGAAAAGTTCCCGAGCTGTCTTGCACCGCCGTCACGTTTATCTTTAGTTGTCAGGCTACAGCGTTATTTTTTTTTTTTTTAGGCTGGCGCTACATGCGTGACCTAAGCCACCTCTGGCTTTGCACACATACGCGCAGAGAAACTCAATCACCGATGCGTGTGTTTTGTGGAGATAACTTGTCCGTGTTACTTTTCTTTTTTTTAAACAGGCTGAGGTAGTGATTCTTACTTTCCCAGAATTGTATTGGGCCAGATTCTGGGCCTTTCATAGCGTAAGTGACTTGTAGAGCTAAAGGGGACTTGTGTGAATAAGTTTAATAGGATTTGGTCTTAGGATACTAATGTGTTTAATCAATCTACTTTAAACATTTGGGGGAGTAAAATTGGCCAGAAAATGAAGGAATAATTGGAGATAGAGGTAGACAGAGCTTTGGGGATTGAAAGGGAAGTACATAGTAATATAGCTACTAATGAATGAATTAATCAATAGAAATGTGAGGACAAATACTTATTGAAAAGAACAAGTGCTTGTTATCCCTCTGAAATGTGCCCTTCTACCTGGATAAGCACTGGTTATGAACTTGCTGCAGTTTCAGGGTTAGTAAATGTATGTGATTGGTAGGGTTTGAAAAAACACATTTGAAATGTTTATGTATAGATGGCTATTTGTAGTGTGTTCGCTCACTATATGAAAGACTAAAGGGAAGAACCTAGTATTTACCAGTTGCATCTGTGCCTTAAAACAACAAGGATGTTGCTTATGCACTAGGTTGTTTTTTACCATTGTTTTAAGTACAGAGTCCAATGCGCAAAAACAAGGAGCGTGTACTGTTTTAAAGTGTCATTTAAATGAGCAAGTACAAGTTTGAAAAAGTGGACACGAGTTGATGAACACATTTTTCTTTCTTCATGGTACAGTTGATCAATGCAAATCTAATATGCATCAGTTAGATCTCTGTGTGCCAACTACAAAATAGGAAATGGCTAAGATCTGAAATTTCCCCATGTTTTAGTTGCTGTTTCTTTGTGTATGGGTCACTGAAACCAATTCTAGTGTGATTAAAAAGAAATGTATTCATAAAACCTCAAAAAGAATACAGGTCAGAGTTGTTTTTAAAAAAAATAATTACATAAAATGTTATATCTGTGTAATTCTTCAGCATTACATCAGGCGTGGCCCTGTGTTGTAAGGTGCCTAGTCACATACTTGGATCACGCCAATGAATCATTCCTCGTAGTAGATTTGTTAAGAGTTTTGGAAAATTTGTCCTGAGCAGACTGGGAGTGGGAAGGGATCCTTTTACTTTAAAATAGCTGAAAAACTCTTTTACGGAGTAAAAATGGTGTTTGTTTTCTCGTGGCATTCGGAGAATCTGGCAAGGTGTACCAGATTAGCTTCAAAGTTCTGGTAACTTTGGTATTTTTGTTACCAACAGCCATGAATACTTAAGACCAGCAGTGTAACCGTGATCTTGGTTGGTAAGGTTTGGGAGAGCCTTCTTCTCTGCATCCAAAGGATGTGCCATCTAGCAGAGCTTCTTTGAGCATGGCGGTTGGCATATTTTGTGGATAAGTGAGCTTGTTAGTGTTACATCAATGGTTCCTAGAACAGAATACAATGATACATAGCTGTGAAAACAGCTTACTAAGCTGGTCTTGCTTAGTGATAGTAATGAAGTTAAAAGAATTTATTTACATTTCCAGACTTCTGATAAGTATATTTCTTTTCTACATGGGGAATTAAAATGCTGCCAAAGGAAGAAAGATACAGTGTCAATATCAAAAGAAGTTCTTTTGTCTGAAGAAGTTTGACAGTAGGAGATCACTAAAATTTTAGAGGGCTTTGGGTCTCACTCTATTCTTCTCCCTGGTCTCACTGAAGGTTGGGTGGCTAGGGTGGAGATTGCAGCGCAAAGCGTTACAGGGATACCTGCCAGTCCCAGCACAGCCCTTTTCCCTTCTAACTTTTCAACCTCATGTGCTAGCATTGTACTGGGCCACTGGGAGACGAAAAGGGCCTGGAGAGAGGACGGGGAGAAGTACAGGCTGGCGTGACCCCTGCCTCTGCAGCGCTGGAGCTGAGTGGAGGGGCGAGCAGTGCACAGCACAGGCTGTAGAGGATCGTGTACAGCTGATTGCAAGACTGGAGTAAGAGATGCATAGTAAAGTCATGTGGCCCCTTGTGCTTGTAGATTAAGATGTTTCTGCCATGTTGGTATATATTGCTTAATGCTGGGTAGGACAGATCTTTAAGATGAATCCAGGACAGTGGAATAAAAGCTGATGGGACAGTGGCTCATCACATTCTCCTCTAAGGCAAGGTGTGGTTCTTTGTCTTTGCTCTAACCAATCATTCTGTATGTTTGCGTCTACTTGCAGATGTGTATGCTTTGCCTATAAGGAAAATTCTAGAACAAGACACTCTGTTGCACATGCTTCTTATGCATATGTTTGAAAGACGTGTCATACTACTCCGTACTCCACTGGGAGGCTCATGCACAGTGTCCCTGAGCAATAGATGTGACTAGAGGAAACCACCAACTGATAGTGAGGGAAATGAAGGGGGAAGTTCTCTGTGGGCTTTTTTTTTGTTGGTTTTTTTTTTTTTTTCCTTTCCCTCAAACAACTAAAAGGATTTCCCAATTCTTCCACTTCAATTTATTAGGTTTCAAAACACCCCTACTATACCTTTACTTTGTAGCTTGTTTGGAAAGCTCTCATGGACAAACTGAGAACACCTACTTCTTAATATATTTGGCAACGCGTTTGGAAGAGCATATTTGTCCTCGTATTCTGAGGATGTGAAATGTTGGAGTGTTTTCTGAGTCTTAACTAGTTTTTTAATAAGTAGTAGCTTCTCTTCACTTGGGGTTATTATGGAAGCCTGGTGTATATTCCATTTATGGTTCAGTAGCCCCACCGTCTATGTATGCTCTTCCCTATAAATTGATGCAGTTTATCATTGCCAGATAATATTTAGTGTTACAGTTAGTCTTACACTATGTTTTATATTTTTAATGAAGCTTTCAAAATACTAGTTATATAGCAATGCATTTGCAGCTGTTAGTAGCAGTAACTTAGAAGAGGCACAAAAGTCAATGAACTTTTGAATTTCCTGTGTAACTTTTAATTGGAAAAATTACTGTAGGGTAATATTTCTGTTTCTTATTTTACTGCCACTGCCTTTCATGTCTTGTTAATATGACACCAAGTACCCAAACAGTGAAAGTAAAATGAAATTAAATTCTGTCTTTTAACTTAATGTTAAATACTGTAGTAAGTTGCCTGAAGAGAAGTTGAACACTGTACATCTTACGTATAGAGCATATTTCTACGCATTTGGCTCTTTCTGCATATGTATTAACAAACAAATTTTGTAGTCGGGAATCCTGCTCGAAGTGTAATAATCTGAATTTGAGCATTAGTCAAAGGTTGCAGTTACAGGCAAATTTAGGCCACTGAGCCTTAAACAATGAAAGGGGTTCCCTCCAAGAGTAGCCTGGGAGTTCTGAGTTGTTCATCATCTGTTATGACCTCTAAAGAGTGAAATAGTAGTTAACTGAGGAGCTTTCCCTAGGTTGGGGCGGGGGGCCAGAAATACTAGGGGACGCTTAGACTCTTGCTATGAAGAAGAATTACATTCTTCTTGCTATGCCATGTGATGGGCAAGTTTTCTGTTTGGAGTGCTCAGGAGGGAAGAGAGGAGGAACTGAACTGATTCTTCAAACCGAAGACTCGGACAATGCTGGAAAATGTATAAATGAGTTATTGACAGTAGGATGTCACAGATCATATTGCTGGCAGCTGAAGTACTCTGTAGTGACACACTCCTTGATTTTCTTTTGATATCCTTACCATTCTCTTCTGTAGTCTGCTTTGGGTTTTTTTGGCAGGACAGCTTTCTTAAGCAAGAGACTGGTCCTCATACTGCTTTCTTGGGAAAGCACAATTACCACTGGTTATTCTTACACGTGCCCAGCAGTTATCCCCTGTGTTTTAATCAAACCTATTTCTTTTGAAAGACTTAAGGATTATATGCTGCTATTCAGGAGGACCAGTTGTTCACCTCGCAGGCTCTTTTGTAAGCCTCACTTGTCTAGTTTCCAGATACGTTGTTTACTTAAAGGGAGGGAGTTGTCTCATGTGAAAAGCAAGTATACAAATATGCTGTGAATTTTATACCAAAGCTTCCTCAAAAGCTTGTCAAGAGAGTCTGGAGATACGTTCAAGTAATATGTGCTTCAAAAATGGAGTGGTTTTGGATGCAGTAGCAATACCTCTTTTTTTTTTTTCCTTCTTTTTTCATTTTCCTTTTCTCCTCCCCCCCCTTTTTTTTTTGAGAGTGAGTTCTCTAGTGATTTAGAGGAACATAGGAACATTTAGGAATGTTAGCAGAAGCAATATAGGGTGTAGATGTCAGAGCCTAAGGAATGTTTTCTTCCAAAACTCTAAACTGGAGAGAGCTCCCCTGAGAAGCAGAGGAGGGCAGGTGCATTGTAGAGAATTAGGAAAGGAAAGTGAGATCAAATTTCCATCGGAGTTCTGCCTTTGCACTTCTTTCCTCCCCCATGTGTCTTGATTCATCAGAAGCATGCTAACCATTGGTAGAACCATACGTAATTTTCTTTTTCAAAACTGTTAGTAATGTCAACTGCTCATATAATCTAATTTTTAAAAACAGTTCATAACTGAGATTTTAAAAGTTTGATTAACTTCAATTTATTTTTTTTTTTAAATTTATTGGCTCTCAGGTATTTCATCTTACATTGTTAAGGGTTATTCTGTAAAGCTATTGCTATACTCAGCACTAACTCAGAATATTTTTTTCACTGCCAGTTGAGGATGGTGTATTTCTCCAAACCAGCTGTAGGACCCTGTCCATATTAAATTATACTCTGGTGATTACAAAAAGTGACAAGGTATATTGCAAGAGAGTTCAATAATTTTTCCTTTTTTCATGTATGCTACTACTGAGAAACTGACAACCCTGATAATACACCCTTAAAGCTAAGAGCCATTCATGCCATTAAAACATGTGCAAAGTTCCAGTACTGTGCCCTCCAGATAAGCACCTGGTACTTTCAGCCTCTTCTGGGAGCGAACCAAACCTGGAAGTTCCTTCACATGCATGCACATACACCTTTAATCTGGTAGTGATCCACAAGATCTGCTCTTTGTGTAGCTGGTAGAACATAAATGTTATCTTGGCTGCAGTGGCACTAAGCAAAATGCAAAGTACAGTGGTCTGTATCTTAAACCATATAGGAATTGAAATAGTGAAAGCAGTGAGGACAGAACATCATATGTGGTTATCTAAATACAGGTGCTCTATGCATACCTTCAGCAAATAACTGGTTCCCAAGTAATTGCATATGCAGTACAATGTTTCTGGTAAACACAGCAGATCTCCTGTTCATCTGTTTTTATTGTAGTAAATGTTTTGGGTTTCTTCCCTCCCCTTGTTTCCTGATCTACATTAGTTTGGAGTACTGAGAGTCTCACTGTATTTACCCGGTAGAGTCAAGTTGTAGAGTTTTGGTTTTTGATTGCCACTGGAAGTTTGATCACTTAAATTGGGAGGGACCTCCAAAAGTCATCTGGTCTTACTTCTTGCTTAATGCAAGACTAACTTAGATGGGGTTGCTCAGGGTGTTTCCCAGTTGAGATTTGACTGTCTCCAAGGATGGAGGTTCTACAACTTCTCTGGGCACCTGTTTTAGTGTTTGATCAAAACCTTGTTGAAAGTTTTACCTGAAAAATCTACTTGGAGCTGCAGCTTGTGTCCCTTGCCTCTTGTCCTATCACTGTGCATCTTTGAGAAGAGTCTGTCTCTACCTTCTCTATAACCTCCAACTAGGTCGTTGGTAACAGTAGTAATAGCTTACTCTTCTTAAGGCTGAATAAATGCAGTTGTCTCAGCCTCTTCTTGTAGACCCTCTTCTCCAGCCACTATTCATCTTGGGAGCAATCTGCTGGATTTCACTCCCATATGTTAATGTCTGTCTTGTACAGGCAATCCCAAAGCTGGGCAGAATCCTTCAGATGTGGTCCCACAAGTGCCAAATGAAAGGGAAGAATCGCTTCCCTTGGTCTGCTGGCTACACTTTTGCTGATGCAGCCTAGTTTGCAGTTGTCTTTGCTGCAAGGGGCTTGCTGCTGACAACTGTTCGACTTGCCCCCCAAGACTTTTTCTGCAAAGCTGTTTTCTATCTGGGTGGCTTCCAGCCTATACGGGGTTATTTCACCCAAGATGCAGGACTTTGCCTTTGTTGAACTTCATGAGGTTTCTATCAGGGCATTTCTCCAACCAGTTGAGGTCTCTCTGAATAGCAGATCTCCCCTCTAGCATACAAGCCACTTCCCCCACTGCAGTATCCTCAGGAAGTTTGCGGAGGGGGCACTGTTCCATCATTCTGGTCATTGGTAAAGACAAACCTTCTTACATCCAATATTGATCTGGAGAAACTCCATTAGAGACCAGTTGGACATGGTATCTTTGGTTACAGCCCTTTGAGCCCAGCAGTCCAGCCACCATGTCACTTGCTTCATAGTTCACTTATTCAGTTCATATATCACCAGTTTAGGTCTAAGGATACTTTGAGATACTATCTCAGAAGCTTGCTAAAGTCAAGGCAAACAATGTCCAGTATTCTTCCCTCATTTGCAGAGCTACTCATCTCACTACAGAAAACAGTCAGATTGATTTACTCTTTCTAAATCCATGCTGGATGGATGTGGCTTCTGGAAAGAAAATTTGCCTCCATAATGCTCCTGGGGACCCAGGAAATGCATTTTGTCTGGTTCTGTGGCTCTGTGTATGTCTAACTTGCTTAAGAGCTTTCTAACATGGTCTTCCACTCGTGGTAATGCTTCTCTTCCCTGGTACTCTACTACTAGGCTCAGACCTCATCAGTAGAAAATGAGACAAAGATGACATTGGGTAGCTAAGCCTTCTCCGTGTTGTTTGTCGCTACATCCCCTGCTAGTTGAGCAGCAGGCCTACAGTTCCCTTCATCTTCCTTTTGTTGCCAGCATACCTGTAGAAACCCTCTGTGCTACCCTTAATATCCCTCTCTAGTTTCAACTCCAGCTGAGCTTGGGCTTTTCTAATTTCATCCTGCCTGCTCAAGCAATGTTTCTATACTCCTATCAGATATTTACTTTCTTACCTCTACCTTAAGTGTACTTTTTTTTTTTTTTTTTTTAAAAACTCATCCAGAAATTCTCTGTTAACCCATGTAGGTCTTCTGTCATACCTACTTTCTGCAGAGTGGAGTGGCTTGTTTTTGTGCTTTGAAGAGGTTGTTCTTGAGGATCAACAGGCTCTCACGGGCCCTTTTGGCTTTCAGAGCCACGTTCTATGAGTGGACTGAATTGTTATTGAGACCTGAGTGTCTTAAGCTCTTGTCAGTTTTTTTCAGGGTTCTGCAAGGTACATTTTTCTATTAAAGAATAAGTATCGTAGTAGGTGGGAATTATTGTGACACCATCATTGGTGAGCTGTATCTGAAAGTTTCATCAGCAGTGGCGATGAAATGAAACACTGGAGATCCCAATGGCTTGTTTCCTGGAAGAAGCAGGTTACCCCATTTTATGTGCTGGAGTCTCCCACCTGCTTCACTTTGGGACCAAAAATAAGAATATGCTAACCCACAGGGAGATTTCAGGTATATGGTTTGCTGCATTCAGTTTCAAAGGAAGATACTGCTCTATGGCATCGATTTCTTTAATCACTGAAACTTTGTATCCTAAATGGTGTTCATGAAACAGGAACCTGAGCAGAAGGCAGAGCCCTGGAAGTAGAGTGTAGCAAATGACCTGGTTCCTTGGCATACTGTTTGCAGCCAATGTCTCCTATCTTGCTTGGCATCAGTAATTCTTGCCAGGTTTCCGTGTGTGTTTCATTGAGGTGTACCCAAAAAGAAAAAAAAAAAAAAGTAGTCTGTAAGGATGTCAGGTTTTTTTGTCTTTATTTTTATAGATTTATGAAGAGAAGTGGGGAGAAGAAAAGCAATCTAATCTCTGTTGTAAGATAACTGGCAGTAAAGCTTACATTTCATCTCCAAGTGGATTCGTGTGGCAATTGGGCATAAACATGGAGAGAACTTGTTCATTAGGAGCTCTGCAAGGAAGTATTTTGAAAGGCAAGGAATAGGTGCCCGTTCCAATGGTCTCGAAAAAGAAAACAACAGCTGTGATAGTGTTTAGCTGTTTCCCATAGCTGTCGTGATTATGAAGTGATGATATAATTAACTTTCTCAAAAGCTTCACAAAGGGAAAGCTTTTCAATGATGTATCCACATTTGTAATCCCAAGAAGAGCTTTTTGTTCCTTTAGTCACTGTCTATCACTTCTGTCTCTTATAGTTCTTGCTGGAAACACTTAGCCCCTAAATTCTTTGCCAGTCAAAAAATTATGGATTTTCATAAAAGTGTATATGAAAATCCTTTTTTTTTTTTTTTTTTTTTCTCCTTCTTCTCCCTGTTGAGTCAATTCACTTGGGATTTTGGACAGAATGACTGAAAGACAAATTGGTTGCTTCACAAAGGTAATTAAGACAGTATGTGGTGCAGGGGGTGAACAGTTAGGGGTTCTTTCCTACTAATGATCCGTTAATTAGTGAAGGGAGCTCAGCGAGTGTATGGGCCTCTCAGGAATTACCTTTGAATGACATTTAAAACTGCTTTGGTTAAGAAGGTATCATTGCAGGGGAGAGGTGCCTTTTTTTTTTTCTTTTTTCTTTGTATTTTTTCTGTCAACATAGGCCAGCAGAATTTGCTAAACCAGTGCAAGTATGTACATATAATTAGTGTTACATAGCTATTAAAAGTTAGTTTAAAATAAGCCAATACACAGCTGTGATACCTTGCTGAGGATTTTGGTAACAATTATGGTTGCAGCAGTCCTCTATGTTGAGAACAGTAAGCTCACTACATGGAGCTGGTTAACTGCAGAGCCAGCGTGTCTGATACTTGCTACCAGTTCAAGCACTGCACCATGTGAATGTGTTAATATTATTTTTAGGACCAGTCTGGAATACTTGCTTGAATATTTTTGTGGGAGTCAGCCTGAAGCTGGCAGGGTTAGTATTCCTTGGGGGAGGTAAACCAGCAATGGGGTATCTCTGTATCATGTTATTTTGTGCGTTTCAAAGTTATCTGTGGCATGTGTCCTGTTGTCTGCATTATTTACTCTTCCGCTGTCCAGAGTTATCCAGGATAAATTGACTGCATATGTGCAGGCCCTTAGCAGCTGTTTAGGGTAGAAAGAAAATAGCTCCTATGCAGTCTGAAATTAGCCGCTCATTCTTCAAGCTACGTGCAGCTGTGGTCCCAAAGGTGAATTTTTCTCTTCAGATTCAGGCAGCATTTCTTTAATCAATGTTCTTCTGTAGACGATAGCCAATGGATTAATTGTAAAATTTATTTCTTCCCCCCCCCCCCTTTAAATTGGGAGATTTTTCCAGTGCCAACATGTCAGTTAGAATGCAGCTGTGTAGTAGTATTTCTATT
The DNA here is from genome assembly GCA_024606505.1 of Aquila spilogaster. Classification (NCBI taxonomy): domain Eukaryota; kingdom Metazoa; phylum Chordata; class Aves; order Accipitriformes; family Accipitridae; genus Aquila; species Aquila spilogaster. The sequence continues at coordinate 88,655,573 of JANHGO010000063.1, read as the reverse complement.
ACTGCTTATTTGGAAAGATTTTATCCCTTATCTTCTCAGATGTCATTTTAAGATAGCAAACAATAAATACTAACCTAAAAATTGAGGCAAAGCATTTGTTAGAGACAAGCTAATAGATTGCCAGTGAGCTTTGATATACTTTGATTGCTAGTTTGCATGTGTAGAATGGAAGTTTGTGGAGCGTGCATCACAAATTTCCTTGGAATGAAGAAAAGAACATAATCAAAGTAACATAAATTTAGATGATGTTTTAAATGGATTTATTCTAAAGTTTAAAGTTCTGATGTTAAGGGAATGGCAAGCTGAGGCAACAAAACCCCATTGTATTTTAGAAAGTTTATAATTTTGAAATCTTAAGGTGTTCTTCCTCATTTTGATTCCTCAGAAAAAGAGGGAGGAGCACCAGCAACACAGGACTGAATCTCAAACAGTTTTAATGTATGGACAAACGCTTCATATGCCACAAATGGCTGTGTCGCAAAGGACTGTAGCTGTCTTTTGATAGTTGCGCAAAACCTTAACCTCCTGCTGAAATATTAGGAGGTAATCTGAGGAAATGTGGCATCTTGATCATGCTGAAGAAAGAAAAATAATCTGTAGCACAAGGAGGGTCTTAGTGATATTGAAAGTATTATTGCTAAAGGCTCTAGATCTGAGGTTAATAAATGGGGGTGGTTGTGTGCATATTCATGTGTGGGTTAGTTCTGGCTGAGACTGCAGGGCATAGGATGACCATGTAATGCTAAAACTGGAAGAGGGTAAGAATTTAACTTGGAACTGCTAATTGTCATCCGTACATTTGCTGCTCTGCGTTGGGAGTGTTGCTCCCTTGTTTAGTTCTAATTGTCATTGCCTTCAGTATCAAATAAGGATGAGCCATATCAAGCTGGCTGTCCTTCTATGCTTTCAAACCTATTTTGTTATTCAGAAGTACAAATAGGCAGCAGCACTAGTATGAACAGTACAGTCAAAACCACGTTATCAGAGACTGGTTTGTCCGCTTGTCTTCCCTTACGTTGACTTCAGAGTGGCAGTTAAACCAGTATGCTTTGCTTCCCTTTGGGTGGACTGGGTGAGGAGAATGACCCTAGCTGTATTCTTCACTTAAGTATTTTGTCTAATTGTCACTTTTACTGCCTTTTTTTTTTTTTTTTTTTTTTTTTTAACCCCAGTGCCTCGGCTGCATAGTTTAAAGCAGTGTGGATTGTGCACCTCTGGAGTTGCAGGATTGTGTTATTTCATCTATAAATGCTGATAAGAATATGTGAAATGCAGATTTCTCTAATGCTGCATTTCCGTTATGCCACCTGACTGCAATTTTATCTAAATTGATTCTTAGGTATTTCTGTTATGGAGGGCTAGTTTATACAAGTTTATGATAGCCCTTGTATTTGTATTTGAGCAGTTGGTTTTGGTAATTCATACCTACTTTTAAAACAAGTTCTAGCCTGAAAGGTAAAACTGAACAGGCTTGTCTTTGCTTAAAGCTCCTACCTTTCTTGATAGTGCAAAGAGATAGGAAACTTGACGTTTTGGAGCAGAAGAGCGAAAATGTATTCAGTATTGCAAATAGATTATATGGTTAATAAAAAGATAAGCAGCTAAAAGTGAGTAGGTGTTAAAGTTGAGCATTTTGGTTGAAATGAGTTGATTTTTGTCTTGTTGAACAATAATCTCAATATGTATTAAAATCTACCAAAATAGAAATTGTGTGTTGTTATTAAAGCAGTAGAATGTGTGTAGGCACACGTGCGTGGAAAATTCAGTTATCCACTTCTACGTTCAGTCCTTCAGATTATTCTAAAGTAGCAAATGTTCACTTAACATGGGAAATAACTGTTTCTCGTGAAAACACTATATCTACTTTCAGTTTCTTCCTGTAAGATTATGCTTTAAAGGAGAGATTCTGAATTCTGCGGCCACTCCTTCCACAGAATACCATAAAAGTTTTGGTTTCATTTTAATGTCCATTTTCATCGCTAGCCCAAGAATGAACAAAACATACATGTATATATATGTGTGTGTGTGTTATTAAAAAAAAAAATAATTTCTCATTTCTTGTTCTGCCATGGCCCAGTGTGTAAAGACAAGAATAAATGGCACAGGAAGGCTGTAGAAGATCATAATCACAGCATAGTATGTTGCTTTCTATAATGATCCATGTGGCTCTCAAAACACAGTTCCTAATAAGTCTTCTATTTAGACTCAACTATTTGTTTGAAATGACTCACAATTTCTTCTCTATTGCTACGCATCAAAATAATTTCCAAAGTATTTTAAGTGCAAAAATGGCTTTGACTTTTCTCAATACTTTTCTCTCTGTGTTTTAAGATATGATTTGCATTTCAAGGTTACATATGTGATCTCTGACTTGAGGAATGGAGTTACAAGTACACAATCTCCAAGGTTTAAACTCTCTACAGTGAACGTTTTTGGTAATGGGTTTTATGTGTAATAGCAGTGGCCGAAATAGAGAACAGGCCTTTTTCCTTGCCTTAGTGAAAAGGGGCAGCAAACTGTTCTGCTCTGCTAGCCTTATCAAAGTTTTGACAAGCCAAGACCAAGCTACCCTTTATTTCGTATTGATGGATCACAGCTTTAACAAGTTCAGAAACTTCAGGGTGCTGGCTTTCATAAAGAGCAACAGCTGCTTAACTTGCGGTAATCATTTTGGAAATTGTATTTGTATTTTATGTGCTTTATTCCTTCTTGAAAGTGAATCCTTGTGTTGTTGCCAGATAATCAGAGCAGTTGGTAGATATGTAAAAGAAAGAATGAATTATCAGAACATGAGGTTGTGTTTTCTTCCTAAAAAGCTGCACAAATTATACCTTTTTTCCAGGGGAATTCTAGCTTCTTGTGTAAGAGAAGAAGGTTGGTAAATAAAATACCTAAAGATTCAGAGTTTCCAGTAGTTTCCTGGGAAGCTGAATTCATGGCTTTAAAGCTGTGAAACAGGCTTTAAGGTAGGTTCGTATTTCTGAGGACATGGAGCACTCTAAACATTATTCATTAAGTAATACAGTTGTTCAGACACCTGTTTACATCTTTTGAAGGGATATGTACTCTGTTGCCTCTAAGTGGATGTTTAAGACAAGGAAACCAGTGCCTTATGGCCCTGACTGGAGATTGCCCTTTTCCCTTCAGGCCAAGGGAAATAACTGCAAATTAGAAATAGTTCAACTGAAAATAAATTACAGGTCTTATCTCTGTGACTTTTTTTTAGACATGCCTCATGTCATTTTTTGAGCCCCGAGTTAAACGTTTCTATAAAAGACAATGATACATAGGTTTGTGCTGAGCTTTAAAATTGTGTTTGTGTGCACGATTCTGCTACTAACAGCTTTATGGAAAAAATGCAATGCATTGAACTGCACGTTGTCATAATGAGGTTTAATTTTCATCTCTGCAATGGACTTTTTGAATTAACATCTTGTGTCTTATAACAGTTCATAACTGTTGAGAGGTTAACTTGCCCATTTTTCTGGGAACCTTCAGTGCTGTGGTAACAGGCCATTGAGATATCTCTGTGGCTATGAGTCGTTCCCAGTCACACAGGACAATCCTACAACTCCTTTGTGTGTTAAGTTCAATTGTAGGAACCATTAGCTGTGAGGTTTTTTTCCTGATTTGGAGTGTCAAATCAATATAATTTGGAATTTCAAAGATACCGTTATAAATTGTGAAAATTGTTTTTGTTGTTTCCAGCATTTTCATCGGCAAGAAGTTCTTCAGTATTAATAATACATGTGCCTACACCAAGTATTCCTGTCAGACACTTAAATGGGAGTAGATGACAAGATATGTGGAGGAAAAAAATTGTGCTACCTCTTTTTGACATGGTGGTCTCTCTACCTAGCTGTGTGCAGTTATAGCACTGTTTGGCTAAATAATTATAAAATTGGACTGTCTATCAAGGCTAAAGAAATAAGTTTACTTTTGTAATATATGTATTATCCATATTTCAGTTTAGTTAGATTTTTGTCTCTGTTCTTGTGGAAGTTAGTAGCTGCAATCCTTAAATCTATTTTCAGTAGCTTCCTTTAAGTGTTTTAAATTTCCCTGATGAAATTCAAGATAATGGCTCTTGAGAGGAAAATAATAGGAAAAGGATTTTTTGGTCCCAGTTTAAAAATTGCTCTGAAAACTTAAATATAGCTCAGAAGTGATCATTATTTAGTGTTTTGAACTAATATAGTTTTGTCTCATAGTCTTATAATGAAAGTAGTTTACATTACTAATAAAAATCCTGCTTAATCAACAGGGATGGCAGCAGTTAGTCTAAATTATGAAAATGTTCAGGCACGGTCTGGAATCAAGTGGTGACAATTAAGAGTTGAACTGCTCTCACTGAGAGGGTGAATAATGTCCTCTTTTTATTTTTCCCCACCATTCTCTATTTACTGTTATCTCTCTCTGCTCTGAACTTTGTGGTTCATTATAGGGCTTCTGGGAACGCCGCCAGCGAGATGCTCCTGATTGATGGTTCTGAAGCCAAACTTCAGGGGCTCTTACAATGTCTGTCAGCTTCGGCGTTGCTGTCTCCCGGGATTGCTTTCAATTTGTATCATCCTACAGCAGGCTGTAAACCCGTCTGCTTCCTGTTGTCCAGGAGTTTAATGCAGACCTCAGAGCAGCAGCAGATTAGCGGCATGCATAAAGAAAAAGCTACTTGGGGACTGAAAGTCAGCCGCAGAGTCCTGTGGGGCTAGGACTTCAGGTAGTAACTTCGACATGTCAATCTGGATTAGATGCAGGCTAGAGCTGGTTGCCAAACATAAAATGATTTTGTGGTAGAGGAGAAAGATGGTTTAGTCGTGTGCCTTTAGGATTTCCCAGCAGGTGGAAAAGGTAAATGGAAAGTTTAGCAAGTGAAAATGAAGGCTGTTCTTGTTGACTGCCTTGCAGGTGTAGTACTAATTAGAAATCATAATGCTCCAAGAATAGATTTTCTGTATGCTTCAGATAGTTTGCTCTGGAAATGAGGACCTCTGTTTCATTATGTGAATTAAAAAATAAAGGCATGAAGAACACATAAATGCAACAAACCTGGGTTTTTTTTCCTTCTCCTGTAGTTTTAAGACTGTGCACAGTTATTATTAAACTCTTTTGCAAGAAAGTTATGTGTAAAGTATGATAAACTTGGAAAAGAAATGCCACTAAACCTATAGGCGTGTCTCTTCTGTCCAGTTCACAATTAAAGAACTAACAGTGCGAACTGGTAAGAGTAAAATGTTGATAAAAGGTTGACCTAAATCTCCTGAATAACCGGTGGGCTTCATTAATTGGATGTGTGGAATGGCAATTGAACAGCACCACTGTCAGCAGAAGATGCTGGGTGTGCTTTTATTTCCCCTTTGGAAAAGGGATATGAAGCCTGGCAGAGGTCTGCCATTGGGGGTGAGTGGAATGGGTTTTGTCCAGGCGTTTTGTTTTGTGTAAGGCTGCTTGCGTAGCCTTGCGCCGCATGTCAGAGGAGGGTAATGTTGTCTTTCGGGCAGTGCTTTGAGGTCTTTCAGTAGAAAAAAAACAGAATAAATGCCAGCTAATTTGTAGTTACTCCTCAGAAGCAACTAGTACTGGCTCCTGGCAGAAGTGGCTAAGTCATTTGCTAACATGAAGTGAGGATCGAAACTGGATCAGAAATACTAAGATTTCTGTACTAATTAAAGTATCCAGTAAAAATACAAGCAGTGTTATCTTCAGAAACTTCCAGGAACCTGAGCTGATATATTCCTGCTTTATTTGACAGTGTTTCTGAGGACCAGAAGAGTAAAAATACATGTGCCATCTCCTCTTCCCTCCCCCCATATGAGTTAAATTTTATCTATGTGAATACATTGTTCAATTCCTGACTTTTTCCCCTCAACAATGTGTTCTGTAAGCGTATAAAGCTTTCTGCATTAGTTTTAGTCTATAGTTTGTGTTGTCATTTTTCTATAGTGTTAAGTGATTTTGAGTAGATTATAAACATGCTTATCTAACTTGTGCAGCCTCACACTCAAGTATTTAGTATTTTAATATTCTACTATATTTTTTTAAAATCTTTTTCTTTCATAACTACTTAGTTTTACCTTCAGATTTTAGTAGTTTAAGCATTTAAAAAATACAAATATAAAAAATAGCTAATTTTATCCAATATAAAGGCAGCAACCTGAGTTCTTTTCAGGTGTACTTACATAGCCAGTTTTCCTTTTGAATTATTTTTGCAAGATGCTTTCTTCATTGAGTTTGCAGCTATCTTGTAAGGTCAGTTGGAAATTTTTTTTTTTTTTCCCCCTCAGTTACAAATATGAACAGTCACCCATGTGTCCTTCTGATGTAGGTCAGTGGAATGCAAAGTTTGCATTTAAAAGTAAAAAAACTCTGAAGAATTTTTTTTAGCCAGTACGTTTTTAAGAACATATGTTCAATGCCTGTTTTATAAAGTGCGTAGCTGACATTCAGAAATTATTTCCTCAAAAATGTCTTGTTTTCCGCCAGTGGGTATCAAGCACAGGCCTCATCAAAGGTCAGAAAATATTCTCAAAACAGTGTAGCTTCTTAGCAATTTAAATAAGAATTTGTATTCCTTCATGTTAAATATTAATACTAGTAATATCATAAACCCTCTTGCATCTCACGGGACAGAAAGATTACTGGGTCAAAAGGATGTGTTTTCTTCCTTCCAGGCAGTATACCTTTATGAAAGCTTCAGCTGAAGTGAGTCTTTTGCATATTTATTGACATTTCTTCAAGGAATGCTTTTTTTCCCCCTGAGTCTATCTACTTATTATGAAGGTTTTGGCACCCACAATTATTTAGTCAGTATAAAATATTTAAGAATGTGATTATGAGTATATTTTGTCAAAATAGAAATTATCATACTTCTAGTGGAAAAAATATTTCAGTTATCTAAGGTTTTTTGCAACTTTTGGGGAAAGACGTTTGTTGTCTCAGTATTTTTCCACTACCCTTTAATATAAATGGGCAATAGGATATACAGCTTAATTTGATTTTCACCTTCAATATATGAAGATGTTTGGGGTCTTTGTTTTAGTACATGCAGCTTGCACCACATTTTTCCACAAAAAGAGTTAAGAAAGCAATCAAAAATTTTATTCATGCTATAAAGAAGTATTAGTTTTAATTTGCTTTTTCTGCACATAGCACACTCCAGTAGGGGATTTTGTTGGTTAGTAAGCCCTGTGCTTTGATTTTGCAGTTAAATATTTTCATTGCAAGTTAAGGTGTATTGTAGCAATCTACAAATGCAACTACAGTTCCCAATCTATTTAAGTGTATCTGCTGAATAACAATAGCCTATTTCCTGATTGCAAATAATATGCTTATCTATGTTATGTTTAATTTATGTGTAATTTATCCTATTAGGTAAGATTTGTGTTTCTGCTGTAAAATTGTATTAGAAAAAGCCATGTGGGTTTAACAAATTGATATCTTACCTGTTCGGTATGTTTAGACAATACAAGCTGCTGGGTTCCTGTGAAAATAGTTTCACCAAGACCTACTGCGGAAATTCTTTCCGAGTATGAATGCCGATGCAGAGCTGTGTGCTGCAGCTAAGAAGTTCCTGCTTTCTAGAGGCTTATGTGGATTTTCTGTGTAAACAAGCATTGTCCAAGATCATAAGCAGGATAAGTAACTCTGTGGTTTTCAAGGGTACAATCAGAGGTTCTTGAGTCCTTGCAGGACAGCTGAAGCCTTGGAACTTAGATGAGTTTGCAAAGTCACCTGTGGTAGGATCGGATGATGGCCAACAAAATTAATGTTGAGTTATACCGTCCTTTATTGCCTAGAGCAATATTCCAACTGTTATTGTTAATCATAGCTACTGCTTCAGTTGTACACAAGTTGCATCTAACCTAACACTTGCAACAAAACAGCTTGGGCGTACAAACAAAAACTATGCCCGCTCACTCACACAGTTAACTGACCCATTACTACAAATCTAACTACTACTACTACCAGCACCTCCCCATAGCAACACCCTGGAAGTTGTCATCCCATGCACCACCCAAGGGGTGATGGGGAGGTATCTGCACTCATAGTTGCCATCAGCTGTCACTCAACTGGGGGTAATCTGACCGATGTGGACCAGGGCCCATATATGTAGCTTCTGAGAGAAAGACTGAAGGCAGGGTCATCTCTTCTGTTGTTGCAGTCAGCAACACCAGCATCTTCAAAAGAACTTCCCCAACACTGGCCTGCTGCAACTTGTGCATTGCATAGCTTGCTTAATCAGATATTTTTTGGCAGATCATGTCATTATGCAGTTAATTTTGACTATGGACCTTACAGCTCAACGGTTAGTTTTGTTTCTCTGTACTCATCTTAAAGCCACAGTTCAGACACTTGTGTCGGACAGTTTAAGTGCCACAGGAAGGCTGTGCAAACACCGCCACGGATCTTAGACTTGCATACAAGACTAGTATCTTGCCCAATTACCAAGTGAGAAGCACTGGTACATATTTTGTATTACAACAGCAAGTGTGTTTTCAGCCTGTAGTGTAAGATGGAATGTATATGCTACCCAGTGGCCTCTATATGGGAAGTATGAAAGGATCAGTATCTTCACTGAGAAGTGTTTAGTGACCCATACATCAGAAGGAGTTGAAAATGATTGCTGCAAATATCACTGTAAATGGCATGCAGGTGAGAGTTTGAGAGCTATTGACAGTGTCTCACTGCAGAAGTCTTCCCACAATTTTCAAAGCTGATCTTAATGAAAGCGAGGCATCCAGTTTGGCCATTCCTTTTGAGGCCAATATTTGATATACACTTGCGACAAATGTGAGAAAACTTGATGTTTGACATTGAATTAGTCTTTTGATAAATTGTAAACAGTGTCAAAGGCAGGTGTGCCCTGGAGGCTTGCTGCTTGTAGTCGTGGTTCTGGTATAGACAGGATAGGTCTCAGGCTCTTCCATAAATAGATGGAATGTATGCTTGTATCACTGGATTCTTGTATCCAGCTGCTCTAGGTGGCATTATTTGGATGCTCTTTATGCTTCCAGCTAAGTTTTTCCTTGGTGTCTTTAGTCAGCTCTGCCTCTCTAGCGATAAGCAGATTTTCTTTGCAGGTGCAAAGAGTAAACTAAGACTCCAGGAACATTGATAGCGTGCGTGTCATACGATACCACATCTCAGTGTGAGGACTAATTCTTTGGGTATCATTGTGAATCTCAGGTCTCTGTCTGGTTCCTTGACCTGTGCGTTCCTGTCAGCTCTCTACCAAAAACCTTCCTTTTCCTTTCCTGCCATCTCTGTCAGCTGAGGAACCGTAAGATTCATTGAAAAGACAAGGCTGGAAGGCATCTCGGTGGAGCGTCTGGTCCAAGCTCTGGCTCTGCTTAGAGAAGTGCTGACTTTATGAACAGCTTATTCAGGACGGGAACATCCACATCGCAGACCAGAATCTGTATTGTCCTGTTCAAAAACTTGCATGCTTATCTCTCAAAGCAAAAATAAGTTGTAACTCGCTGATAATATTTCTTACCTAGGATAGGGCAGCAACTTTACCCCCTTTTTCCGCACTGCATTTTGAGATAAAAGAACTGGGCCTGTTCCAGTGAATATGAGAGTGCTCTTCCATAAAACTGCATGTTGCTGTGATAGCTGCATTAAGAGTAATGCATGTGTTACTTTATAATTGAATGATCTGGCTGATGTGGTGCCTCAGTTTTTGTAGTCTGATATGCTGATTGCATGCTGGGACTGAAGCAGTATCAAGAAAAATTACAGAAGGAGATAAAAGACTGTAGCTAGTTGAGTTAGATATATTGAAACTGTTTTAGCAAACAGCAGTACAAATGGAGGCAATTGCAAGCTTTACCTAATGAGAAACTTTTTAGCCAGACAAGCCCTGTAAGTGACAGAAGGAATTACTTGTCTCTGGGTGAAACCTCCATGCCTACGCACTTCTGGGCTGTGTGAGATTGTTAGGTGGCTAAAATGGGGTTTCATTTCTTTCTTCAGAGTGAATTTTATGAATATAAGTTATTCTTAAAGGTACAAAATTTACCTGTAACATTTCTGCCAACATAATAGAGAATCATATGAAGAGATAGCCAATTTTGCTTTAAATGTGAAAGTATATTAAATCTGTAAATAGTGTTTATTTGTATGTTTGTAGTACTGCTGTCATCTGAAATGTGTTGACTGAATTACAATTCTTTTACTGTTCTTCTCCAGCTTTTGAACTGCAACATTTAAAATCATAGATATGTTACTCCTTTATTCATAGAATCATAGAATGGTTTGGGTTGGAAGGGACCTTACAGATCATCTAGTTCCAGCCCCCCTGCCATGGGCAGG
>JANHGO010000063.1:88611555-88644944 GCA_024606505.1 Aquila spilogaster | reverse complement strand
CTCAGCCTGTCTTCATAGGAGAGGTGCTCCAGCCCTCTGATCATCTTCGTGGCCCTTCTCTGGACTCACTCCAACAGGTCCGTGTCCTTCTTATGTTGGGGGCCCCAGAGCTGAACGCAGTACTCCAGGTGGGGTCTCACCAGAGCGGAGCAGAGGGGCAGAATCCGCTCCCTCGACCTGCTGGTCACGCTTCTTTTGATGCAGCCCAGGATGCGGTTGGCTTTCTGGGCTGTGAGCACACATTGCCGGGTCACGTTGAGCTTCTCATCAACCAACACCCCCAAGTCCTTCTCCTCAGAGCTGCTCTCAATCCACGCATTGCCCAGCCTGTATTTGTGCTTGGGATTGCCCTGACCCACGTGCAGGACCTTGCACTTGGCCTTGTTGAACTTCATGAGGTTTGCACGGGCCCACCTCTCAAGCCTGTCAAGGTCCCTCTGGATGGCATCCCTTCCATCCAGCGTGTTGACCGCACCACACAGCTTGGTGTCAACAGCAAACTGGCTGAGGGTGCACTCAATCCCACTGTCTGTGTTGCCAAAAAAGATGTTTAGCAGCGCTGGTCCCAATACCTACTTTACATACCTTACTGGTTTCCTTTCTCTTTTTAGGTGTCTTGGCTTTTTAATCCAACAAGAAGTGAAATAACAAGTCTAGATAGTGGAAATATAGATGACATTTTAAGTGAGTACTTTGAATATTATTTTTTTCTTTGTATGTCTACAGTCATCTCTCTCTGTGAATCTTGCAATGTCATTAAAGGAATACGCATACCCTAGCTTTTGACTATATGAATTGCAATCGGCATAGAAGTATTAAATGCCTATGTTTAGAATTAGCTGTCTGAACTAATGTATCACCTAACAAATTACTTCATTGTAATCTCAATGAGGATTTGAACTGTCTAAGGAAAATACCTGGTATCTTGTTTGCAGATGGGAATGTTTGATTATGTAACCAAAACCTGTCAAGAGAGCTTTTTAAAAGTTCCCCCAAAGAACAGCAGCAACTGAAACCCATGGTGATGGGCCTTAAGTATCTTGCTTGTTCAGCTATGCTTTCCCTCAGGTAAAGCATTGTCCTGATTCTGGTGACCCATAGAAAGGAGACCCATACATTAAACAGATGTGTATTCCTTGTCTGAAACCTTTTGGTCTGAAAAGGCTGCAACTTGCCTGTATCTGTTTGTCTTAACAGGAAAAGTTATTACATTGTTTCAAATATGTTAAGAACAAAAAAATCTTTATACTCTTTTGTTTAAATCTGTACTAGAATCAGCTTGCTATTGCAAGATTGCTTTGTGTAGTAAATGTATGATTAGGTGATACGAGATCTGTTTGTAAATACCTTTTATACAGTGGAAAAGATAAAATCCTTTTGTAAAATGTTATTCATAAAAGGGAATATATGCCAAGTGTAAGTACTTTTAAAATTCATCCAATTACTTTCAATAAATACTTTATGCCTTGGAGGTAACCCTAAATTTCTCCATGCTTGTTAATTTCCTGTTCACCTCTTGCATTGCTTGCTGATAATGAAAATCTTAAAGCCATAATTTTAATCAAAACTGTAGTTTTTCCCAGCCTTGTCAAGAGTTGTCTTTTCCAGCATGTTTTCTTTTCCAGGCTTTCAACATCTTAATCTTTGCTTGTAACTGCTTTGTAACTTTGTCAATAGTGCAAATTTGTCTGGCAACATTTTTGCTTTATAAAGCTGTGACTGATACTCTATAGTTCCAGTATTTCTTTCACTTTTTTTTTTTTATAATGTCTACACCACTACTACTACTAAAAATCAATTCACAGCATGGTTGTTATATTGTGTAAAGATCACAATTTACTTTGGGGCAGGAGATTTATCCTTCTAGTTTTGATATATTTTCCTTTTTTTTGGTATGTGAAAAATAATGTATAGGAACATTATTTCACTACCTCATCATATATATCCCTATAGTATTGCATTTTTTTTAAGTGTCCCTTAGCATTTTTCTTTTTTGGGGGACTGAAGATTTCTCTGCTACCTTTTGCCTCAGTATCCAGCTTCTTGGCAAATAAGGCAGGTAAGGACCAACCAGAGCAAGTTGCACAGGCAGACTGCATGTTAGTCATTCTTCTAACCCAAACAGTTGACATTTCAGCACTTAACTGTTTTTTTTTAACACTTACGAATAATCTAGATAATGCTTAAAAGAGTTGTACTAGAGAACAACTGGCTTTGAGTGCCTTAATTTTAAATCCAGAATTACTTTTTGTCTCACGTGTCACTTAATTACTTCTTTTGTGTCTTAATACCTTAAGTATTGACATTTTTAATGTCCAATATATCAATAAAGTCAATAAAATACTTGGCTGAAGGCCACTTTCATCACTTTCCCATTTGATATAGATTATACTTCAGATAAGATTTATCCTATCAGTTTTCTAGCAATCAGACTAAGCTGTATGCTGTATAATCTAGAATTATTTGCTTTTATAGTTTTTGTGCGTATTTTTATAATCTTGGGTAAAAGCACTAAGAAGTTTGCCTAACAATGTGACATTGTGTTTTTTCTTTTTCTTTCCTCTCAGACAATGCAGATGTTGCTTTAGTTAATTTTTATGCTGATTGGTAAGTTATACAAGTTTTTTTTCTATGTTTCAACTTCTGTCTTTTGAAAACTGTCATGTTTAGCTATAGTTTTCTAATTGAAAATACAGTGGTATGTTGCTTTCAAACTAGTTCGTTCCTGGTTTTTTTAGTGTCCTGATTACATCCCCTTCTGCTGTTCTGCCATCTTTTGTTTCATTCAGGGCTCCTATCAGAGGAAAAAGGCTTTTACAGTAGTATGGAATAACATGCTATGTAATTTATTTTTTTTTCCTCTTAGCAAGACAGATTTAATTAACTTTTTGCTCCTTAACATAGTCCAAAGTATTCCATTTTTCCGTTTTCTTCTCTGTTGGTCCCATGCGTGTGTGCTAGAAAGAAAAAGGCTTGAAATTACACTAAAACCCAATTTTTCTCTAATCTGGAAGACCTTCTAAGTGGAGGACTAGAGAAATTATAATTGAGGGATGAAATTTGAGCAACTGGAAAAGGAAGGAATTTGGGGCCAGATTGGTTAGACATTATGAAAGACATACTCAGAGGGAACTGTTTACTTTGGGGGGGGGGCGGAAATTGCATACAAAATCATTGTTAGAATTCATTTAAGCACCATACCCCTCTTTTTATTGTGTAAGAAGTAATTTTAAATGTTATGTTCTGTTCCATCATTAATATTTTTGAAGAATCTTTAGCAAGGAAGAAACCAGAAAGGTATTCAGAGAAAACAAAATTTAACATGCAAATTAATATAGAAAATAAGGTTAGAAAAATAAATCATTTTCTGTCTCCCTTGATTAAAGTAATCTTGGATGTAAATAGCTTTGTAATGTAAAGCAATATTTAAACCGAAGTACTATACTTTAAATATTCCCCTCCCTGCTGTTTTGCTTTGTGAGCATAAAATGTTGGCCTTCAGAATCAAAGGTCGTGTAGGTGATTAGACTTCTGATTCCTTTCACCTCTTTCACATCCCACTCTATGTCTAAGTCTGTAGACTTGTGTGGCGTAGAAATAGCAAGCGTACAGAGCTTTATGTGAAAAATTTGTCTTTTGGCGCTTTGTCTTTACTAAGAATTCATTCAACTAGTAGCAGGCTAATTTTAATTGTTTTTTAAAAGTGATTTTGAAAAATTCATAGCCAGTCTTTTCATACAGAATGAAGTTCTCAATAAAGATGTTTTTAATGCCTTCATTTAAACTTTGCGTAAAGATAGACATTATACCAATCTAAATCAGTTTAATAACCCTTGTATATACCTCTGTCATTTTATAGACAATTTTTATGTTCAATTAGTTTGCATCTGTTCATTTGCTTCCACAGACTAAATTGATAGTAGGCACATTTAAACCAATAGAATTTTTCTTTAGAAAGGCTGCATTTGTTTACCAAGTAAGCTATTTGTTTGAAATGTCTTTCTTTATAACGACAGTACAACTAAGTAGCTAAAGTAAGAAACTAGGTCTAATCTCTTACCTGTTCTGTATAGAATTATGCTATAAAGGCTGTCTTTTAAAATAAGTAAATAAATGAAACTGTTACGATTGTGATTTTCAGTTTGTGATATGCACATACCTGGTGAATCATGTACTACTTCAAAAGGTTTTATTAAAGATAACCAAAGAAAGCAACCCTACGGGGAGTAAATTTAATACAGTGAAATTTGGGGGGGGGGCTTGCCATTGAAAAATCATTTTTGGATTTTGCAAAAGACAAACTGCAGGAGGCTAAAGATCCATGTTCTGATACTTCTGTGATAAAGGGAAGATACCAATATTTTAAAACTTGATACAGCAAGGTAACAAGCGTCCTGTTTTAGGACGTTTTTAGCACGGCTCTTTCTGCAAATCCCCACTGTTATCAAATCCTCTGTAGAATAGGTTTGCTTTGAATTTAAAGATTTGCATGTGCTTGCAAGTTGATTCACATTAGAGTAAGCCATAATTTTAAAAAATTACAGCCTTAATTATGATCATTACATGTAGGCATTCAGTAATAACCCCCTCAACATAGCATACTGCCAGCCTATGATGTAATGTGACCTTTGAATGAGAACAGATCGGTTTCGCTGATGTGGATATTCTGCTCTAAGGGAGGAGAAGAATGAGGGACAAGGAAGCCATATGTAACATATACATGCTACGTAATGTGTAGCGTACAGTTGTACTGCCCAGATTCAGGTTTCTTTCAGAAAATGGCCTTCAGCCCTGTTTGTATTTTGAGAGCAAATCCTGCCTTTTGCCTTGAATGTTTGCTGTTGTAGTCGTAACAGCATCCCCAGGCTATCACTTGTTAAGTTTAAGCAGGGCTTCAGTGCAGGCTGTTTTATTGCAAGTCTGCTCCATGAGGTCTCATTCTGACAACTTCTACAGTGCCATTATACATATTCAATTTAAAATTCTGCCATGTGTTTAGAAGAACAGAATATAAAACAATTTTATTGACATATTAATAATGGGCTTGTGCACTAGTGTAATCCTAAACTCCCCAAAGCCACCAAAGCATCTTTGCAGTCCTACAGCCTTTTCCATGGGCAAAAAGAGAGGATTTGCTTCAAAATCTGACATGACTGGAAGAAGGGACCCATGGGATTCTCTTGGTTCGTAGTGCTGTAATAGCAGTCTGTTCAAATTCTACCAAACTTGAGCAATAATACAGTAAGCAATACTTATAACTTCTATTGTTGACCCTTATAAAGTTACTGCTGTGATATTTCTTGAAGGTGATGGTGAATATTGGAATGTCAACAATCCAAGTAACTTCTTTTACTATATTTGTAAAATTACTTCACTGGCAATATCTCAGGTAGAAAAAATAAAGAACAGACTTTCTGAATGGAATATATTTCCTAAAGGCTTATAACTGATTAATGGTGTTTCTTAAGCAGGTAAAGCAGGGGGCACATCTTGAACTATATATTCTTTTACAATTATTTTTTTCCCACCTGAATTATTCAAATTACTTTTGAACCTATTTTTGTCCACTCAGTTAGTGGGATGATTACAAGTAGATGTGCTTTTCCAATAGCTTTTCTTTCTTTTTTTTTTCTTCTTCCTTCAAAGATTGAAATATTCCCTGAGTCATCAATTAAAATATTTCTAATTAATATTTTGAAGTTATGATTTTGTGTTCTATCCACAGGTGCCGCTTCAGCCAAATGCTGCATCCTATTTTTGAGGAAGCTTCTAATGTAATTAAGGAAGAATATCCAGATAAGAATCAAGTGGTGTTTGCTAGAGTAGACTGTGATCAGCATTGTAAGTAAATCCTCCTTTAGGTTTTTCTGTGCTATCCTGACAGTAAGTTACCAATTGTATGGAAAAATATGCTAGACAGCAATCTAAAGTGTAGCTGTATCCGCCCCATCATTTAGACCAGAGTTGCTTGTATACATCAGTGAACAACTTCTTCCAAATTTGTCAGGACAATCTCCAGTGTTGCTTTCTCACTGTATCCATAAGCATTCATTTATATCAGTTCAGCCTATCTCACTTAATGGGGAAAAAAGGGCTGGGATTATAAATTGAATTGGCTCACTGAGGTGTCAAAGAAGCACTAGTGCAACAAATGGTGCAGGTCTTCACAACCAAGAAGAGGAAGGGGTAACCTTCCATTGTCAGTATCAAGAATATGTTCTGCTCAGGTCTTCCTTCCAATTAGGAGTCATGGTGGACTGTAAGTTGCCTTTCACACAGCCAGGAGGGTATCAGAGCTTTTCTGCTTTGCTGTTTGTACACATGCCAACAAATGGTTCCCTGTTTGGGTTTTTCCCCTGCCCAGAAATACATGAAAATGATATGCCAAAACTTACTCATTTTATGCTGGTATTAATCCCTAAAGTTGCTTTTTAATCCTATAATAAATAAAATGTAAGGAACGTCTGCTGCACATTGAAAGACAAATGGATACCACTGAGGTTTTTGTTACAGTACTTTTTATAGTATAGGATCGGCTGTATTGTTTTATGCTTCTGGAAGAACAGCATTTGCAGGCATAATTTCTTTACAGTGGCTTGTGATTCCCAAAGAGTATTAATAGCAGAAATTCAATTCTACTCAATACTGATTATACTGTCTGGACTTTACAAAACTGTTAATTTCTAGAAAGGATCACAGTTAGAAATGTGAGGAATCACTGCACAGAGTTATTAGTTTGTATCTGCAGCATATCCCTGAGACTTACTGTTGACCTAACAGTTGTGTTTTAGTGCTCTGTTACAAAAAATCTAAAGAGAGAACATTACAGGACAGGAAAAAAAGTCAATTGCATATCTATGAAAAGTAACTGATTTCATTTACATTTTTCTTTCCCATTTTGACAATCTAACTTTTTTGATGTTAGAGAAGACTTTTTTTCTATAATGAGAATTCTTGGCTTGAAGTGTCTTTGGTTCTTAGTTGCAGATTTAGACGTCTACTTGAGCCTCTTGCACTGGCACCATTTTGTGCTCTGTTTTGTATGCATGCCTGTAATTGCCCAACAATAAGAGCACCTGTCTTGTGATCTTGAAAGGGATTTCAAGCATAAAAAAAACCCCAAAACGTTTAAGGGAGCAAACAGTATCAATTCAGTATCTGAAATGTAAAATAAGCTGATTCTTCAAACTGTCAGGAGTGGCCAAGGAGATTCTGTTTTGTCCCTTCCCAAAGATCAGTAAAACTAATTCATAACCACAGGAAACTTAAATGCTTCTGGGATTAAATCTTTGAATCACTGGGGTATGGGACCCTCTTTATAGCCTCAGCTGGAAAAGAGGCACAACAGTATTCACCCAGGCAGGGTGTGTAAGCAGCCTTGAAGCATTCAGCTGCCTTCCTACGTTGTAGTGGTAGGGATGTGTTGGGGAACTGATATAAAAGTTTTAACTTAGGTGTTCTTGAACAGCAGTTACATTAGACACTGTTATAGAATCTCCTCCTCTGAGCAGATCTACTGCCTTGAATACAGTGTAGAACAGCGCACTTCTGTAACTGCCTGGAGCATTTACAGAGCAGCAGCAGAATGGAGAGGTGGGACTAAATGTGCTTCACAGGATATGCTTTAGTTTCCTGGACTTACAAGTCCAATAGTATTTTTTCTTTCTCATTATAATGATGTCTCTGTTAAGTGAATGTTTTCCTACTTCCTTCCTGAACAGCCTTTTCTAGAATCATAGATTTTTGGGGGGTTGGTGAGGGTTTTTTGGTTTGGGGGTTTTTTTGTTTGTTTGTTTGGGTTTTGGTAGGGGGGTTTTGGACCTGGAATACCTTGCCAGATCTCAAATACTTGACTACATATTCAGCTTCTTTCTTTTTCACCCTTGGTGTTCTCTTCTGCTTCCAGTCATCTGTCTGTATGGTGTGTGCTTGGGAGATCTTAATGAAAAGCATAGCATAAAGTAATTCAAATTTGCCATCCCTAAAAGTCAATTTTCAAGTAAGGTGATGAAATCCTCTGGAAGAGTATATTGAAGATAAAGCCTGATATGCAGTCTTTGCTGAAGTTTTCTTATTGAGTTTTTTGTCTGTCTTTGTTCTGGGATCTACTGCAGGATCTACACAAATAAACTGCCCCTGATCTTTGCAATTGTAGAAAATAAATGCAGTTGTAGCAAGCATTCTGATTGGTTTTGTATCAGCTTATTAAATGAGTCACTCTACATACTTGAAATTACTTTTGCATATATTTTTGTGTATATTCTACTGCTTTTATCAGTGATAGTTTCTCAAATTAACTTGAGTCAATTGAGGGGGAGGGGGGAATTAAGGATATTCATACTTTGAGTTTACTTAATTTTTATGGTTGTCCTTAATAAATAAGTCTTATCTCAGTGTTTAACAGTCTGTCTGGCTCATTTTTTCATTGAGTCAAGATATTGACAATGAAATTTTCTATAAAATTCTCACAAAAGACTGTAGTAAAATCAGCCTGTGTTGATTAGTTTTATTGTTAAAGTTTACATTAACAGCTGAAGTCCTCATTTTGTTTGCTGCAGCTTTAGTTAGTTGCTTGGGTAACCCAGAGGGTCTTTGGGCTGCTGGATGTCAAGTGTTTAGCCATGAGATGTTCTTGTCTTAGCAGTTATGTGCCTAAGAAAACCCCCCTCCCGCCCCAAGTATTTGAAACACTTTAGAAGCTTGTTCCTTAATCTTCTCCTCATATACTCATTGAATTGAGCTCATCAAACCTTGTTATGGAGAGCTAAGGCCTGGGTGGAGAAGGAGATGCTACAGCAGAGAATGTTGTCTTCCTTCCCCTGGGAGTAGGTGTAGTGGGCTAAGTAGTATGAGGCAGCCAAGAGTTTTGGTCTTTCTTTTTATTACTGGAATACCATGAGTTCTCTGTATTTACTCTGTGTCCTTAATTTAAGAAGTAGATGAGCATGATTTCTGCTGCAGAAGCTGTAAAATGTGAGAATTAAAAATAAAATCCTATAATGACAGACCAAGTCTTTTTCCCTAATTTGCATTGCTTTTTTTGAATTAAAATAGCAAAGCTGTATATGTCATTCCTGGTTTCTAGTGTTTTTGCTGTGTTGTAAGCACTGGTACATTTCATGGCACACAGTTACTGGGTGTGTCCTAAAGTTTCAAGTATTTTAACTTTGATTTTAATGTATGTAATAGCAGCTCTTCAGTAAGAGGGTGAATGCTGCTATATTATCCAGCTTGGGCCTGCTGTAGTAGTTTACTACATGTTGGAGTCAAAATTGTTATTGTCTTTTTCTTCCGGTTTTACCTTTGTATTTTTGTATGTGTTTCCATATGTTAGCAACACTAAACAAACACTAGAAGGTTTATGCCTGCAAATTTCATACCACTACTAGTTAACTGTTAGGATGATGTTCTAGAGATGGTGGATTATTTGCATTACAAATGCTCTGTTTCTTTTTGAAGCCAAGGCTCTGTAGGGAATCCAAATAGCTGATTTCAGGCCACTCAAAAACAGCTTTCAGAACGGTCAGCCAGGCATAGATACTTTCCATTTAATGCACTATTATTGAAGCACACTGCAGGGCCCAACAGCTCACACCAGCTTCTGAGGGTAAAGCAAATTAAAGAGAATTATTGATGCACTGCCAAATGTTTGATGCTTAATGACAAAACCATCATTCTGTCTGCTCTTATAGCCAATATAAAGATGTTTTTCTGGAAGGTGATAGGCCCCAATGTGATTAAATACAAACACTGAATATTAACACTATATTAAGCCTCTGTATATGTTCTATTTTACACCAGTGTATAATATTGTGGAAGATAACTTCGATGTTTCAGCTATAATTAAGTCATCAGGCTGTTTTTAAGCTGATATGGAACATACAGTAAAGGTAAATCTGATAGAGCAGGTAGTTGAAGCAGGTATTCTTTCAGTTTCCAAGACCTCATCCTTCTATAAATTAGAAATATCTAAGTTCCACTACATTGTTTGCTGTTAAATTTTTTGGTGGTTTTGGTGTGTTTGATTTAGTAATTCACTTACCTTAAAAAATACGCACCTCTATTTTAAGTGTAATACCTAGTAAAAGCGACCTTCCATATAAAATAATAGAAGATCTTTCTGCATATACATTATTAGGAAGGTTTTGTTTTGGTGGTTTGGGGTTTTTTTGCTTGCTTGGGGGTTTTTTTTCTTTTTTTATCGTTTGTGTTAAGCAGCAATGTTGGAAACTCACTTCCTGTTTCTGTTCTCTGTGAGTGAATATTGCAATATAGAAGAACTCATGTTTCTGGAGGAGAGTTTGTATTTTGAACAGTTTCTCTGAATTCAGTGTTAGGAGTTATGGTACAGAATTCTTAAAAATTAAAGTATATGTTGAGGGTTTAATTCTACTGCACCATTATTTCCTTTGGTTTCCAAGTTAAAAAATAAAAAATAATAGCTGGTTTCAGTAAATCTTTGTGCTTCCAAACAGAAAACAACTTCTCACTGCTGGGTTGTTGAGAGGTGTTTTGCTAGACAGACTGTTTAGGGAACTATTCTTCGTTCTTTCAAAACACCCATGAGTGGTACTCTCATTCACTACTGCGAGCTGCTGATCTCTCTGGGTCTGGCCATTCCTGTAATGTGTGCTAATGTTAGTCTTCAGAGAGTTATTTAGATTGTATTGCTACTGTGCCTTTGGTAAGCAAAATAAGTCAGTATAATAACAAATTTGGAGGTTCATAAATGAACTATAAATGCAACTGTAAACAAGCGTGAGGATTTCATTGCATTCCTGCCACTTTGCCTGGAAAAAAAAAAATCGGTCTGAAAGAGTTATCTTTGGATAAAATAAAAAGTGGAAGTGATTCGGAGAGGTTGTTGATGGCTCTCCTCAGGAGAGCCATTTTGTTAGCCTGTCAGAAAAGGTTATGGGATGCCTACTGATGAAGCCCTGCTAAGAGCAGGCATGGCTGTTGTGAATGCTCCTTTGCAGCAGAAGGTGGTCTAGATTTGCTGTTACCCAGCCTCTTAGTAGACAAGTTTGATGTAGAACATTGATTGCTTTTCTTGTACCTGTTTTGGTCCATCATACGAGTCGCCAGTATCACAATCACCGGGGTGGGATGCCTAGTTTAGATGGTCTTCCAAGTTCTTTTCTAATTCTGCTTCCTGTGAATATTCCCAGGTCTCATGATTGCGTGCAAGTGTCATGAGTTTAACTGGGGAGAATTAATGCTGTATTATGAAATAGTTAACAATGAGGTGAATGTAGTGCTGTATGTAGGCAAGTAGGAAGCAAAAAGGCCTTTTTAAGTGAACTTGAGAGAAAAAAGCTTGCAGAATAATCAGTAAAAAGGTACCTATCAAAGACAGATTTCATTTCTTATCTGTAGTGTGCCCTGGCAGGTGGCCTGAGGGACTTCAAAAGATGCAATTGATCTCAAGTGAGCAAACAGAATACTCATTTGGTAGTCCCAGCTTCAAATATACAGCTGAAGGAATTTGGTACCTTTGAGATGGAGGGTATTGCATAATGGTGAGGAAGAGGTAAGATGATTTGACACAAAAAAAAGATTAGTGTTAGTTCCAGTAAATTCAGGCTATATATATGTTTATGTAGCTGTGTAATTCCTATAACCATCATTTAAATACAAAATTAGGAAATGCAGTAGCTTGGGCTCGTGCTAGCTCTTCCTCAGACAACATGAAGACCCTCCTTAGAAAAAGGGACAATATGAGTATTTTCAGAAAGTATTTTAATGAGGTTTGAGTTTTGGAACTTTGATTTTCTTCCAGATCATTTTTCAGGCTGTTGTAGTCCTCTGTTCGGCATGGGAATTGCTTCAAGTGGTGCCTTATATTATGAGGTGGGCATTTAGGATAATTATCAGTATTGTTCAAATCCTAGTGGACACATTTTTTTGAGACGCAGTCCTGTAGACTTAAAATCTAGATATTTGTTTGGTGGTGGTATGAATTATGACCCTGGAAGACTAAGACAGCAGACTGAGTTAACGGTGGGGTGATACCCTGACCCTTGTAAATACTGCTGGTCCTTCAGTGGGAAGGACCTTTCTTTTCATAAGTACATTGTGGGTGGGAGCCTACATCAATATAGCATGTCTTGGTGCAGTTTTTCAACATATCCTTCATCATACGTTTAATTTTAATTTAGTGACAATGGACTTGAGATTCTTGGCGATGTGATCTGATATACTAGCTGAACTCTTTGGACAGTGTGGTGTGGTGTTAACCTAGGACAATGGAGTCTGAGGCATTCTGGGAATCAAGTCACAGGCTGTGTGGTCGCTTGAAGCTGTAGCTTGGGTAACGTGTATACGCAGCTATGTGAAAAGCCTGACGCCCCCAAAAAAAGGGTTTTGGCATTCCTTTGAGTAGAGGAACACACGCTGCTCAGACAACAGAGAAATGGCTGACAGTGCAAGAGAGATGATAAAGATACGGATCACAAATGATAGCTCACGAAGCATGTTTTCTTGGAGGAAAGACAATGTCGGAGATGGTCTTAGAAAACATGGGTGTAAGAGTCAGGCTTCATGTAAAAGTTTCTTTCAAAACAACAATAAAAGCTGCTGTCTCATCTCTATTGTAGGCAGCAGCTTTCCTTTCTCTTCAGTAGTTCAGGAGGGGTACCAAGACAGTGCATCTATGAAGAGAACTGAGTGACTGAAGACATTCCTGTTGGAGTTTGTAGAATGAATAGTAGAAAATAGTCTGGGCAGTTTAGAAATCATTGTATGCCAACAGATATACATGCAAAACAGGGAGGAAAGAATAATCTGAATTCAACAGTCATTGCTCTGCTTGAAATTTCTGATTTGTAGATGGTAAGAAGATGATCAAGTATGTCAGTAGCTTCCTATCATAACTAATGTGAAACTATTCTGGTAGCATAGACACTACGCTTGCAATTTAGTGATTAATTGGGCAAAATACAAACTCAAGGTTTGTACCTTTTAGGTACCTTAGTACCTGAAGAACACGTAAAGTTGTAGCTGGGAGACTTTTTTTTCTTTCTTTAGGTAGGTTACCCTTATCTGTTTCAAATACCTCTTTTCATCAGAAAATCGGCAGTGAGAATGTCTGGAAATATTTTAAAATTTAATTTAGGATTTACTATAACTAATGCAATCTATGAATGAGTTCAAACAATATTCCATGTATTTGCATTGTATATTTCCAATTTTAAAAGGAGTATAATTTGGTAGTTGCTCTGCTTGTGCTAACTCTACCTGTATCAAATGCCAGGGCTTAATGAAGCATTTAAGGTTTACTCTATTTGACTTTTGAATGAATTCAAACAATTTTTCATGTACTTGCATTTTATATTTTGTAAAAAGATGGTTTTCAAATACTTACTTGTGTAGGACTGTCATCTCTCTGTGTTAGTTCAAATACCAGTATTCATGGAATCTCAGTGTAATTTGTAAAGAGCATGCAAGTTCTGACTTACGAAATAATGTTTGAATTCAGTCTCAACAGTGGGCATTTTATTACCATAAATTTTTTTATACCACTTCAGCTCTTGATGAAGATCCACATCCCTTGGGACTTCCATCTCCATCTTGGAGAACCTTCAAGACCCCCTGAATGCCCTTTCTGCAGCCCGTGCATCCTCTTATAACTCTTATAACTGTGGAAATAACTTGAAGGAAAAGTCCGTGTTGTAACACAAAAGTGTGGTTTTGGTGTTCTCTTGCTGTGGAGTTCTGTAACGGTAACAGTCTTTAATCTCAATGTGTTTCTGCGAAACCTTGATATGCAGTGTTCCTTGTCTCTTATCAGAGCCCGGTCAAGTTTTGATAGACTGGCGTACCATCAGACCAAAGGTCCTTCTATCAACAGGGCTGCCTGGTTTGCTGACGTTGTTTGTCTTCCGCTGAGCAGATAGAAAGTGATTCTTCCCCTGCTATACTTGCCACCTTCTTCCAGGCAGCTCTTAGGTATTTTTAACTAAAAAGTGATGGAATTTAAAGGAAGAAAACAGTATTGATCTAATACTCGTTCATGTTGAATATATTGGCAACTTCCCGTGAGAAATTTGTATTAATTTGAAATAAAAGTACTCTGAATTGAGGACATAAAATGTCTTACCCTTAATTTTGACTGTAATTAGTACATTAAGAAACTCTTCTGGGATATTTAGGAAACAGGTCAAGTCCTTTCTTAGTCAAAATTGATAGGCTGAATTCTGTGATATTTTATAGCGATGCAAAGCTTGTTCGGAACTGGGCTTAGCTGGTGAAGCTTTTAAGCTTACTGGTTTGAGGGATGTTAAAGAACATTTTTGTGGAGTAGACCTGGTTCTTATTCCTTTACTGTGCACATTTTGTTTTCAGTTCTCAGACTCATTTAAGTTGTGCAGCTGGTACAAAGATTGTTTTCAGTAACTAAAGCTGCAAGAGATTAGTAGTGTTTTAGCAGCAATTAAAACTACTGATGGTTGCACTGAGAGTTCTCCAGTCAGCAGGGAATTCAGATTTTTTGTTACCTCTTAGAAGTTCAAAAGAGGTGGAGAGCTTTATGTGCTGCAGGACAGTTACGGGCACAGTTCCATAGGGGAATGACTTATTTCCAGTTGCACAGGGTTTTAATTTCGGTTTGCAACTGAGAGGTGTATGTTAGCTGCCCAGTATCAGCAATTTGCTAATGACAATTGACTCTAAATAATAGTTTTCACAGGACTTCTGTCTCCATTCTTTTTAAAAAAAGAGTAAGATAGAAAGCAAATCTGCTTCGTAGTAAATATGTAATTGAGAAGGAAGGACATTCTTGTCAGAAAGGATTAGTTTTTACATCGTTCAGTGCTGTGCCAGATATGCTGATGGACCCTCATTTGGTTGCCTTCCTGCTGTGGGCCGATCCAGGTCACCTGAAGTGTACCCTTTGACTTCTAAGGAGTCATTGAAAAGTAAGGGGACACGCATTCAGCCCACACTTTGGATGCCTTCCTCTCTCTGTTGGCTGGATGAAACTTGTCTGTCTCCAAAGGATAAACCAGTCTGTTGAAGTTTGCTGTCCCTTTCTTTCCTGGAGAGAGAAAGGGAGAAGGGGAAGCGGGGTGGGTGTGGTTGACTGGAATGAGTCACCTCAAAGGATTAAGCAGCTCTGCAAAGTGGGCAGACTGCTCATATTTTGAGATTTAGTTGGATTTAGGTACAAACATGATTGAGGTTTAGGTAAACTGCATCCCACTCTGCAATAGAGGACACAGTTTTCACAGGGGCTGTGAGATTTTTTTGTTTCTAGATATATTTCCGGGGGGGAGTGAACAGGAGGGCATAATTAAACAAAGCAAAAGCAAAAAAAAAGTACTTGTGGAAATCTACTTGACGTTACATGCTTTGTCTCTATTGTTTGTTTTTAGTCTCATTTTCCTAAGAATCCAAAGTGTATCTTGCTTTGTTTCTCCAGTCCTTCCTCAGAAAAACTCCTTGAAACTTTTTGCTCAACTTCAACCACACCTGAAAGAGGGATAGAGCATTCAAAGCTATTAAGTACTTAAACTTTGCTCAAAGCAGTTGCTGGGTATTGGAGATGCACAGAACCAATTTCTGCACTGTAGCAAAGGTTGCTCTAAAAACTCAAGGCTGATGGATCCTGCTCAGTGTGCCTTGAACCCCTTGCTGGTTGGTTACGTATAAGTTTCCCTGTCAAGGCATAGCTGGGAACTAGCTGCAACACCTATTGCAACCAAAGTGGAAGAGGGACAAAGGGACACTTGAAGAACTCTGGTGGGGTGTAGTGAAGAACCGGATTATTGCCTTAGTAGTGGTTGGAGATAAGGGGCACGGGATGCACATTCATGGGAAACTGGGCTTTATTGCTCCTGCTCGGCTTTCTTTGCTGCTCTTCTAATTTTGCTGTACAACTTCTTTCCATTTTTTATTCTTGTTTTACATTTGTAAGTCTTGTGAATAAATAACTTAAATAACTGACCTGTTATATAAAGGTGAAAATAGCTAGTGCTAGATGAACACAAATACACGTTACTTTGTTGTATGAAACTCTGTGCGATCCAAGTCTAGAAGAAAGCTGGGCTGTGTGTATAGATGTGAATGAAGAACTGTCTTGAAGGGAATGCTGACACTGGTTGACCAGAGAGGTGTTTGCCTTAATTTGGAAACCTGAGATTTTGCGTTCGTTCAAAATCTGAACAGCTCAGAACTGTGCAGTCTTCTGCCCTTCAGAGGCTTCAAGAAGTATTTTGCCCAGGCTTCATGTTCTCTAAAATTTAAGACGTGACAAGTATATTTCCAGCTCTGTAATTGAGATAAAAGTCATAGTGAGTTTAAAGAAAAATAGGGGATTATTTATTTTATTGAAATTTTCTCATATGGATTAATTAACTGAGATTTGGCAAGCTTTTTAGATTCTCATGTTCTTGTTATGCTCTTAAATTGGCTTTCCTAGTTGTTCATAGGAAGTGTACTGAATGAATATAGCTGACCAAGCAAGTCTTTACTTACCCCAGATTTTGGTCATTATTTATTTCATTTTTTTATGAAGATCAGTACATGTGAGAAATACTGTAGCTGTTATCCATTCTCTCTCCTGTGGTGGCGTTTGGTTTTTGGGTTCTTTTCAGTTTGCCCTTGTTCAAAGATGTGGCACTACTGGTTCAGAGATTCCACTTATGTGTGCATATATACATGTATAAGATACCACGTTCAGTGTATGTCTGTATTTGTAGGGTTTGGGGTTTATTTTCTTAATTTCTTTTTAGCGGATATAGCTCAGAGATACAGGATAAGCAAATACCCAACTCTGAAACTCTTCCGGAATGGAATGATGATGAAGAGAGAATACAGGGGCCAGAGATCTGTGACAGCAATAGCAGATTATATCAGGCAGCAGAAGAGTAACCCTATTCGGGACGTCCAGGATTTGGAAGAAATTAGTTCTCTTGATGTAAGTCTTTCAATTTTATTCCTTCTAAATATATTAATTTTTTTTTAATGTTGAACTGGTGAAACATAATGTATTTGAAGTACATATTTACTTCTTCCTTTTTTTTTTTTTTTTTTCCATTCAGAAATGTGGTGAGTGCTTTTTGTAAACTAAGTGGAAAACTGGGTCATTTCCAGTATTACAAATTATTCCAATATAATCACTTTCAACTGCATTCATTTTGTTACAGTAACTCCACAACCAAATTACTTATTTTACTTTTAAACATTTGAAAAGAATCATATGTTGTATTTGACAAGATACTTCTAATATTCCTCACTGGAAAAATATTCACAAGGATGCTTCTGAATATTGAAAAGGCAGAAAAGAAATAAATTCTGCACAGTTATTGACTGTTGAATGAATGGCACCTCTCTATTTAATATCCTTAGGGAGTAATGATAGTTTTTGATAATTTAAGGTAAGTTATAATTTAACCTTCGTTTTTTACAGCGCAGCAGAAGAAATATTGTTGGATACTTTGAGCAAAAGGACTCTGACAATTACAGAACCTTTGAAAGAGTAGCGAATATTTTGCATGATGATTGTGTATTCCTGTCTGCCTTTGGGTAAGTTTTAAAATCTGTTGATTGCATGACTTCATTATTGAAATTATGTTAATGAGTTGTATACAATTTAATTGAATGGACTTCTTTAATACTTTCAGTGTGGCATAACTGAAGAGACTTAACAGATAAATACAGAGAGAAGGATAGGAGAAGACTCCTCCTAGCCTTAATATTTGCTGTGAGATCCAGCTTTCATTTTTTGCCTCCTGTTTTCTTTTTTCCACTCTTTGTCAGTATAGTTTAAATGTAACTGGGGAGGTTTTAGGGGAAATGCTAGACAGCTGTATCCCAAAGGGAGAGAGGAGGAACAAGTAGGGAAGAGTTTGAAAACTCTTTGGCAAAAATTTTATCAGCTTTGCAGACTGAGTAACTCTTTTTTTGCAACCTCTTAAATTTTTTTCAGTAAAATATGACCATTTTTTGTAGGGTGTTTTTTTCCTTCTTTTTGTAGGGTTGTTTGTTTTTTTTTTTACTTCCTTTTTTCCTGTAAAGAATAGTTCAGTAGTTCCTTGTTCATATCTGCTTGATGTCAGGGGAGAGGACCTTGTTCCAGAATGTCCGATTTCTGTGCCTGGGTCTGTTTCATGCGAGTTCTATGTCACTGCATGTGGTAACAGTTTAGAAAGGCAATTGCATTGATGAGCTACATAGTGTGAATCTAGAATAAGAACCTACAGAAATTCAAATTTCTCCTTGTTATACAGATTTACAGCAATATTTTAAAATATTAAAAAATCTTCACTGGAAGAAGAAGAACAAATTGGGAGTGATTCCCTTTTTAAGTAGCATAATAAAATGCAATTATAGATTCTTTCTGCAGTGTTTAATGTGCCAGCACCGCCCAATTTAAAGTGATTGGGCATTAATGTGAATGCAGTGGTTTGCAGTCTTGTAAATCTGTGGTCTGCAGGTCTGCTGGTCTTATCACCAAAGAGTGGCCATTATCCCAAATGTTTTCTGATGAGTTCATCCATGCTTGTTCTCAGAGCAACCAATCTGAGTTATTAGAATTTTAAATTATTTTTTTGTCCCCTCGTATGACTTTTCATTCTTTTCAGGAATGCCTTTTAAAAAATCATTACTTTTAAGTAATGAAAACAATACTTTTAAGATTCTCTCTCCTGTTGTTTGAGTCTGTTCATCTTTGGTTTGCTATTTGTAAACTTTGTATAATGAGAAATAATCTCCCACTGCTCAGTGTTAGCATTTGGTTGTTGGATGCCATTCTTGAATTAGTTACTATGGGGCTTCTTTATTTTTTCTTTTTGTTTTCTTTAGTTATAAGCAATAGGCAAACATAATGGAATGGATCAGAGTTTGATTATTTGTAACCTTCCCATGTAACTACAGATTGCACAGCAGGCTTGTCATTATTCTCTTCTCCAGACTCCCGTCCCTTCCTAGCCTGAAGCTGTTAGTGTTTTAAAGTGCAGCCTTCCAGACAGCAACCTTGGGAACTAAATGTTTTCATCTCTGAGTGGCTGTGGCTCTCAAGCTTCCTAAAAAATTATATGTGAAAAGGCTTCCGAGGGAGATACTAGCTATGTAACAGTGTTTTCTATTCAGATCATATATAGCAAAATGTTTCATGGAGAGCTGGCACTGATGACTCGAACTCTTCTGACTGAGCATCCTAACAGCCCCTGGGAGGGATTTCTGGTTTTGCTATGGACAGAGTTCAACAGTTATATGGTTTGGGAGGTATATGGTAACATGAGCTGTCATGTTCAAATGTCTAGTAAGCTAAAATAAATTCAAAACAATCAATTTGACAGGAAAAAATTACTTCGCTAACTTCTGTCAAGGCAGAAATGTTCCCTGCTATGCCAAAATTATTCTGGCTTTAGGTAGTTGTAATAGCTTATTTGTAAACTGTATTAATGGTACATAGTTGCAGATCATCTTGATGCTTAAAACTATTCTTAAATCAACTGATCCTTACCGTTCTGTAAGATCTCGGGTAACCACAGAGCAAGATTAATGAGAGAAGACTTGTAAGCAGAAGGAGATAGGAGGGATACTGATGAAGAGATATTAGAGGTAGATTTAGAAGTAGAACGAGAGAGGGATAAATCTGAAATGTCTGTAGACATGGAGGAGAATGGCATTGTGCCATTGAGCCATAGCATAGGAAGCCAAATGCAGAAAACCAAAACAAAGAGCCAAAAAATACTTTTACCTTAAAAGGCTATGATGAACTGTAGGTAACTCATGGAGGAGAGTGACTAATCTAGGAACTGTTTTAATTTTATGTTAGCAATCAAATACGGGGGGGGGGGGGGAGTGGTCCAAGAGGTTTACCTTCTAGGTTACCGCTTCAAGAAGAGGCAAAATGCTAACTGAAGTGTTTCCATTTTGGTAGTTGTTTTAAAAAGGTATATCTTCAGGCATTTGGGATTTTCACATCCTGTCCCCACTTTGACTTATCTGAAACAAATCGGTCACAACTGGAGCTACTGAAGTGGCAGGAGACAGAAGAGGACCTTCTGGGTTCCACTGCAGGCGTACCCTAGAGCTTATATTTCGTTATAGATTATTATCAGCTTACCAAGCAGTGATTGGGCGGGTGGCTTCTATGTCTCCACTTTCTTCTTATTCAGTGAAAGATTATCTGGCATGCAAGTGGTTTACCTCAGTGATGCTGGTCACAAAGAAGCCTAATTTCACATTCTGGGAGCAGTCATCATGTCTAGAATACAAAAATGCATTTTTAAAATACACGTATCTAAACTGGTGCAAATACTGATAAGTGTGACATACTATGCAAGGTGCCTTTTGTATGTGATAAGAAAAGGATAATTGGATCAAATTAAATAAATAAAACGTAGGTACTTTGAGTTAAGTCTTACGATGTCTTTTTTTTTTTTTTTTTCCTTGGCCCTCTAAATTGTTCAGACCCCTGGAAGATTTACCTCACCTTGCAGTGAGATAAATTGAGATATTTTTACTTCTCTTTTTTTCCTCCCCCTTACATCTCTTAATCAGTCTTCACCAATGCTTATATTGAGTCTCCAGAACAGATACTATAATTGGAGAAGCTGGAACACTTGGCTAATGTTTCCCAGGGCTGACATGCTTTCTTTTTAGCCTACGGTAAAAGGAAAAGAGATGGGTAGTACATTTTACTCTTTTGTGGCATATGCAGCCAATCAGTTCTGTCTTGCCAGCATGAGTTATGTTGGAACAGCAAGGCATGGGAGAGAAGAGAGGAGGCCTCTTTTGCTGTCTGAAGGTGGTGAAAGGGTTTATTTTTGTTGCGAGCTTTCTTTCCTTGTTTTTTTCCATCTCCCGTGTTGGATGCATACCTGTCCCCATTTGTTTGAATAAGAAATGATAATTTGGGGGGTACAAGCTAGCAGCTTTCAGGGTGCTCTGTTGTGACTGGGATTGAGGAACCACAAAATATTCCAGAGGCAGGGGAGAAACTTACTAAGGTGACATAGAAACCTGAATACCGAGGAGGAACTGCATGTGTTCTCCAGGTACACACGTACTGGATCATCAGTGGTCAGAAGCTGCATGCTCTGTCTTGTGCTCTCTAGATCTGTTTTGAGGGTAAAATGGACAGTGTGGGCTTATTTGCTATCCATTTTCTCATTGCCTGTGCCAGTAGAGCACCTCAAAGCCCTTCTTTATCAGGGTAGATAAGACATAAATTTCTAGTGTAAACAGTGGAACAGGAAGAGTAAATGCAAATGAGAATCCACCTTTCTCACCTTTCCTTCTGTAAGACTAGGGGTTTTTTGGGTTTTTTTTTGTTTTTTTTAATTTACATGAGTATATTAATTCATTAACATTTTTCTCTGATCGTCTCTTATCCAAAATTGTACCAGCATTCATCACTTGCACTTTGATGCCTTTAGCCCACACTTCCAATCTTAGGGATACATCTTGCTGACTCCCTTAATGCCCTCTCATCTAGCCAGGCCAAGTTTCTGTGGAGTCACTTTACAGTTTACTTTAAAGATCAAGGATTTTAATTCTCAAATTTTGAAGGAAAAAAAGAAGTAAAGAAAGGATAGCAAATTAAAATATGATTTTTGGTATCTCAGTTATTTTATTTGTCTGT
Organism: Aquila spilogaster; assembly: GCA_024606505.1. NCBI lineage: Eukaryota > Metazoa > Chordata > Aves > Accipitriformes > Accipitridae > Aquila > Aquila spilogaster. Next base: position 88,623,349 of record JANHGO010000063.1, on the reverse strand, counting down.
ACCAAGACATGCTTACTGGTTGGTTTGTTGTAGGGCTATTTCAAAAGCAGAGAGATTTAGCGGAGACAATGTAATCTACAAGCCACCAGGGGTAAGTGTAACTATGTATTTTATTCTGCTTATTGTCATTATATGCGAATATGAACTAACGGAGACTATATTCAAATCATTCAGTATGTCACTGCATCTCAAATCTTAATTTTATTTCATCACTAAATAGTGTGAGAAATAGGGTCATAGGATCTAGTGTTTCTGAGTAAGTGAAAATGATCTTGGTCTCATTTGTTGCCAATTAAGTGCACAAAACCTAAATCTGTCATTTTAAATGTCAATGTCCAGAATTTTATTTTTTTTTCTTAGAAATGCAGTCAACTCATCATGTGTATAGATACTTTGTGTGCTGTAGAAGTCTTAAAAATCTGTGAAGTTCAACAGCTGGTGCACTTCATGTTTTTCAAAGCAAGTGACAATTACTAAGTATTTTTCTGACTGCCACTTGCTAAGAGCTGTTCTCTTCATTTAAAAAAAAAATCAAAACAGGAATAAGTAAAATTAACTGTATGTTAACAAACTCATAAACATAGTTTTACTTAAGGAAAAATTCAGTACAGAAGAAAATCTGCAAGAATCACTTTTTAGAAACATAATTAATATCTGAAAATCTCTTTTCTCAAATTTAATGTATGAAAAGAGTTGCTTACAAAAGAGAAATAAACAAAAAAAGACCTCAGGGAGGAAGAAGTTTCAAACCTTTTTCTGTGAAAACAGAATTTATTAGGTTACCTAATCTGTATGGCATTTCTGAATTAAGGTGTGCTTAATCATGGCTACAGCTTGCGAAGTCATGGTTCATTTCATGTTAACGAAAATTGTAATTACATTAAAAGATGGCAGCACTGAATTCTGAGTTAAAACTACTAGCAAATAAAGGAGAACAATCATTTATTCATATCGCTTTGGCAAAGCACATGTAAAATACCAGTTTCAAGTCCTGTAAGACATTGGGAGGGACTTTTGGTGAGTCTTTGTAACTATTAGCATGAAGAAGCTTAATATCTGCATTTAGTTTATATCTAAATAGGTTTTTTTAGGTATGGAGATACTATTTCTCAACCTGACAGAAGTCTAAATAGCCTTTATTTGAAGCATCCCTAATTTGGAAACAAAGTATCTTTTCAATTCTTTTTAAGTTGTCTTAAGAAGTGGAGTTGACTGCATAAATGATCATGTATAATATTTCTTTTTCCTGTTGTACTTTTGTAACATAGTTAATAGAAATGTTGCATGCACAATGGTTGAACATTGGTATATGATTGGCTTTCAATATTTATATGGACATTGTTACTTTTATTTCAGGTAGGTAATCTTATTTGTAGGTAGCAATGTCATTTTTACTGTTTCTCAACTAGTGTATTTTTCTTTTCAACAGGAAAATGCTCCAGATATGGTGTATTTAGGCTCGCTAACCAATTTTGATTTGATTTATGCATGGACACAAGACAAATGTGTACCACTAGTTCGAGAAATCACGTTTGAAAATGGGGAGGTAAGAATCTTTTCTACCATTCTACTTCAGGGGGTTCTCAAAACCAAAATGTTTTTTTCAAGGTCTTTAATCCATACCAAAGAACTTTCTGCATGCTTTGCTTTTGACAGAAAATAGCTGTCAAGTAATGTCTTTTCATTCTTTTGGAGCTTTTTGATTACACTTGAAGTTCACTGGAGGCAGATTTGTGGTAGTTCCATACGATACCAAAGAAAGAGGTTATGATCATGCATATAGATCATGTAAGAAGTCTCTGTTGATTTGCAGAGTGTGGATACTTGGATGCTAAGAGTGTGTGTGTGTAAGAATGTGTGTGTCTATGTATGGGTGTGTAACACCTTGGGTAGGTTGTATTATTCATCTAAAGTAAGTACACATTTATACAGATGCTATGACTAAATGTTGATTTAAGATCTAGACATAAATGTTATTTAAGTGCTTTTTGCATCTGATATGACCTTGAAAAAAATGTTTCTAGTCAGGGTAGAAAATACTCATGTCAGCATGTCCATGACAGTTTGAAGGAGTAAAATAGTTGTGAACTATCCTTAAGTTATAATCAACTTTTAAAATTTAATGTTAAAGTTAGTAGTAGAAAAATGTTAATGTATTAACAACTTCCAAAGCATTATCTAATAAATAAGCACATTAAATGGTGGCTGACCATCTATGGAACTGGCAATCTTCTGGGAATTGTAATAAAAACCATGTGGTTTTTGGGGTTGTTTTGTTTTTTGGTTTTTGTTTTTTTTTTTTTTGTCAGTCTGTGTTTAAGCACTGGTACCGTCTTAATCTTTTTAGCTTCATGTGCTCCCCCTTGGGTTTCTATTTTTAACTGTAATTCGTAAGATGGAATTTGGGGGTTTGCTTTTAAACATCTCTTTTCTTCTCATTCTCCTTATTTTCTTTCAGTGCTTTTCTGTTTTCTTTTGTAACTTACTTCTCTCTCATCTATTTCCAACTCCATATTATAAATTTTTTTGTAAAATAACCAACAGAGGGGGAAAAAAAATCTTTAGAAAATTGGCATAGGTTTGTAGTATCTCAGGAGTATTTGTGCATAGCCACAGCATCTGCTAGGAACTCTGGTGAGGTATGTAACAAAATGCAGTATGTTGTCCATACTGGATCAGAAACCAAAGAATCAGTCATATGATTCGTTCTCAGTTTACACACTGAATTTTTTTTTTTTATCTTGAATCTGCAGTGTATGTAACACTGCTGTTCTGGGCATGCACAACATGTCAGGTTACATGACAGAGGGAGGGATAGGGTGGGATAGACAAAATGGTTCAAATACAACCTTCTAGTCAACCCCGCCAACTTTTATTGGAAAGTTCTGTTAAACAAATTTTAATTCCTCATTTGCAACTCAGAATGTAAAAGATGCCACATGTTAGCATGTTTAGAAGTGTGTGGTAGATTTTCAGTGTACTTTTCCCATGGTAAAATTGCATTCTGAGCCTTAGAAGCCAAGGTTCATCACTGTCAGCTTGTACTACATTGTGTCACGGTTTTTCTGGTTGTTCTCTCAACCCTTGATTCCTGTTTGCTTGGGCAGATATTTACAATTCCAGTGTGACATTTTGCCTAGCAACATTTGTTTAAAAATTTCAGTGCTGCCAGTACCCAAACAAATTTAAACATGCCAAAATTGAGATACTTCTGCCTGCTGAAATCCTATGGTATTTAAATGGGCTCTTAATGCATACTGCACAATGTTACAGGGTAAAAATATGGAGTGCTATGACTGTTAAGCTGTGTTTATGGTACTAGAATACCATATAAATAAGGTAAAGACAACAATTTCTACTACTGACTTCAAAGTCAATTTTAAAAATCAAAATTGGCCCCTGTAAACTGCTGGTAGATTTTTTCCCTCATTTTCTTTCTTAATGTTTTCATTATCTGGTAAGTGTCATGGGCAGTCTAGCCAGGAAAGTGCCTGATCTGAGCAGAGTTCATCATTGTGACTTTAGACAATACATAGTAATTGAACTCTGAAGCAAGGTCTTCTGTTTGAGAAGACTGTCCATTTGAAAGGCAGTCCCTGTACTTGACAAGAAAAGGCGGTTGGGATCAGTCGTATCACTCAGAAGAAATCACCGTTTAACCTGTAATCAGTCTGTTTAGTTTTATGTTGTATGAATACAATGAACCATGTGGTCTAATGATGGTGCTGAACGGTAAGTTTTTGAAAGGGTAAAAAGTTTCTCAAAGGCATACAGAAGAAATGTGGGAAGCTCAGATCTAATGAAAAATCTTTTGATACTCTCAGTGCCAAATGAGACAGTAGCTTTTGAGGGAGCAGTCCAAGGCAAATGAAATAGCTATTCCACTTGCCGCATCCTTATCAGTAGGACATGCTGTGAAAGCTGGAATAGAAAAGCAAACGAAGGTACTTTATAGAAACAGGGCCAAAATTAGCAAGACTTTCAAGCCAGCTGTCCTAACAACCTGTTTGGAGGTGAATCGATCTTGTGAATACAACTCATCACATGCAGATATTGAAACCAAGGTTGTCCTTTTAGCTGCTTGCAAGCAAGAGGGGAGCATAGAGCCGGAATACCAAACTCTGTTTTTGGGAGTTCTCCCTCTGGAAATGTACCTGCTGAAACGAGTGAGGAAACGGAGCCGTAATCGTAGTGGTACGAAACAGACTTTTTCCCCGACCTCTAATAGGAGAGGAGGCTGAGACCCAGCCAAATTCGTGTGTGTAAAAATAAGAATGACCAAATGTGATTAGTGGTTGGTTTAGGGATGGATTAGGAAGCTTGGATTTCATCAAGAGCACTGACGTTATGAGGATCTTTGCAAGCTGCTGTTAAAAGACCAAGCTTCAACTTAGCTGACAGCCTTGGTTTAAGGGAGAATGACAGCCATTTCATATACGCTATGTAGCTGGCTGCCTACTCGTATGGAAAGTATTTCTTCCAACTTACTGCAGATTGAAAATATCTGAACAAACTATTCTATTTGGTGGCAGAACCTACGAGTGCTACCTTTCTCAAAAAGCGTAGATTTTATTCTGATACAGGCTAGAATCAAAGAAATAGCAGCACTTCCTTGTACACCAGTTGTGCAAATGAAGGATTGGCAAGACTGTAGGCGTTTGTTACTGAAAAATGATTATTTCTTCAATTGGGCTCTAGCGAGTTGAGCTGCTGTTCAAAGGTGCCTAAAAATCACTTTTGAAGCAAGCAAATACAAGTTGTTCATGTTTTGTTTGGGTTTTGAGTAAAAGAAAAATCCTGAATAAATTATTCAAGGAGTTTCTATTTATCTGTCCCTGGACAGAGTTCTTTAAAAGGCACTCGAGCTGCAAGAACGCATTTCTATGAGGAACTAAAGCTTCTCTGTCCAGCAAAGGTTTTCATTTCTTCATCAATTTTAGTAATATACTAACCTGTGAATTTCATAATGGTGTTATACAGATGACCAGTCAGGACACACTTACTGGCAAAAGAGCAGAACTTGATCATAACTGATACAGCTATGTCATTAGCTTCTGCTTTTTCTTTTTACTACTTCTTCTTTTTTTTTTTCTTTTAGGATGGAGTTATTTACAGATATTCATTCATTGTGTTATCCTAAGTAAACACCAACTTATTATATGAGCCAAGCTAGGACCAGGTCTAGAATACACACTTGGCTTTTCATACTGTTTAATACTGTGCTGTTCAGGCCTCATTGCTGTTTCCATGAAGATGATGGGGTTTTTTCCTCAGAATTGGATTATTTCTTTTGAGCAAGTATTCCAGTGCAGGTGTATCCCTTCCCGAAATGTTGATAATGAAATAGCTTCATCCTTTTTCTGCTGTGTATGATACAGAGGAAGGAAACATAGTTAACTCTATCACTCAGGTATCTTAGATGAAGAGTCAGCAGTTAACATCTTTAGTACTGCGCTTTCAACTTTTTGAAGTAGAGATCTCACTGAATTTGAAAATTGCTGGAATCACTTACTTGAGTGCCCTTAAGAAGTGGAAGAATTGAGATTTGTTTTCTGTGCAGGAACTGACAGAAGAAGGCCTTCCTTTTCTCATACTTTTCCACATGAAAGATGACTTGGAGAGTTTAGAGAAATTCCAACAGGAGGTTGCACGTCAGTTAATAAGTGAAAAAGGTTTGTAGTAACTCCAGCTACTTCTTGTTTTTACTGGTATAATTTTTTTCAGGCAAACTTAGTAGAGTGGAAGCAAAGACCAAACAGAATCCTAGCTTTAAAGCTCTTGCGACCGAAGGGCTTTTTATGTACTTTTGACAGTGAGGACCCACTCCTGTGGAAATGATTTAAATAGATACACAATTTATTAGTAAGTAACTATTTCAGAAATCCTTCTTGTCTAAATGACTTCATGCATTTTGAGAGGGCATTAAACAAAACTTCAGTTTGTATTGTGGCCAAAAACACTTTAAGAAAATCCATTATTTTGGGCGTGTTAGTTGTTTAAATCTATTTTCAAGTTTTGCGTGTTGTATCTATCTAATATCTCCACCTTTGTAATACTTATGAAAGTGTTCAGGGTTTCAAGGTAATAATAAAAAAATATTAACATGAATTTTTGTCTGCTCACAATTTTAAGGTACAATAAACTTCCTCCATGCTGACTGTGACAAATTCAGGCACCCACTCCTCCATATTCAGAAGACTCCAGCAGACTGCCCTGTTATTGCCATTGATAGCTTTAGGCACATGTATGTCTTTCCAGACTTCAGTGACTTGTCGTAAGTATTTTTCTTTCTGCATTTTAATTTGAGAAGAACAAAGAAAAAGACATGCTCATATTTTAATCAGTACTATGATAGGAAGATGAACAAATCTAGGATAGGTAAGGCTGCCCATGTGCGATTCAGTGTCAGAGCCTTAAAGCAATATGAATTGGTGTGAAGCCATTGTTTAAATGGAGTTGCATTGCTTTATGCAAGAAGAGAATCTCACATTAAGTTTTTAGATGCCGTTCTTTTATTTTGCTATTTTCCATAGTAGTTAGGCATTTGCAGCGTGGCATGGTATTTTTAGTGGTGATCTAGATATATCAATTAACTTTAAAAGGTTTAAAATACTACATGGAATGTTTAAGTGCTGTGTTATGCAATAATTACATAAAATGCACCATGTAAGAATTCCCAGCCTTCTGGTTTGGTTTTTCCTGCTGTGCAATTCCAGTCTCCCTGCATTAGTCTAAACTCGGAAAGCTGGCGGAGAAATCCTTGTTGCACGGGTTTCTGAAATTTTCCACATGTAGCTTGGAAAATGGCTGATTATTGGCATGTTATCTGGATAAAATACGTGAGAGAGAAGTATCAGGGTGCTTAGGCGAAATGCCACTTTGATAATCCGCTTACATCAGCCTCTATCTCTTTATCTTGTACTGCCTTGGAAGCAGATGTTCTGTCTCCTGTGGTTCAGTTGAGGAGTGAAGATGTGTAAACATTATCTTCAGGGACTTTCAGCATGAGACAAGTGTTCTGTCTTTGTCTTCAGGTTGTGTGTTAAAATTCCAGTTTCTACCTCAAAGGAGGTGCCTGTGTATACACTGCTTCTTAAGTCCTGGTTAGATGCCTAGGCTTTGAGACTTGAACTTCTGCCCATTCATAATTTTTGCCCATTCGTACTTTTAAAAACTCAGGGTATTTCATTTTTGTCAAAGCCAAGGATTCAAAGCTCAGACTTAGCATGCAATGTGAACATAACCCCATGTCTAATTCTGCCATTCCAGCAGGCATTTTTCTACCTGAAATGTTGACATTTGGAAGAAGGGTTCAAACCTAGCTTCTCCCCATAATTCTCCACAGGCTTATTCTTAAAATGTAGTCCCTGTTTGATGTATCCCAAATAGTGCTTTTCAAATATCTAAAGCTATGTATGTGGAAACTCTGATAGTGACTATTTTTCTCCCTGTGTTCCTGTTTCTTTGGAAGACCATGTTCACCGCACATGCCAGGGCTTTAAAAAAAAATAGTGGGATATTTGCATTTCAAAAGCACTCTTTTTATTGTCACTTTTGAAATAGCCCTAAAATAAATTAATATCTCTCATAGGGGAATAGAGATGTTTAGTTTAGACTTTCATGTTATGTTTCTTACATGTTCTGTTTCTGTGAAATACTGTCAGAATAATAAAAGCTACTTGGTTGTTTGTATACCAGTTGTTACATACAAATGAAGAAGAGAGTGAGTGATGTCAGGATTGTAGACAGTTGCTTAATGATAAATAATTATTCAACCTTACTCTAGGAGATTGAGCTGATACTTAGAAATACGTAACAAACAGTTTGGAAACAAGGAGAGCTTGGAGCTCCTGCGGTGATACTCTTTTGCGTGTGTGTGTGTGGTTTGGATTTTTGTTTTGGTTTTGTTGGTTTGTTTGTTGTTGTTGGGGTTTTTTTATAATACATAAAATCTTAATTCTGAGACTTTCATCTACCTGCAAGGACTTCTGCTACTTTAGTACATTTTCTGGACTCTTTTACAAACTGGCCCCAGACTATCTCTTGTAATCTCAGTGCTGCCACCAACCAGTAGGCTTTGGATATGATACTTCCAGAACTGGCCCACTCAAATTTCCTCTCTCTTTAGGGAGTTGTCTTTTTTTGAGAATAGCCACTTCATAGGCAAATGAGACCACCGCCCATAGTCCTCATACTTTGGCCACCTGGCCCTATTCATCCTGCTGTTCCAGGTTGGAAACGATTGCAGGGAGTGTTCAACAGATCAGTTGTAGGTTCTCAGCAAGAACTGGTCCAGTTACAAGAGGCTGTAGGCACCAAATGCCCTTGCTGCATTAGGAGAGAAGAGGTTGGAGGGGAATGTCTCCAGCAGCGTGCCTGACCTAGAACAGGGCAGGAGCCTAAGGTAAAGCAGGGGATTCTGCTCTCCCTACAACTGGGCTAGAATGAACCCCCTTCTCTCCATCAGCACCAATTCCCGATCTTCTCTGGGAAGGGAAGAAACCCCTCAAAGTACCACAGCAATACTGATGAGTTAGAGATGTTGCTGTAGTGATGGCCTCTGACTCTTATTGTACTACGTTTTATCCACAGAGTTTTCTGATGATCTGAAATATTGCTGATAGCCTGTCTGACCACACTTTGTCCCTCTTTCCTAAATGTAGTAATTGGTCTGATGAAAGGCTCCCTGCAAAACCTGTCTCCATTCATACGTTACCTTTTGATTGCATGCATAGTGCTCATGTTACAGTTTTTTACCTCATCTTTAATATTTATTAGATCAATTCTTCATTTTAAGCTTTTTAGTCTATTTGACATTTCACAAATAAAATTGGATGCTGTAGTTTAGCACGTTTGCTGTGGGTGACAGTAGATGATCTCAGATTAGATTTACATTGATATCCTCTTAGCGCTTATCGCTAGTGTATATGCAGTTGCTCAGGCACTAGAGAGCCTTTCAAAGATGTTTTGTCAATACTGCTACCCAACTGTCATTTGTATCTGTAAACTGTGCATTTGGAACCCGCTGTTCCCTCTTACATTATGGTTAGTGGGGAGCTGAAGTGAGTATACAATGAAGTTATCGGCTAGTACAACTCTGTGGGAGTTATTGAAAAGATGAAGTACTTGCTGTGTTCTCAGGAGACAGTGGAAAGAAAAAGAAGCTGGTAGGATACTTTAACAAACCGTTTGGCTTCCTGTCCTCTATTAATCACCTAGAAGTGGACATAGTGTGCTAGATAAACAGAAGTTGGCTACTCTAAACAGTGCACTTTAAATCTTCTGTGTTTGAACTTAACTTGTAGTAAACATGTGGGTGTTTCTGTTGGATTTGTTCCAGAGTTCCAGGTAAACTGAAGCAATTTGTACTAGACTTGCATTCTGGAAAATTGCATAGAGAGTTTCATCATGGCCCTGATCCAACTGATGTAGCACCTGGTCAGGTAAGGTTACAACAAATACATTTAATTTGGCCATTTAATAAAGACCTTTTTTTTACTCCTTGTCAGAGCTGTACTTTCTAATACGTGTGTACTTTTAACTTCAGTCTCCCGAAAAAGAAATCTGTTTATAGAAGCATAATGTTGCCACTTTGGCTTGGCTCTTCCTTTAAATTCCTTTGGGTAAAGGCAGGGAGAGCATTAGGGGGAAGTATGGTACCTGTTTGCCTTGAATAAGGGAAGAGTATAAGAATATATATTTTCTCCACTGAAACAGAAGATCTTGGGCTAGATGACTGTTCTGAGCTCATAGAGCTGGTCTTATGTTCTCATGTGATTTCAGTGCAAAAACTGATGATACATCACAGATGCATTATTTCCCACACGACACACTGAGAGGGTGCTTCTAAAGGGAAACACCAGTTGATTGAATGTTTTATATATTTACTCATAGTCACCAATCCAAGCAGGAGGCAGATTATTAGAGCATCAACAAAAGACTGATAAGTGGTAATAGGGCTTATTACTTTTATTAATGCAGTTAACAAGCGGCATTAATAGTGGTCATAGGCTGCATTTGTCAGTTTGGTTTCCTCACTTTCCTGCTCAAAGGTTGTCATGCTGCATAATTACATGCCTGGAAGTTACTCCTGGGATCTCTTCAGGAACACAACTACCAGATCCTTCTCCAGACAAAGGAGCACCTCAGTGTTTAGTTTAATACAAGAGGCAGAAAAGAAAGGACGTTACCAGCCTTGATTCCCTCTGCTCAGCCCAGTCTTCTGTGTCTTGATCAGCCTTGTATCTTCTTGATAACACCACTCAGCTCATATGCTTGGTGTCATGCTGAAAAGTGCGAATGTAACAGCCTGTCAGGCAACCTTCTCATTACCTCAGGCACTCTCTAAAGAAATAACTGTTTTTACACACCTCTTAAGTTATACGTTGCATTGTCTAGGGCTCGAAGAGCCATATGGGTTCCAGAGGAGAGCTGGCACCCTTGTGTTGGGGTGCCTTGGGCCATCCCAGAACCCATGGGTGAGGGACAGAAACGATTTATGGCTACAGGCTCATTTTCCTGGCCATCTGTGGGATGTGGCAAGGGTGGCACTGTGCTAAGCTGTGCAGCCTCCTGTTGCCCTGCTCAAAGTTAAAAGATTTAAAAGCGTGAAAGCTCTGGAGGGCTTGCCTCGGGCCAGGAGAATGGCTGCTTTTGAATGTTGTCGTAACTCCCTGTGTTTCTCAGGAATTCATTGAGCAATCAGACTGCAAGTCAACAGGAGGAGATGCAGAAAACAGGGCTAGAGACGAAGGCATAGGTCAGGCAGTCGGTCAACTCAGAGCAAGACAGGCGTGCGTGAGGAAGAGACGCTCTGAGGCAATTGCAGTGTAGAGGAGGCTTGGCCAGGGAGGGAGGAAGCCTGCCGAGTCCCTGGATCCTGCTGCCTGTCTGGGCACAGGCTCGTTGCCTAGAACTGCAGGCTTGCTCTTGTCTCCGTTCTTCCTTGAAAAACGCACACCAAACCTGGGATGTTTCCCTTCTCATGTCCGTATGGCATCCTGCCAGCTTGTGGAAGATGCGTACGCATGTGCAATGGAAATTACTGGCCTTAACTAAACCGGAGGCTGCTGTCCTAGGTCATGTATGTCCCTTGAATTGCATGTTTGTTTGGGTTTTTTTTTTTTTGTTTCCATAGAAAATGAATTCTAAAATACTTTTGCAGCGATGACACTTTTGCCCTGGTGTATCTCAAAAAACAGCACGCAAACTAGAATATCTTCAAAGCAAATGGTAGACAGACTCAAATATACAGTGGGGTGCATTTGCAATACTTCTAAGTCGCTTGTACAGAAACTTGTGTGATGGCTGTTACCTTTGAGATGTGGCAACAAAAGGAATATCCCTGACTGATGGTACTTAATGAATGAATGTATGTGTGCATGTGTATTCCACCTATTTGGGACTTACCATGTGCCTTCCAAAAAAAAAAAAAAACCCCAAATCTCAATTTGTGAGAATGCTGGAGATTCGTGCACTCTCATAATTAATGTTAGAAGTTCATTGAATGGAGGTGATTGATTATTAAAATGAGTCTAACAAGCAATTTACTGTTTGTTCTGTTTTTCAGCCAATTCAGGATTTAGCAAGCAGCCCACCAGAGAGCTCATTCCAGAAACTGGCACCCAGTGAACATAGGTACACTTTATTGAGGGAAAAAGATGAACTTTAAAAACTTGAAATAATCTTGCAAGCCTTTCAGACAGCAGCATTGACTTGTGTGGTGGAAATAGTAAACCTATATTTTCATAATTCTATGTGTATTTTTATTTTGAATAAACTGAAAAATAATTTT
>JANHGO010000063.1:88589646-88605386 GCA_024606505.1 Aquila spilogaster | reverse complement strand
GCAGCACTGTTGACATGGTCTTCAATCCTGTCAATCTTCTCCTGCTGAGACTAGATGCAAAGGAATTATGAGTGAGGTAGCCTGCTGGGAAGCAGCAGTGAGCCAATACACACCATTTTAACGCCTGTAATCAGGGCCCCACAGCCGCTTTCATCTGCTACACACTGCAGCCGTGCAGCCTTAATGGTGGTTCATTAATAGCATCTGATAAACTGTGCCGAAACTACAAACTTACTGTAAAAAAATCTCAACTATTCAGTAGTAATATGGAGTGGGTATTATACAATGTGTTGCTGCAGTTAGAGAAAAAAACCCCAAACATATGATTTCTAAATCTTTTCTGAGTAGATGAACTCGTATTCCAAAGGGAAAAATAATGCAAACTAGCCTTTTCGTTTCCTGCTGAGTTTCACATTCAAAAAACCAATCTATAAAGAGCATTTATAAGATCAGTACCAACTCTCAACGTACAAAGCTGCACCAAGAAATCTAAATAGAAGTGTTCAATTATGACATTATAAACCACTGACTTAACTTTACAAAGTAAAGAGTAGTGACAGTACTGAAAATATACTTGATGTTGCTCTCTATTTTACTGTTTGATTTTACAAAAACATTCCATCCTTTCTCCAAATGCAGTCAGATTCCCCTGCAGCCTCTCTCAGAGAACAGCAGAGCGGAAGATAAAGGGGTTTGTGGGTTTGTTTGTTCCTATTTTAATCTCAGCGGTACCCAGGCTGGTTTATGTCACAAAATAATGAGACGGCTAACGTTCAGCTTAAAATATAAGGCATTCTGAACTTTTTGCCTCTTTCTAATTCAGAAACTGCTGAATCCACTGGCTCTGGTATCTTCATCTACTATCCAATCCACACACTTTGGATGCTTGCTATTATATCTAATGATGGTTACATGTAAAATCCAGAAAGTCCTGGGAACAGGAACTACTCCTTTTTAGCTAAAGCTGCTAACATTTAGGCTACTGAATAAAAATTTTTACGGTCCCCCTCCAGCCTAATGAACCTTGGTCTTTTTTCTTTTTTTTTTGTATATGTGAAGCAGCACATATTCAGCAGAAAGGATAAAAGCTAGCTTATCTACCCCAACTAACCCAACAGCAAGGAGATTAAAGAACTCTCCTAGGAGATGAGAATTGTGGATTTAAATTCCCTGTGGCACAGGAAGAACTAAACATTGGGAACTGGGTGTGGATGCTGAAGACCTTTTGGCAGCTTTGTGAGAGTAGAGAAAGGGCATGATAAAGGTGAGGGAAACTTCAAATTTTTCTAGTACTCCTGACTAAGCAAGAAAAAGCACCTAAGAAACACCCACCCTGTGCAGTGAAGGCTATCGTCACCATTACGATTAGAAATCGTAAAAATGAATGGGACCTGGGCAGAAGCCTGCAGTCAGTGCTGTAGAGCTTCTGAGGTTCAACTTGTGGCCAAGGGCACTGGCTAGAACATCAGTAGTTGCTCTGGTGACAAGAACTTAGGAGCAATTACCAGTACTAGTGCTGAAACAGAAGACTGTTGCCTCCTCAAAAATCTGCCTTGACAGAGCCTGAATCAACAGGAGAGCTACAAGGAGATCCTTGTAGCAATGAGTCACTGCTGTAGGGAAGGAAGAGCTGTTAGTTTTCTAACCAGACAGGGCAGCCGAGTAGTTAAACTAATGCTTTTGAACATTCCTCTTCTGCTGGCACTTGAAAATCAAAAGAAAACCTTTCACCTTACTGCTAGACAATTTGATGTAAGCATTATATGCATCATCTATGACTTTGGAAAGTATCTAATGTATCCACTTTGAAACTATAGGTGTATTTACCATAGGTCCCAAGTAGCAAAGACAGCACCTTAGTGCAGACATCTCGGCTCACTGTGGGTAAACTGCTGTGCTTCTACTGGCATTTTCCTGAAGCTCCTAACAGTGACTAGACTTCGTAGTCTTGAATATTGGACTGAATAAATTCAGTTAATGTTATTCTGCTATTCTGTCACGTTGATCCAAGTGATACTAGCTCAGTCTGAGTTCAGACTACAGGCAGAAGTATTGCTCATCTTTTTTTCCCCCAACTAGGAGTTAACCACTCGCCCTCTTTTTGTACAAGACTCTATCTAGGATAGAATGCAGAATTAATACTTACGCTGACTAAGAGAGAAAACTCAGTCACCAACTGGCTAAGCTGAATCAAGTCCTACAAATAAAAAACAAATGTTAGTTTGTAATAGTTGCTAAAAACAAGAGCACCACTGTGGCAGTAAGGGAGTTGCAACATACCTCTTCTAAAGTTTCCCAGGACTCAGCTGCATTTTCTTCCTGAGGTATTTCGGGAAGGCGGGAGTAGATCTGGATTAACCTTTGGGAGCCGTCCTTCACTTCCTTGTTATATAAAGTTTCTGAATGAGAAACATGATGTTTACAAATAAATGTACTGAATCAGAATGGAGGTGATGTGCAGCTTCTCACTCTTAATGTTTCTCGTGGATAAATTGATATTAAACCTAATTCAAGCCAAGCAACAGCCCTGAAAATGATCATACAGGGAAAAGTCTTACAGCACTAGACAGTTTCTTAAAAGGAAGTTATTGCCAAAGAAATGGATTCATTTCTATCAGCACACTTTCACAATCAGTTCTGAGAATGAAATTATACTCCTGAATTCAAAGTCAGTTAATTAATTTTGTATCAGCCGAGCTAAGAAAGCTGAGCTTGGGACAAAAACTTTTCATTTACATATGACACATAAAAACACTGTGCTTCCAAAACTGAACAGACAGTTATTCATTTTATGATTGATTATTATGCTACCGGTTTGATTTTCAGCTATTTGGGACTAAAAGAAGCTGGAGGAAAAAGCTTTTCAAAAAGTAAAAGCAGTGAAAACCAAGTAACATGCTGCCCAGCACTCAGTGCTGGATCCAGTTGGGTAACAGTACTGTGAGGATGACAAATGTTTGCAGCTCAGCAGTGTAAAGGAGATACTTTTGAGTATCTTCCTTTCTAAATCACTTAGAATGCAGAAGAATGCAGAAGACATTAGACAAAGTACGGTGGAAAAAATGGGCAATGAGAGACAGCTAAGTGGCGTGGGGGAGAGCAGATATAACGAACAGACACACACATACCTCTTCCAGTCAAAGAGACCAGTATCGAGCCACTACAGATGTAACGGACATGTGCATAATTATGGACAAGTAATTAAGTGGTAATAAAGAACAAACAAGTTTCGCTTGTCATAGCAAGGACTAAGGAATAGCTTGAGAGTATGAAAGGCAGACTGGAGAACGTATGCGTCTAAACACGGTGCAAAGATCATGTTAATTTAGACAACTTCCATGTCTGAAGGAAGATAGCTACTTTAGTAGGACACTGATGTTTCCTTCCTTGGGAGGGTAGTATCAAGAGAAAGCTTAATATGGGGAAGACAGGTTAGGTATGTCTACCAATACTAAAGTGTAAATATTGCATTAAAATCTTTACAAACAATGAATGTGCCAAGGTACTATAATAATGTTATAGAACTGTTACTACAACAGATACGAGTAATGGAAAACAAATAAAAATAATCATATTCATTTAAAAAATTAGTCATAGTGCATGCTTATTCATGGAATTAATTTAAGATAAAATAAAAATGATACATTTTTGTAACATTTGTCCATTTCTCAGCATTTTTATCCCAGGATCTCAAAATACATTAAGGACCTAATCTTCCTACTTTCAGATCAATAGAAGCCTAACATCAATGAAGCTGATATTCAGCCATAATTACTAAGTAAGCAGAGTAGCTCAGTAACAACAATGGAGTAAACGATTTGGGGTTTTATTTTGGGCTTGTTTTTCTTTCTAATTATTTCTACACCTTTTCCTTTAAGAATCCAGGAAGGCCCTTCACCTTCTACAATCACCACCTGTTCTTCCAGAACATATTTTTAATTTTTAACATCAGATTAATTAATGTTACATAATCAGTTCTAAAATATTGCTTTTCCCTTTTCAACGTAATTAATCATATATCCAAATGCGTGCATTTTTGGAGAAACCAATTCTGCTACATATTCTGACATTTAACATCGGCTTTGAGTATTTTGTTCAATTTCAATCCTTCACAATCCTAATTCAAAATCACGTTTCTTCTGCCAAGAAAAGCATACTCTTCCCTAATCAGCCAGATGCATGCTAAGTTGGTTGAAATTAAAATATTAGTAATTCAAAAGCAAAAAAAATGCTCACTAAGCAAAACTGCCTCCTCACAAATTATGTTCCCTACTCTGATCTGTCCTTAACAATCTATGCTGACCTATTGTAGAAAAGCACATCCTTCAAAGTACATAAATGATATTGAAGTTTTGCATGACACACATTCCAGAGAACTTAAAATTCTAAGTAGGTTTACACTGTTATCATTTTCTAATAACTAAAAATTAGTGGGAAAAAATTCCTCAAGAAAATTCTTTACTCACTTCAAAAAACTAAGGTAAAGAACAAGAAGGGTAAGAGAAGGTGAAGTCACATTTGGGCTGAAAGTATGAGTAAAAAATTTATATTCACTAGTTCATGTTTTATCAAGTCTAACCAATTTTAATAGAACTGAGAATGGAAGTGGCTCCACCAGTTCACTTACAGCATCTCCACAGAAATGCAATAATACAAAACACCTCTGCAGATTTCATACAGCAGCTTCGCACCTCATTACACTCAAGATAAAAATCTAATGCTCTGCGAGATTCAATACGTTGCTTCAAAGATTTTAGTAATTTTAAGAGTGGAGTCTCACCTTTTGTTAATATTTGTTTAAAATGCAATTAAATTCCATTTCTATTGGACCTCAGCTGAGGATGGTGAATGGGGGAAGGGACTACATCATATCACTGACATGCCTTCTAAATGGGCGATTTGAATTTGTAAACTCCTTCCTTCTCTACCAGATGGGAAGCAACATGCTACAAAGAACGGGCATACTGAAGCTCCTTTGATTAAGATCAGCAGCCAAGATTTGCTTTCAGGACTGCAGCCTCTAAGCACAAAAGAATAGGCAATATATTGCATCTGTGTTAGCAATTCAACAGAGCTGCTTTCACAGGCAGACAAACTTGAAAAAAATATCTGTTTAATTGTATTTAGTTGTCTGCCTGTCTGTATGTTTCACTTCAAATGGGGTGAATTATTTCCATATTCTTGAGCGGACTTGCAGGAGCATGTCATTCCAGGAATATTTTTCTGTTCTTCTCATCCCAATCTTCCTGATCAATTTCTTGTCTTTCTGAAGTGCTGTTATGCTCAATGTCCTCCATACTTTAAAGGTATTTCAGATTTAAAAAGTAGTCCTGTTCTTTGAAATTAAACTCTAGTTCCTATTTACCACCTATGTAACCATTAGAAAAGCAATAAGCTAGGACAAGACCTTTCCAATGAAATACCACAAAGTTACCAAAAGAAGAACTATTTTAAATTTAGTTCTGATCGTAACAGAGAAGAACTCACAAAGAGCCTGAAAGTAATGGCTAATATGGATGAAGGGGATCACTGAATACCAGACTTCACTATTCTAAAACTCAAAGACTGAAGACAATGAGCTCCCCGCAAAAGAGGCATCGACAAATTCAGCAAATTGATTAACAGAAACTATGGGGAAGAAGTTCCTAAAGGATAAGGGACTGCAGAAGAGCTGGCAGACACTAATAAAATAGGCTATACTGAAGATGACAGCAAATTGTCCTGATGCAGAGGAAAATGTTTATGGCATCAGCAAGAGCTCTTCAATGCCCTGCATATCAAAAAATTTGGCACACAATTAAGGTGAGTACAAGGAATAATATAAGCATGGAAAGTTAATATCAGAAAGACTAGGACATAAATAAATTGCAACTACCAAGGGGCATAAATGGTAGCAAGAAAGTTTCTGTGAATGCTTTTGAAGTTAGAGGAAGATGAAGTGTAAGTGCATTGCCAGGTAGAGAAAAAAAAAACCAAAACAGATGACCTGGAGGAAGATTAAGTCAGTCTTTATACAAACAGGTAGCTGTAATCAAGTATTTGATGCAATTAATTTAAACAAGAAAGAAAAAAAAGGATAGGCTGAAACATAAAGAGAACAGGTTAAAAATATTTAGATGAGCTAGATCTATTCAAGTCCTAAAGGTTTGATGAAATTCACTCTAGAGCATTTTAGAAACAGCCTCTGGAAGTTCAAACGTATTTCTGAGAACTTGAACAAGGGGGTCCCAGAGGACTGCAAGAGAACAGATTCAGTTATCTTCCTTTTGTGGAGGGGAAGTAGAATGCAGCAAATAGGCAGACTTTAAAACCCACAAAGATATTAGGACAAACTACTGAACAGTCAACTACAAGATGCTGAAGGTGTCGAGAAAGTCAAGATTCATATGTCAGAAGACAAATCAGTCTTTTTTATTGGCCTGGTAAGAAGGTAGAAATTTTTTACAATGAGGGTGGTGAGGCACTGGAACAAGTTGCCCAGAGAGGTTGGGGATGCCCCATCCCTGGAAGTGTTCAAGGTCAGGTTGGACGGGGCTTTAAGTGACCTGATCTAGTGAAATATGTCCCTGCCCATGGCAGGGGGGTTGGACTATATGATCTTCAAAGGTCCCTTCCAACACGAACCTTTCTATGGTTCTATATTTGATATATCTTGATATTCATAAGGCTTTCTGATACTACTGCACATGACATTCTCAAAAGCAAGCCCAGTCTTCAAATCTACTTTTCTCCCTCTTTGACCATTAGCTTGTTAATCACACTTGAAAGAGTTCTAGTAGTTCTTTATGTGGCAACAAGAAGGGTCATGAAATCAAATTTGATGGCAGGTTCTTCTACAATGCCATTGAGAATACTCTTTCAATTTTAAGACACATGAAATTTTCAAACAATTTTAAACAATACTGCTACTGCAGCAATCAAACTAATTACTGTTATGTGGAAAGATTTAATCCTGATGTAACCAACGTTCTCACAGATCATTAGCAGAGAACACCAGCCGGTACCAGGGCATAATAAGGGCTTGCCCTGAAGACAGAATGGTAGAACAAAGAATGAAAGACATTTTGTACAGAAATGAGGAAAAAACAGCAAACATGTCTGACTTGTAGCATGTTATAGTGTGTTTTCAAAGTCTTTTATTTAAATGGATTTATACTGTTTTCTGCTTTCCTGTCAGTTACCAAGTTAAAATGCTACAGAAGAGATGTTCCCCTGTATTGGGTTTGCATGGCAAAGTTTTGGTAGCAGGGGGGCTACAGGGGTGGCTTCTGTGAGAAGCTGCTAGAAGCTCCCACTATGTCCAACAGAGCCAATGCCAGCCAGCTCCAAGACGGACCCGCCGCTGGCCAAGGCCGAGCCCATCAGCAACAGTGGTAGTGCCTCTGGGAGCACAGATTTAAGAAGGGAAAAAACTGCTGCAAAACAGCAACTGTAACTGGAGGGAGGAGTGAGAATATGTGAGAGAAACAGCCCTGCAGACCCCCAGGTCAGTGAAGAAGGAGGAAGAGGAGATGCTCCAGGTGCCGGAGCAGAGATTCCCCTGCAGCCTGTGGAGAAGACCATGGTGACGCAGGCTGTCCCCCTGCAGCCCAGGGAGGTCCACAGTGGAGCAGATCTCCACCTGCAGCCCACGGGGGACCCACACTGGAGCAGTCTGTGCCTGAAGGACTGCAGCCCGTGGGAAGGACTCACATTGGAGAGGTTCATGGAGAACTGTCTCCCATAGGGGAACCCACGCTAGAGCAGGGGAAGAGCATGAGGAGCATATTACGCTGTCTGTCATATAAAAATTCTTGTCTTCTTGATGTTACAAGCACTAATACAATGAAAATAGCCTAAATGATTACTCGCACATGATCAAGCGATTTGCAGGAGGAAAAAAAGAAGTCAAGTTACTGTGAAACATGAATGTAAGTATTCTGCTTCCTATTAACAGTCTTCTATTTCAAGATCCAAGGCTATGGGATCTTTCTCAGGGAAGGCCACAGCTATTTTATTTCTTAAGATACTTAATTAGAGCATTGTCCACTTGTCAAAACTCCGTCACAGGTCATGAGAAAAGTGTGGTGTAGGGAAAGAAATCCACTTCTTGATTAACAACTATTATTCAACTGAAATCTCATTTGCTTACTTCATTTATATCTGGTTAGAGAAAATGCGGACTGGATACAACAATATAGATATAATAGATACAGAAATGAAATTCTACTACCTCCTCCTACAGTTGCAGATCTTGTTAAAGAGGCATCCTCCTGTCCTTCAAGTTGCCTTTTAAGTTCTTCTGCAGATTCAGAATGGAGCTGCAGGAAGTCTTTTATGGCAAATGAAGCTTCCTCTTTAACGGGATTTATCATTCGCTGCAGAACTGAGATGTCTTCCTGTCGGACTCGCAAACAGAGTTTCTCCATCTCTCTCATATTGGCACGAAGTTGCTGTAACAGTTTTAAGAGTTATTTTTTAGGTTACTACGTAAGAGCACCAGACACCTTTAGTGGTTGGGAAGCAACTATCATCTTGATTATCTTTAAATAATCACTAAAAGTGCCATTCCTAAGTTTTAATAAACTAAGACCAAAAAAACCCTCAAAAGTCCCAGGTTTCAAGCAATCCCTATGTTCCAGGTCACCTTTCCTCTACATCCATTTCTTTTCCAGACTGCATTGTTTGACTGCAGCTTGTTCGCCTGTCAAAGATGCCCCCAATTGCTGTAAAAGCCTGTGCCTCCGATAACACAGTGAATCCTCCCCTTGAACCCATCCTGGGTCTCCCAGATGCTGTTACTTTGTGACCCAGTACTATTCCCTGGCCTGTTCTTGCAGAACAGTCACCCCATAAAAAATACAGCGCTCTGCAGAGAAGGGGCTTGTCCTCACTTAAGGTAGCTCAACCTAAAGATGATCCCTTCTGAGTAAACGACCCATCTCCTACTCTTCCTAAGGCAGGTGACAGTCCTGTAGCCGACAGCGGTACTGAGCGATACAGCAATTTAGTCACCGCAACCGGAGCTCAACACTGTCCATAGAGGAAGGCATCTGTACTTCCAAGTGCTTCTTACTTGGAGGTGCCACTACGTCATAACCAGCTTGCTAAATCTGTTGTATTTTTAATATTTGCTTGTGCTTGTGAGTTCACTCAAGTCTCTATCTACACAAAAAAATAAATGAGGGTCGCAGCTCCCAGCACAGCAGTCCCTAAGCAGTCCAGTGAGGCATCACCATGACATATCGCTGAGTCTTTTTGGATGCAGCCTACTTTCCATAAGGGAAACTAAGCTACCTGTCCCAGGAGAGTAAGAACCACAGATCAAGGAAGAGATGGTACCTATTATCTTCTCTGGTGAACCAATTTATCCATAGTATCAGCCAACCACAAAACACGGGAGAAATATTTTTGAAGCCATTTTGATTTTCTTGCTGTCTATTTTATACTTTATCCACTTCTCCAAGTAAAGAAGTCAGTGGGTTTTATTTTGGGTTTCAATTAAAGTATTTAAATAATTACTTCACTATGTAATTACTGAAGTTATTTCAGTGTCTGTGATCAATTTAGGCCTTTGCCAAAATATTTACATAAGTTGCAACAAGTTAAAATAATATCCAAATACAGTAAGTGATTGCTTCTCAAAATTTGCTTTTTCTTATAATGAGCAACTGTGGTGATTATAGCACTTCAGTATATAATCATTCACAACCCCCAACTACCCCAAAACTATCATTTTCATTTTGTAAAGACAACTTCAGGGACAAAGGAGAAGGATTACTTTTTTTTTTTAAATATTTATATTCTTTTTTCAGAAGGAGGACAAATATATTTGACTGGAATATCAAATATAATAAAACACAGAAATATTTCTTTAGTTACTAGAGTTTTGAGAAGATACGAACTATTCACAACTAGCAAGAAGAGTCTGTGTGCAGGCATTGCCTGCGAGATAAATTTCTGTCTACAGCAAAAATAGAGGGTTTTTTTACTGCCCAGGCTTTTAAAATCTAAAAATGCACACAACTTTTCTTTTTCCACAAATGAAAAGAAGAAATGTATAGTTTAAATTATACCACTTATTGTTTTAGGACAGAGTTTTTATCTAATTATTAAAACAAGACTGTAATAAAACCAATATTCATTGCATTACATTATAAGGTGATATAATAAATTATATTATTTATTGCACTATTTACCAATTGTTTTGAATATTCTTCTCACAGCAGAAGAAGAGAATGGATTAACATCAGTGAGTGGTTAGAAAAAGAAAGGTTTTCTTCAGTAATACAAACCACATACAGGTAATGTCTTAGAAAGGCAATATTGCTTACCTGGAAAAGCAGGAACTAGATGGAACTTATTTTATTTATATACCCTAGTAGAACTGATTTTTTTAACAGGTATGAAAAAAAATAGTAGAAATGTAATTAGAGAAGAAGGAAATTAATTCAACAACAAATTGAAGTAACACTGCACAAGCCATATTAGGCAACCAAAGAAAGAACTACCAAATTCGTAAAAATCATTTGTCAAATTACTAAGACTATATGCTATTGTATGCTTAAATTAAGAGCACTACTAGCCAATTTAGGCTGCATTATTTAAGGCTAACCCCAGGTAAAAACACTGATTAACAATAAAAAAAGGGAGATACAAAAAATAACTTTATGAGATAGAGCTGTATTAGAAACATGTTACCCAATAATATTCCTCATACATTTCTCATCTTATCTACCCTGCTCTTCCTGTTATCCTCCTCCCATGGTCTGCCCATAAGTACTGAAAAAGGGAGAATTTCATCACTGTCACAGTCCACCACATGCCAAAATTCTCAGTTTATAAAATCTTGGAATTTAATTTAGAAGACAAAACAGGACTATCTAGACACAACATTTAATTATCTATATTGTGAGAATTATATGCAGGGGACTGAGTGAAGTTGATCCTGCTGTTTTGCTTCAGGAAACAAAATTATTATTATCCTGTCTTTGGCCACAATGGAGACAAAATAACAACAAACCAAACAAAAACATGTTGTGAAATAGTGACAACAGTGAATCTGGCATGAGCTAATACTGCTTCCACAGCAGTTTCTTTAAAAAAAAAAAAAAAAAAAAAGGAAAATTTCCAAGTTGAAATTTTGTTTAAAAGTAGCTCTCCTAGGGATTTGTACCACTGCAGCTGCAGCTCAGGCAAATAACCAGTATAGCCAATGCATGAGTATAATGAAGACGGTTACTGTGCAGTGACCAACACAACCACCAACTCGCTGGTGGAGTTTTCAAAAATCCTGAACAGAAGCTTCAAGAGATACAAACGACCCACCTTAAGGAATGGCTAAATCAGATCCTCACTTTCACTGTTCATTATTACCTTGCTGATCAAAGAGAAATATTTGTGAGAAAGATGGAGGAACCAGATGATGATATTTGCCTATTTGGTGAAATTTCATTTTACTACCTCTTCCTTTGTGGTTTTGGAGAGAGGACCCTTGTTCCATTTCCTGTCAATTAAACAGAAGCCGAACAGATTCAGCCTAGCAAGAAAACTAAGCCCTGCTGCGAGGAGACATGTCTTAGGACTCACCAGGGTGTAACAAGGTAAGTGTTATGGATATGCAAATGACTGTGACTTCTTTTCATAATCATTTTAATGGGACGGAGTTTAATTTCTGGGTAGAGCATAAAAGTGTATCACCCTCTTCCCAACTGTTTCCACTTTTAAAACCAAGCTTACTTAGTGAGGAAGGTAATACAAAATTCTATTTTCATTTATGGGAACTCCTGAGTTTTGAACTCACCAAATTCAGCCCAAAAGACACAGAATTTTTCTTTATAATATTTGCAATTTTGGTCTGTTAACTTCCAAAACCAAATAACAGTCTTTGTTTCAAATGGCTTTCTCACAAAAACTGTAGGAAAATAAAGCTGGCAAAAACCTTGGGAAGTCATCCCTTCAAAGCATGATCTGCTGTCCCTATTCTGACAGTTGTTTATCTAATCTGGTCTTAAAAGGACTTTTTTATGAAGAGCTACAACCTCCTTGATACCATACTGCAAGAATTCATTATCCTAATTGTTATAGCATTTTCCTCATGTCTAACAGAAATCTCTCTTGCCTCAGTTTAAACCAGGTATTTCTAATCATCTCTGTTCAAAACAGAGAAACACAAGCCCAGTCTTCGTTGCAACCATCTTTTCCATGTTTGCAATCAGACAACACACCACTGTCAGGCATTCTTTGGGCAAACTAACGGATTTGTCAGTCTCCAAATAAGTCTCATTTTCTCAATTTCTGACCATTTTCACTGCTCTCCCTGAATACTCCCTAATCAGTCCACAGCTTCCTTACAAGTGTGGTGCCCAAACTGGACTATTCTACCTGGAATCCTACTACCGCTGACCAAAGAGACTGTATGAGACCACACTGACTACTCTCCTATTTATACATCCCACCACATTATTTGGCTTTTTTGTATCACTACCACACAACTGGTTCACTTTTACTCTGTCCTTCAAGTCCTCTTCTGCAGAAGTGCTGTCCCAACAGCTTCCTATGCTGGATCTATACACCCAACGATTGTCCTTGTTCTCATCCAAAAACATACTGATTTTTCAGGTCTTTTCTCAACATCATTATGAATTCTAACTCTGTTCTCTCCACCAGAATCCCTTAGTCTCTCCCAGCTTTATGCTGTTTGCATATTTTTGCTATATAATGAAACTACTGTTACATAGCTATTATATAGTGCTTTCATCCCTAGATCTCAAAGGACTTTACTGGAGTAAGGTTCACTATTGTTCTTGAATAGATGCAGAACTGATGTAGGGACACAAAGTCTGAGCCCAATTTTTCTAAAGTGTCCACAAATTTGGAGGTAAGTCTGGGAGATCCACCAGGATGGTGGATTCACTATATTATATCAATAAATGTAATGGATTTTTTTCAGAAAAATAAATGAGAAGAGGCATGGTTTTCACAAGTACTATGGAAAAATCTATTGACTCTATCAACACATCCAAAATGGAAAGGAACAGAGAAGTCATATATAATGAAGTTGCTCTGCTTTTCCATTCTTTTCAAAATCTTTACAAACACATTCAATAAAAAATAAAGAATAAATTATAGACTTCTATCAGAAACTAAAATACAGAAGGAGACAAAGGAGCCAAAAGAGGGCTTCATTTAAACCTTTTTTTTAAAAATCACTGTTGCTGAAAATGACTGTACACATCTGTCCATTAAGCTTACCTTATTACTCAGCACACAGTTTTAATTAAGAAAAGGAATTATTATAAGTATACAGTTTTTTGAATTATCTTTAAAAATCACTAAATATCTTCCCATATTCTGCTCCTCCTAAGTGGTTTATGAATGGGACTTCCTCTACAGATGTCTTGGACATATGAGAAAAATTATAGACTCCCTAAGGAATTCAGAAGTCTTAACAGCAATTTTCAGCAAACCAATAAATGTTATTCATACAAAAGAGTAAAAATTCTTGGGTTTTTTCAGTATTTGTTTTTCAGAACAGTAATTTTTCTTCACTGATAGTGACAGCTGAATTTTCAAAGTAACGTAACTTGATGAAAAATAGATGCCGTGTTTCTATAGGCTTACTGCAGGCTGACTTAAAATACCATCATCACTTCACACTCAAATACGTAACACTCGTGAACATCACCACCAATGTTATACCAGCAACACCTGTCTCTTGTGTGCAACCAATTTCATTACAATTGAGAAAAAGTAACGGATGACAACAAAGAAGGAAATAATGTAATTCCTACTCAACTGCAGGTAAATGCACACAGCGACCTGCAGTACCTTGCCATGGCAAAGAGCTTGGGCTGCATTGCCACAGCATGCCGTTAAGGACACATAACACCACAAGGAAAAGAGGAAGTAACAAAGAGCATAAGGGCACCTCAGTGCTTCAGTACTGACCCAACGTGAGGCTCCCAGGCACCAGGATAAATACCAGGTCTGCATGGCTCCACCTTGTACAAATGTCAAAGAGCTGAGATGGGACCAAAACCCTTGAAAAGGCAGCATGGACTTGAGACGTAGGATTATTTCCATGTAACATCTGGTATCTCTACCAGTTATGGAAGTATCTGAATTTCTATCTAAGGCCCCCAGCAACAGCTACCTGAAAATCGCAGTGTTTAAGTACCTGCTTCAGCCATGTGTCCCTGGCAAAACTGATGTTCCCAGAGTGCTCAGAAACTCCAGCACTTCACTTACTCTATCCCCATCAGCCTATACTGCTCCTAACGCTACCAGCTAACTGAATCGTCGTGGTCATGCCATTCTCACATTCAATCTCTGCCATGATCATTCTCTTTTTCTTCTTCTTGGTTGTATTATCATTAAATGTAATGTCATATACATTTTCCAATAGTTTACACTTTAAACTCTTCATGCTGAAATAGTACATGGATGACACGGAATCTGTCATATCAATCAGTCCCTTTTTCTCTTTATTTCCTGTCTTCCATCCATTAATCACTGTCAACTCTCCCTCCATTCTGCATGTTGTTGTTTTAAATTAAGTAAATAGCACCTCCAAACAAACCCACCACCTTAAACCATCTCAAACATAAATATGATTTTTAAGAAAGTACTGCAGTACCTTAGCTGTGCAAATGTAACGCTGCCTTCACTTACCTTCTCTGGACTTTGTTCAAAGTAATGTAATAAAGGATATATGTTACAAATTTCTTGGCACAGGTCAAAGAGACTCTGAGTTTAAGGATATATTTATCCTCCAGATGGCCACAGGCTGCAACACTGAGCTGTTTTTACATGACCCTTCATTGATACCATAAACAATCTCCTGCAGCAACAAACTCATCTATCTTGCTTCTCATGTTCTCCCAATATATTTGCATAGTATTCCAGAAAGATACTTAATTTGAAGACTGCATAATTTTAAAGATGGTACAGACGACATGAGCCATACAACTAAGCTTTGAAGATTTATGCAAAAGAGAGCTGACTGAAAACCATCTTTTATTTGTAAATCATTTTCAGTTGAAATGGAAATCATAAAAGTGAAAAAGAAAAAAACCAGATTTTTCAAGTAGCTTTCCAGGTCAGAGCAACACAGTGGAGAGACTACATCTAACTAGGTATGTTTTGCAGAACAGTCTCCTTTTGTGGGCTGAATATAGACTAAAGCCAGGTCATTCACCCACAGTATTTTTCCTCTTTTTGTTCAATGCCTTATATCCTCTCTAGTAACTGCAGCATTTTTCTTCCTCTCACTACGAGTATGATCAGTGCAGTCCTTAGGTGTTACAATAAAATATTGCCATTTCACTGAAATTAGCTTAAATCTTGCAATAATTAACTAATTGTATGGTACCGTCAGCATGTATGTGGGCAAAGCCCAGCAAAACTGCGTGTTTATTCAGACCCTAACATTTTACAAAGTCCACAGACTGTCCCTAAAAACAAAAATCTACAAGAGCACATTTGTGAAAACTAATGCACAGTATACAAGAGCAATTTTCTCGGTATTTTTGAAAGGGTGTCATCATGCCCTATACAAAAATCTCCCCAGTTTCTTCACTTTCCTTTTTAGAAGTTTTTAATGTGGCATCCAGTCACCAGAAAGAGGTATACATTTATGCTCACCTATACTTCTATTATACTTTTGACCATCATCAAAACTACAACAGAAGTAATTATTCTGGGTAAACTGAAAATTCAGAAAAATGGCTAATTATGTGCACATGGATTAAATGTAGAGT
>JANHGO010000063.1:88575242-88589484 GCA_024606505.1 Aquila spilogaster | reverse complement strand
CAGATCACAAGTCCATTGGTAAACATTTAAACAGCTTACAGCAAACACATTCTACATGTCATATAATTTATTATCAACTACTCCAGACTACTAACTATTTAATTAAAATAAAGACCTATTCTACACTTCTTGCAGATCCAGATCCTTATTTGGTCCTCTGGGTATCAGAATGTGACAGGTTCGATGCAGAACTTGCATCCTGATATATAAGCAATAAGTACTAAATAAAAAGTAAGAAAATTTATTCTGACTGAAAGTGAAAATCGCAGGTTTTAGGCCAAGACAAACATAAATGTTTCTAGAGACAAGCAAGAAATTTTATTACTAGAACACTTCACGCGTTTAAAAACAACATGCTCAACACTATTGCTATTCTCTAATTATTGACAGTTTGGTCTTGGTAGACAAGTGACACTGATCATAAGGTGTCCCAAGAGAAGCCTCTCCTACCCCTCAGATGTGCATGTAGATTAGAGCACAGGCAGACACCTTAACAGGACTGATTTTGCAAACCTCTTTGGCATACTTTTTTAACACTACAAGGAATAAACTTATTTTAGATTCAAATTTTAAAAATGATTAGTGAAAAACATAAGCACTCAAATCTCCAAATAACAGAAAAATCCAGTGGATTTCACATGTAACTTCTAATCATCTACAGTAAAAAAAGCTCATTAATACCTTCTATTCCTCAAAAAAGGTAACTCTAGCTCTGCTGTCTAATGCTGTTGTTCAATTACAGTGAAGTTCTTTCCAAGATTTTTTTTTTCCATTTCCAAATTCTAGGCTAATTTTCCACAGGAGTCAGGAAGGTACAGCAATAAGCCTGATAATTTACAGTATCAGAATTATAAAATACAATGTTTTAGGGATGTACCACCCCCACTGGCAAGGCCTGCTTGATGCAGTCTAGGTCACACAAGGTTTGTTCCAGTAACAAAGTCATGCCCCCTCTCTGAAAGACACCTGTGAGATCAACACAGGATGCCTCTCCTGCTGGCTAAGACAGGTCTGTTCCCACAGTTTTGCCAATACTAGCTGCTGTACCTGCATCAGCAAAACTTGGTTGTGCAGATCTGGCCTTTGTGGTTTTCTGCAGTCTATTTTGGCTGTGTACTACCAATGTTTGGCATTACTTTTGGCACCCATTTTCATCAGGACACACTTTATAATTTTTGTAAAAGCAGATATGAGATTCCTTGTGTGCTGAGTTATGGGTGACTATGCATGAAGTCACTGAGATGATGCCATGCAGACAAATGGGGCTGGTGTTTCATCGATTTTATATTTCATTGATATTATACACATATGATGCATATAATAGATTTGCACATCAAACTAGTAGTGCAGATGCTGTGCATTTGGTCTGAAACTGTGGTTCAGAATTAACAATGCCTCATTATCTCACTACTTTCTAACTCTCTGATGTAATAGGATAGCTCACAAAACACCAGTCTCCCACCGCCACTTTACGTAAAGCTACATACAAATACTAGTTTGCATATCAGCAGTCACCTCTGTATTTGAAATCATACACAGTATCAAAAAAACTCACCGTAAATTTACACAAAATAATTTAAGAACTTGAAAAGATGACTAAAAAGTATCTGTTCAAGAACTCTGAACATTCCCACTGACACGCCACCCCACTCGCTTCAGAACATTTCTGATGGTATTTGCCTCATAAAACAAAATTAGGAAATCCCTAACCTTTTAAACAAAGTAAAGCAATACCGTATTTCAGGCAAATCCCTCTGTCAAATATACTTCTTTGTAAGGATCTGTCCCCGAGGCATCAGGTATTATAGATCTAATTTAATTCTATTAACATCACAATGATTTTAATATCCTTACCTGAACAGTTCGTCCTGCATTAATGTGCTCTTCATGCAATCTGTCCCAGAGTCTGCATCTTTGATACTAAAATAAAGAAAAAATACTTCATATAACTGCTTTTTTTTCCCCTCCATGTGGCTAAGCAGAAAAAGGAAACCTCAGTAAATAACCACTTCAATTTTCCCAAACAGATAATAGTACAAAAGCTGAGTCATAGGCATTTCTGCTGCAAAATTAGAGAATTAAATGGGAATGTATTCTGTGGATAATTTTGCACAACATATTTTTGTTGAATTGCAGATAATCCAGGTTTTGGCATCAGTTCTTAACAGCAAAGAAATACTGCAGTGTCCTGACACTGCTGTGGCATAAATCACTTGGTGGGCAGCAAAAGGAAAGGAAAAAGGAATGACGGAGTGGGGACTGGTCACATAGGACAACGAGGCATCTGATATTATTTACAAAGAGAATCACATTCATTACACAACACTACTACTTACATTTACACTTTCCCTTTTTTCTGTGTAGTTACACAGTTATGATGATCACCAAGGCAAATTTGGCACCTGTATGAAGCTCCACTAGTGTTTTAATGGGAAAGGATCCATAGAGCACTTTACACAGGACAGACCATAGTAATTATTCCACTAGCTACAAGCAAGTTTTGCAAAGTCACTGCATAACAACACATATAAACCTTTTCCTTATTAAAATATATCAATCCCTGCTACTGCCTGTTGACCTAAGTAACATATATGATCAAAGCAGAGAATGCCCTTATTAAAATAACAGAAAAGCAGAAGTTATGAATCCTGGAACAAGTGATGAAATCCTCAAAGAATAGATTTAAAATGCTAGACAATATTAGAATGTTCTTTTAAATTGATTAAATAACAAAATATTTATCACTATTTTTTATGTATCTTTATGTAAATTTTAGCTCCCCAATTTCCTAATATGCTTTGGTCCCAATTAAAATATCATTTCATCTATTATGTACATCTTTTATTGATCTTCTCTAGCTATAGAGGCCAGGACAATGAGGATCACATGTTACTTTGTTTCCTAAAACATGACAAGAAATAAGAAGTTACTTATTTTCAGAGAAAACAGTTCCTTCATGTTACAATTTTGTAGCGCTTTCCAAGAGAAAATGTTTAACATTCAGTTAAGTGATATTAAAGTTATTTTTCTTGAAAATGAGCAACTTCTGCATAAATTATCACGCTGTTAAAATTATAGCCATTACTCTTTAAAATAAAATTCATAAAAAGCCTGGATCAGCATTAGACCTTCCAGTTCAGTCATCTCTGAAGAAGTAACAAGTACTTCTGAGGGTGAAACAATAAGGGTTTGGGAAAAAAATATATATGTTCAGTTTCAACTGACTGCATTATAATGTTCACATTCTCAATAACAAATAAGTTTTCCAATTAAGAAGAAAAAGAATTCCTTAGGAAACCCTTACTGCTTTTCATTGTTTCTAGTAGAAATTCCCAGCAAATTTATGGCCTCAAACAACACAATGACTGAATACATTCAGGGTGATAACATTTGTGAGGTCAGAGAACTCTTCCTCATTGACCTACCTTTGTCACCCATCGGAAAGTAGGCCATACAACTGTCCAATGTTCATTTTATTGGGCTCAGGGACATAACAGACAGCAAACTTTGAAGACAGATACTGCCTCTATTTAGTATTAAGAAATACACATAAAACTAAGCAAGGTCCGTTAATTAGAAATGCCTATAAAATACTCACATATTTAATTGTGCTACAGCCAAATAGTTCTACTGCACATCAGAAATACAAAACATAAGGTTATTTTTAGACACTCAATCTCTTTGCCTGTTCGTCCTATTCTCTTTTGAAGACTGTCTTAAAGAGTCTTTCATGTTTATGTTTTGAATTCCTTCCATTTCTTCCAGAAAGTATTTACTAGACATGGAAAAAAACTCAAAACTTTTCAGAATGCCTTCTGCATTCATTTTAGTAGCAGGCTAAATCTCAATTAATGTCAATTTAAACAACAAAAGTCTTAGGCAAATGTATACACTGGGATGAAAATTGCAGTAAGACTCAGATTTCTGTGCTCCTCATTTTGTGTCACCTCTCCTTCACCCATCTTCTCACAATGTCAGCGGGCCCATGCCAAAGAGAACAAGTGTTTCACAAAATACTTTAACTGAGAGCAACAGAGAAAAAGATTGCTATGGTTTACAATATGTCTTTTTTTTTTTTTCCTTAGGGACTGTTAACTCTCCCCAACAAAGTTCAGGGTAGCATGCCAAAACCCCCACCTTTCTTTCACCTAATGGGGACAAACAAAGTTGAAGCTCCTTTGGATAAGTATGCATTTTATTTCCTGTTTCAGAGTGAAAGAAAACAAGAAATCTTTAGGAAAAAAAAAATTAAAACTCACAAGCATAGATGACCAAGTTCTTAATTTTTAAGTCTTTAGAAACTCACATAGAGAACACTGGACTCAAAATAGCATCTCATTGTCATCTTAGAAAAGCAATACTATGATGGTGGATTTATGATATACACTTCCCCTGGAAAGGTGTACTCAAGGTCAAATTTCATTATATATTGATTTTATAGTTTCTTCAAACAGTGATTTAGTAGATTAATTGTTTGGACTATCTCTGGAACCTCAGGTTTAAATCAATATTCATGAAATGAGGTTAGAGATATTGGCTTCATCATAAGTAAATAATGTTGCCGCTCTAAGCAATTTGACATAATTAGTGATTTTTGCTTAAAAGTAGCCTGCAAAATAAACAAGACTAGATTCTACAAAAATTATCGTTTTACCCCCAGGGATACTTGGTTTGCATGGCTGAAAGTTAAATTTACAAAAAAATATTTTTGAGAAAACCATTTAAGCTGCTGATGCTGACAGCTCACAGAAATACTGTAACACATTCATTAGGGCCTAAATGCATATAAAAGATATAAAAGTGTAAATCATTATGGAAGTATTTCAACCAAACTATTGCTAGAGTCCTAATAATCTAAAACTATCTTGAGGGACAGGTTTCAAATGCAGGTTTGACGTATTTTTATTCTTATGCTCTCAAAAGCTGTCAATAATGAAAAGCTTGGAATAGTAATAGTTCTTACAACTTGTTAAGTGTTTAAAAAATAAATAAACTTTCACATTTTAAGAACATTACCGTAAGTGTGGACTTTTTAAAGAATAAGGCATTTGGAGACTAATTTTATACTTGGACGTATTACTTCTCATAAACGTTTACATCATATTTCTCATTAATATACAGTTCTGAAGTCTTCACACTGCTAAATACCTCCTGATACAGTTGCCAAGTGTTTACTTAAAAGTTTTATCAGTAGTTACTTGTTTCTAGCAATTCCACTTACTAATAATTCAAATATCAAATCTGCCAAGACTTGCATTGTCTAGAGATGCAGAAATTTTTTATTAATATTAGTCTGAAGTCAGAAAGACAAATCCGTACTAAATGTTGCTCCAACTTTTGGCTTTCATAAAATAAATGTTCTAGAGGAAACGCACTTAACACCTTCATTTTAAGATCAGTTTACAAATATTTAGGAACTGTTCTGATATGCAAATTTATTATGTTGATTATATCAGTGTGAATGATCTGTTCAGTCAATAACCTAAATAAACTCAAGAAATACCCAAAATACTTTTAGATTGCATCAGATTTTTTACATTAAATTATAAACCACTCAATAAGGCATGCTATTTTAATGAGGCCAACCAATGCCATCACAAAAACACTGGTTTGTATTTCCCATAATTAAATTGTGGCTAAGAATGAGCTTCTCTGACAGCGCTTCAAACAAAGTATCAAATTAGAATGACTCTAAAACCTCATTTCATCCCTAGTGCTACTATTTTCTGAGTTTTCCTCTAGACACGGAAAGTCATCCTTATAAAGATTCCCCCTTCTGTCTGCAGAACAGGAATGCTTAACTCATTTGAGTTGCTGGGCCAGTAAAAACGCCAGTAGATCAACACAAGGCTGAATTAAGTGGAATGTATTTCACCCCTTTTCTGACACCATGGTAACACTATCTGGCTAGACACAGTGTAATTATTCTTTGTTTAAATACCTAAGAGATTTTCAGTAGTATCAACCAGTAGCTGCCTTCTCCTCCTCAGCAGCTAGGTGCTGCTGCTAAATGCGGCAGCTCCCAACATCATCCCTCACACTAATCACATCTCTGTTTCTCATAACAGCACTCAAAGCCATATGAAGCCCCTTGGTAAGGTGTTTATGGATGCTAAATAAGGGAGAGTGTGGGGTTTTATTTTTTACATATATGCACAATATTTGGCAAAAATTCTATTTAGCTGTGCTGACGACAGCTCAGCTCTCCCTCCCATCAACACATTATTTTTTTTCCATTGACCACTCATTTGCTCCTCTCAAGCAAGGCTGCAGCTTTTACACCATCCCGTATTTATTGACTGCGACATTTCATTTCTGGATGCCTTCTTCTTTGCAGGAATGGTGCACATCGCCACTCCGCATTCATTGATGCTAGTGATGCTAACTCAGCACTGTCCTGGAGCTATATTAATCAGAGAACTGCTCCAAGGATATAGTTTTTAAACCTAATTTTACCTGAAGCCAAAAAACTCTACCTCTCTGCAACCAAGAGATCCCTCTTTATGCTGCTTCCAAAGGCAGCTGGGAAACTTCTGGTTAAGAGAAAGAAGGCAACAACCTAGCTACCAATCCTGTCTCTTTTTGAATAAAACAGCCTGCATGGAAAAAGCACTATAAAGCTCACCCCTAAGCACCCCTGAATCCCATCCTATTCCAGATCATCCTTTGCCAAATATGTACACACTGATCCTAGAAGCTTCCCCTGAGAGATTTAACAGTTGAGGCTCCTTGTTTCCCCAGTCCTCTCACCCAAAAGCAAGCAGATACTGACTCTGAATCTCTACTGCTCTGAAGTCTGGCTACAGCAAAGTAACTCAAGCAACTGTTCTTGGTGGGAGAAGCTGGAGATCAGCTTCTGGCCTCTAGAACAAAATGGGGCTACTGCAAAGTGGCTGGTTCCAAGGCAAGAAAATGCTGAATCCACTGGCATCTAGGTAATAAAATGTATTAGATAAATAAAGAATAACAAAGAGTAAACAAATGCTGTGACTGAAAAAACAGTTCATCTCATTAAGAAGCAACTGCTTCAGGCAAATATTGTACTACTAGACTTTTCAATTTGTGAATATTGCAGTTCATATCCTAATTGCATTCTTAATACACTTTTACAAGAAAATAGCCCAGCTATTATCAGCCATCACTAGTCCCAGCAGTATCAGATCTTCCTCCTCTGTTCCAGTTTTTTCTATCTTCTCATGGTCAGTCACCACTTCTGCACCATCACCTTTCATCCCAAGGTACTTCAAAATTCTTCACCTATTACTCAAATGAGCTAGTAAGTTTCCTCTTGAGCATGCCCCACCACTGGGTAAATCCTTCAGCAACCTTCAGTTAGTGGAGTTTAACCAGCAACTACTAAGCATCTGCAAACAACCTTTTTTTGTTTTCCAGAATAGTCCCTCTTGACCAAAACACAGCGCACTTCTGGAGGCACAGCAAAACGTACAGTCTTTACTAAGGCCATGCTACAAACAAACCACAAGTTACTGTTTCAACCACATCTCTACACTTAAATGACTACTAATAACCTACTGCTCACTTACAATCGCTTAAGCTAAACATTTCTTATGAGAATAAATGACTACCACTTAAACACATTATTTCCTGACTATGTTCTCAGAAACTATATGAGGATTTGCATTCCCTCCTCACCATCCCCAAGCTAGTCAAAGCAGAAACTTGGCGTGGAAAGTTTCATCCAAAAGACTGCCTATTTAGTAAAGTTAAAGTAAAGTAACAAGCTTATCTCCTGAGTCATTCACTCTCTTTTTTTTTTTTTTTTTTTTTTAAATTGGTGTCACAGAATCACAAGGGTTGGAATGGACCTCAAGAGATCATCAAGTCCGTCTCCCCACTAAAGTATGTTCCCTACGATAGGTTGTCCAGGCAGGTGTCCAGACAGATCTTGAATATCTCCACAGAAGGAGACTCTACAACCTCAACGGGCAGGCTGTTCCAGTGTTCCACCACCTTTACTGTAAAGCAGTTCTTCCACATGTTGGCACAGAACTTCCTATGTTCAAGTTTTAGGCCATTACTCCTTGTCCTATCGCTATACACCACTGAGAAGAGCCTGGCCTCATTTAGATATTTATAAACATTAATACTTGTTTTAGTAGATCTCTTATCACCTTTCTTGACAAACCAATTTCTCGGTTTCCACAGACTACATATTTTTACTAATGAACAGAGAGGATGTTCCAAGTCTGAAATCTGATCACTTGTACAGCTAATTGCTACAACTGTCCCTGGCACTGTTCTGGCTGTGTCAAACAGCTCTCTTTAAAGAATTTCTGATGATGTTTAAAGAGTTAACAAAGCAGTATGGATGCAACCACTCTATTTTGCAGAATATGGAAGTTTAATAACACAGACATAAGCCATTTCATGCCACAACTGCCCTGGGCATGTTTGTTTTATTAGTACTTGAATGGCCACAGCATATACAAGAGTTTAACTTGACAGTGATTTTTCTTGGAAGCATATTCAGTTTCATTATCACATGTGAGCTAATATCAACCAGAAGCATTTAAACGTGATAAAACGCGGTACAATTATTCTCCTATTAAGTTTCAGAATGTAATCTATTTCTTTCAGCTCAGTTTAAAAATCGATATAGAAAAGGACAGTTATTAACAGTTAGTTATTCAGAACAGTTGGCAGCAAACCACTCTGATTAAAAATATAGAAAGAATATTAGGATACTTTCCTTACCACAACTTTTTAACTTAAAACAATAGGGGTTCTCACTCTGTAGGTTGATGAGTTTCCACAAATGTAAGGGCTTTTGTACAAAATGAATGACCAGACAAAACAGAGATTTTATTTTTAAGTCAAATTTGAATTAAAGCATTTAATAACCAACTTTTCATTGAAATCCATGTATTACCTTTCAGTGAGACTGCTTCTATGCTGTAAAAAGAACTACATTAGCAAAAAGCGAACACTAACCTTCTCAATATTTATTTGGTGTTTTCTTAATCTTTCCAAATCTGTTGGAATTGCCACTTTAATGAACTTCTGAATGGCAGGTTCAATTCGACGGAGCTTAACTTTTTCATCATCTTCAGACATCCTAAAAGCACCTTTAAAGGAAAACAATACTTCTTATTCATCCAGTATACCTTTACCAAGGTAAAAACCCCTAAAAGAGAGAGAAAAAAAAATTGCAGGCTCACAAGAATGTAGAATTTTAGATTTT
Organism: Aquila spilogaster; assembly: GCA_024606505.1. NCBI lineage: Eukaryota > Metazoa > Chordata > Aves > Accipitriformes > Accipitridae > Aquila > Aquila spilogaster. The sequence goes on along the minus strand of JANHGO010000063.1, from coordinate 88,580,282 downwards.
TAAAAGAAAGCAAAATCAGGTAATTCAGTTTTTCCAACAAAACCGCATTTGAGTACAATATTACCTATCTAAAAATTGATACTCTACTAACATTTTTATTTGCGTTTGAATGCATTATTCCCATTTATTTAAAGGGCTTGGAGATCTTCTTTCATAAATAAAATTTAGCTCCAACAAGAGCTAAATTATTAAGGTAGTATTAAAGTATTAAGGTATTAGCTAAATAATTAAGGTAGGTGCAAATAAAGATGCATAAAGATAGGTGGAAGCCTTTGTTGAAATAGCAGTTGTGAGTAGATGCTCTCCTTGAGTTCAAGCTCTGTCAATTTACATCCTGAATCATCTTTAAAATTGTAAAACATATCCTGAAAAGACAGTAATTCTGGAAGTCCACTTTCTAGAAAAAGTAAGAGCTGCTGACTGAAGACTTCTACTCCAAGTTGCATTTGTCCTTTCCTGAAGTCACCAAGGCATCACCCAGCAGAGGGTTAGAACAGGTTACTGAAACATTTGCAGAATCAGCACACAAGCAGCTTGAATTCTGTTCTCTGCATATGCATAAAACATAATTTTGAAGTTTCCTTTCTCTAAAACAAGGTAAGTATGTAAGAACATGCATATAACTGTAGATAATAGCATTTATATGTGAGCGTATGAGTAATGTAAAGGGATGCCATTATGCTGAATGCACATAAGGGGCAAGAAAAACTACTGTGAGATAACGTTTCAATTTTAGTACTGTATAAACAGAAGTTATTTAAATGAGATTTTCTTTCTTTACATTCTTTTCTTAACAAAAACAAGAACTTGAATTAATGGTAGACACGTATGAGAAAGTTTTGTCATGACTGTGCCAAAAAAGATATGCTGACTCAATTGTCTTAAACTGCTTGTACTGCAACAGCACCTTCAGCACAAGGCTTTCCCTGATTTTGCTCTTCCAGTAACCAAACTAATTTAAAATAATCGACCTAGCATCATCCTCCTGTTTACAGATGAGGCTTAGCAGAACATCACAGGTTAAAAAAAAATCATTTTTCAGGCAGCCAAGCATATTAGTATTATTAACAATATACATTATTTTTCCCATGTCTAACCACAGACAGTGGGCAGTCCCTGCCCTCATATCTACACTGCAGGGACAACACCTACAAATTCTCTTAACCTTCAAAGGAGCCAAGTGGTAAGCATCTTCCACCAGGCCAGGGGGAAAGGAAAAAGATCTTCAGGCAAAGGGAAGCTGGGTTTCTACAGAAGAGTCCCAGATTCATCACATTTTTCAACACAACTCCAAATAAAACAATTTTGAGGTTTTCTGGGAAAAAAAAAAAGCTAAAAGAAGACCCTCCCCATTCACGTATCCCACCCAATAAGGAAGCTGAGAAATTGAACAAGTTAAGGGAAGTCAACCTGTATAATTTCACTACAGAATTACCACTGAAACACCTTTTCCTTCTTCAGAACTGCAGATTATTTCATCAACTGATTTTGCAAGCATTACTAAATCAACCCCACTTCAAATTGCATGGAGATATGCCACCAAAGAGCTCGACAAATCCCTTTCTAACCCCATGCATTAAATATTAATAGTTCTTTGTCCGAATCTTCAAATAAACATGCAGTGTGCAGCCGTACTTCTTCCAGGAAGAGAAAAGAACTTGAAATCCTTGTGTGTTGATTTGATGTTTCCATCATTCTAAAACCAGTAGGCCTGGTCCCTGACCCCTTTGAAGGAGCCACTCGTATCTCATGGCTGAACTCCAGTTTGAGCTTAGCCTGGATTCTTGCTGCCATGAGCAAAAGATAAAAAGCATTATACACCAAACTGTAGTACTTCCACTTTGAATACACATTTAATTTCCTGACAGCTTATAAGCTAATCCACTAGTTTAAGAGCTAGAATTAAATAAAACTTGGTTCCTTAAAGAAATTCAGTATCCAAGTCATGCTTTTATTTAATACTGAATCACGTCGAAGCAGAGATGACACAAATTCTTCGAACTTACCGCACAGCGTGAGCTAGTGGAAAACCACAGCTCATTCTGTGTCAGAACAAGTTAAATTCATCCTAATTTGGTACCTAACCTTTACTGGTATCTAGAGACTGATGAGAGTCAAAACCAGCAGTTCAGATAACTTACCAACTGGACCACTGTGAAGGAGAGTTACTGTAGCCAACAGCCATATATCTTGAGCAGGTAATCTGATACAGCACTTGGTTTTAAATCCAAGTATTTAGCTGCATGCAGGGCTCTGGGCACCCATTTTCTCCACCTTCCTAATTCCTAGGCTGTAAACTCAGTAACAACAGTGTCTGTAAGATGCTTTAAGGCACTGCTGCCTACCATGCACTGCAAACAAGTGGTGAGAAACTAAGAAAGAAATAGACGAACTCCTTACATTCCCTTCAGGTCTTCTGCTTGTTTCTTCAAACAATATAGCAGTATTTGTAACAAAAATTCTAAGCTATAAATTAGCAATGAGAGAAAAAAATGCAAGAAAGTTGTACCTCTTTATTTGAAGTTAATATAATTCAAATATAGTTAAAAATTACATGGTTTTCTGGTATGTCAGTTCCAGATGGAATGGCGAAGAAATCTCAGCTTTCTTGCATACTTTATTGTGTTTGTGTTTTCCTAAGGATAACACTAACAACTAGTTTCCAAAGCTATAACACCCATTTCTTAAATAATCTCAGAGTAACAGCATAGCTTAGGCTGGAAAGAAATTTCAGAAGCCATGTAGCACAAGCAAGATGTGGTTGCACAGGTGCTGCCCCATCAGACAGACACTGTACCCTCGCCAGCCCTCTGCTCCCATCTTTGTCCATTCTTCAGATTAACAAAGACAAAAAACCTTCCTTGTAAGTAGACCAGCTTGTGTCAACTGATTTCAGGGAATCACGGAAGTTAGAAGGGATCTTCGGAAATCATCTAGTCCAACCGCCTGCGACAGCAGGTTTACTACAGCAGGTCACACAGGAAAGTGTCCAGGTGAGTTCTGAATACATGCAGAGAAGGAGACTCCACAGCTCTCCGGGCAGCCTGTGCCAGTGCTCTGTCTCCCTCACAGCAAAGAAGTTGTTTCTCACGTTCAGATGGAACTTCCTCTGTTTCTCATATTACTGCTGTGTACCTTCAAGCAGAGTCTGCCTCAGTGCATTCCCACAGCCAACAGTGAGATATCCCCTTCCTTCACCTTCTCTTCCTAAGGCTGACCAAACTCACGTCGCTCAGTTTCTCCTTTAAAACTGCATGCTCCAGCCCCTAACCACCTCGCCAGTCTCACAAGTGCTGAACAGACAAGACAACAAGACAAGACTGTGGCATTACATCAGTAATTTAAGATTAAAAAAATTAAAATTTAAAAGACCACATATACCCTTCTTTTTAACATTTATATTTTATAGATATTGGCCCCAAACTGGAACTAAAATTATCATAAAAGAATACTACTAACTAGGTGTCTGCACCTAATATGAAAATCACCTACGACTCTTACTATTCAAGATACTCCAGCATCTTCAAAATTATTTAAGTGTATCTTACATAAAGGATTAGTCTACGGCCTCTTGTTTGAATGTACTTCTCACAGAGTAATAGAGCCTGAGGTGTTCCGCTGATCTAATGTTTACTAAATAAATGCCTATGTAAAGCACGCAAAATCTTTATATAGCAACTCACTTCCTCCTTCAAACAGGAAAGGCCCAAGCAGCATACACTATCTTGTTTCATCATTTAAATTAGATAATGTAAGGGGTAAAAAGATTTTCAGATATACAATTCCAAACAGCAAAAGTGTCAATTTAATTCTGACAGTCACCCAAAACTTCCACTTCCTCTGCAGCAGTGCACAGAAATCACAGTCACACAGTTGCAGTCAGTCAGAAGTAAAATTCTTACAACGTATGGTAACATACCAAAACTTTCAGTGCATGCTGTTGCATGGATCTAATGTTAAGCTGCAGAGTGTTCTTCACTCAAAATTGGTAGGAAAAATGCAGAATAAACCTGAAGAGTTCTGCTTACCAAAAGGAATGCAATATAATGCTCTCATTTGAAGCGAAGTCACTTCTTACACTTCAAACAATCAATGCCACTAAAGACAGTACCTCAAGCATAGATGCCCTGTGCCTTGCTTTTAAGGGTTGTAAGCTCAAAAAGCTATCTCCTTTTATCAGAAGTTAATATTCAAGTCATCAGAACACAGATGCTGGAATGGCCTGAAAAACTTCTCAGAGCAGTGCGGGCCCCAGAACTGAGTGGCAGCGAGCATTCACTGCTGCTCACTTGGTTGAGCTCTGCAGTTAGCGAGGAAGGTGCTCCAGTGGTGGGCCACAGCCACCACGCACTTTGGCTCTGAACTACATCTTCACCTGCTGGCTGTGAAAGGGACCGGAGGCTGAAATAAAGCACTGTGGCCCGTCCCAAAGCGCTGACGAAGTGACACAAAAACACATCCCCGCCAGTGGGGCTGATAGCTGCACGCAGGAGGTCTCCTGCGGAACCAGCAGAATCGGCGGCTGTACCCAACAACCCGCAGATCCCACCGGGCCCGAGGCCCCGTGGCAACTACAGCCGCAACAGGTGACCACGGCCCGCGCTTCTCGCGCCCTGCCCGCTCACCCCTCCGAGGGACGGCCGCCTCCCGCCTGCTCCCGGGACACCGCGCTTCCACGGGGGAAAGACGTGCCGCCCGAGCGGGACTAGCCCCGGGGTCGCGCCGAGGCACGGGGGCCCGCCCGAGGCCTACAGCTGCGTGCTCCCAGCCCCGCGTCGGGCCCCTACCGTACGGAGGATCCGCGCTCAGGCCCCGGCCCCCAGCCCGGCCTTTCTGAAGGAGCGAAGCGAAACTAAAAGCAGCCAGACCGCCATCGCCGGAACCCGGCGGCCGCTCCGGCCCCCTCCCTTCCTCCCAGGAGCTCCCGCCGTCCCCCGCCGCGGCCCCTCACCATGTGGCAGCTCGGGAGCGCAGAGGGACAGGCGGAGCGCTTACTGGCTGTGGGCAGGAGCTGCTGAAGCTGGAGAGGCCACAGAAGGG
>JANHGO010000063.1:88549827-88575142 GCA_024606505.1 Aquila spilogaster | reverse complement strand
GCTCAGCATATAAAGCTGGGGGAAGAAGAAGGAAGGGGGGACGTTGGGACTGATGGCATTGGTCTTCCCAAGTCACCATTAGGCGTGATGGAGCCGTGCTTTCCCTGAGATGGCTGAACACCTGCCTGCCCATGGGAAGCGGTGAATGAATTCCTTGTTTTCCTTTGCTTGTGTGCATGGCTTTTGCTTTACCTATTAAACTGTCTTTATCTCAACACACGAGTTTTCTCATTTTTACTCTTCTGATTCTCTCCCCGATCCCACCAGGGGGGAGTGAGCAAGCGGCTGCATGGGGCTTAGTTGCTGGCTGGCGTTAAACCACAACATAATGTTCCAGTAAAGTTACGGTAAAAGTTGTGAACAAATGACAGCAGCAAAATGCAAAACAGTTTCAACAATACATTATACGCACCCTTCAGTCCTTTACCTTTCAGGAAATCAAAATTATGTTCACCTATTTCCTTCCAATTTCTTCATTCCTTCCCAAGGTGTTAAAAAAATGTAAACGGTTGTCCTACACCATCCGGATTCACATATAGACTTGATTTTATACATTTTGAATAAGCCTAGTCAAATTAATACGATGTATGATTTTTCAGAAACATGTGCAGAACTGCACAGAACTTCAGCTGTTCACTGTTTTTTCTGTGGTGGTAAGTACAATCTTTTCTAAATAAATATGTCTTGTATGGTCATTTCAAAAATTCCATCGCAATGTTGGTATTATGACTGTGTTTCTGAGTCACTCTTCCTTTTTTTATTGGTGTCACCTGTTTTACTAAATCTCTTAGCACGTTCCTCAACAAACCAATTTCTCTCTTTCCACAGGCTATATCTATACTAATAAAGAAAGACTGAGAATGTTTCAAGTCTGAAATCTGGTCATATGTGCTGTTAAATTGTTAGAACTGTCCCTGGCCATAGCAAACAGCTCTCTCACATAAAAGTTCCTGAGAACAGCCAAGGAGTTATAAATGCAGAACAGAGGCTATTCCCCATTAGCAGTGTTGATGCAGTCACCCTGCTTTGCAGAATATGAGGATTTAATAATATGGACATAAGCTATTTCATGCCAGACAACTATCCTGGGCATGTTTATTTTACCAGAACAGGTTTTGCCACAGTGTATGCAAGAATTTAACTTCTCGGAAGCATGTTCAGTTTCACTGTTATGTGTGAGCTATTGTCAACAAAAAGCATATAAACATGCTACAGTTTTCATAAAATTCTTTTTCTATTTACTTAAAATAATTCAATCTATTTCTCTCAACTCAATTTAAAAGTATATAGATAAAAAAATAGGTATAAACAGTAAATTACTCAGAATAGCTGGCAGCAAACTACTGGGACTTAAAAATAAAGTAAGAATATTAGGCTGCTTTCCCTACAATAACTTTTTAATACAAAACAGTAATGTTTCTCACTCTGTAGGCTGACTAGTTACTACAAATGTAAAGGCCTTTGTACACACTGAACTACCAGTTTCATTTTTAGCCAAACTTGAATTCAAGATTTGAATAATCAACTTTTCATCAAAATCTCTATATAATCTTCCAGCATGACTGCTTCTATACTGTAAAAAGAACTAGATTAGTAAAAAGTGAACACTAACCTTCTCAATATTTATTTGGTGTTTTCTTAACCTTTCCAAATCTGTTGGAATTGCCACTTTAATGAATTTCTGAATGGCAGGTTCAATTCGACGGAGTTTAACTTTTTCATCATCTTCAGACATCCTAAAAGCAGCTTTCAGGTCAACACTTTCAGGTCCAGTACACCTTCACCAAGGTAGAAAACCCTAAAAAAAAAAAAAAAGAATTACAGGCTTACAAAAATGTAGCAATCTAGAATAACTTTTTAAAAGAAAGCAAAATGAGGGAAATCAGTCTTTCCAATAATCACATCTATTCCAAAACCACATTTGAGCAGCATTAGCTACTTAAAATCCAGATACTGTATTTGCATTTAAATGTATTATTTCTGTTTATTTGCAGGCTTTGGGGATCATTTTTCATTGATAAAACTTAACACTAACAAAAAAAATAGCTAAATAATTAAGACAGATGCAAACATGCTTTGCAGCATAATGATATATGGAAACCTTTGAAAAAACCTTCCAATTGGATGCTTTGCCTGATCAGAGTACACGTTCTGCCAATTTACATTCTGAATTGTCTTAAAAATTGTAAAACATGTCCTGAAAAGGCACCAAAATTAATTTTATTTTTGAAGTCCATTTCCTAGAAAGAGTAAGAGCTCCTGAATGAAGATTTGCACTCCAAATTGCATTTGTCCCCTACTGAAAATGACTAAGGCATCACCTAACATAGGGTTTAAATATGTTGCTGAAATATTTGCAGGACCAGTAGGTACATAAGCAGCCTGAATTCTGTTCCCTGCATATGCATAAAACATAACTTTGGAGTGTCACTTCTCTAAAAGAAAGATATGTAGAACTGTATATAACAGCATTTATCTACAGACCATATGAGCAATATAAAGGAATTCCATTATGCTGAATGCACACAAGGGGAAAGAAAAAATTATTGTGAGATAACTTTGTAGTTTTAATACTGTATAAACAGAAGTTATTTAAATGAGATTTTCTTTCTGTATACTCCTTTTCTAACAAAAACAAGTAGTGGAATTGCAGACACATATGAGAAAGTTTTGTCACAAGCGTCAGTAAAAAGACGTGTTACCAGCAACTGCATCAGAAGGCTTTCCCCGATTTTCCTCTTCCAGTAACCAAACTCATTTAAAATAATTAAATGAGCATAATCCTCCTGGTACAGAGCAGGCACAGCAGAATGTAACAGGTTAAAAAATGTTCCTGCTTTTCCACACAGCCAAACATATTATTAACAGTGAAATTGGACATTATTTTTCTCACACCTAACTATGGTGCGATAGTGTGGAGGGAGAGTATTGAGCTTTTTCTGAGACCTGTGATTCCTGCAGGCAGGGAGAACCTGAAGGCAGACACCAGTTGATGGCACTGGGTCTTCGACAGAACCACTCAAAGTTCAGTCACAGCCCTCACTTGCAGGCTGCAGGGAGGATATGTACAAATCTGCCTCATCTTCAAAGGAGCCAAGTGGTAAGCATCTTCCATCAGGCCAGTGGGAAAGCTAAAAGCTTTCTGGCAAAGGCAAGCTGAGCTTCTAGAGGAAAATAGTCCCAAATTACTCACCTTTTCCAACACAGCTGCAAAGAAAACAATGTTGTGTTTTTCTGAAGAACCGAACGCTAACAGAAGACTCTCCTCCTTTATCTATCGCACCCAATGCAGAAACTGAAAACGGTGGAAAACTCTTTACTGAGAGTAGACCAAGTTAGGCGAAGTCAATCTTTAATGTTTCACTGATACATCCTTCCCTTTTTCAGAACCTCAGAAGGAAATTATTTCACCAACCAACTTCGCAGTCACTGCTATTTTGCAGTCATTGCTAAATTATCCCCACTCCAAATTATAGAGACATACTATCAAGCAGTCTTACAAATCCCCTTCTAACCCAAGGTATTAAATATTAATAGTTCTTTGTCCAAATCTTCAAATAAACATGCAGTGGGTGGCCTCGCATTTTGGGGGATGTAAAAAGAACTTTAATCCTTTTGTGTTGATTTACTCTTTCCACCATTCTAAAAACAGTGGCTTAAACGCAAGATGACAAAAAAATACATTGATTCTTCTATTATACCTTGGTCACTACAGTCCCTAACACTTTTGAAGGAGCCACTCGTTATCTCACAACTGAACTCCATTTTGAGCCTAGAGCAGATTTTTTTTGTAATGAGCAAAAGATAAAAAGCATCCTACTCCAAACTGTAGTACCTCCTCTTCGAACACACATTTAATTTCCTGACAGCTTATACACTAATCCACGAGTTTATGAGCTAGAATGAATTAAAAATTGGTTCCTTAAAGATATTTAGTAGCCCTGTCATGCTTTTCTTCAAAACTGAATCATCCTGAAGAAGGGATGACACAAATTCTTCAAACTTACTGCACAACGTGAACTCACAGAAACCCCCAGTCCATTCTGTCTTGGAATAAATACAGCAGAGACTAAGCTAAATCCATCATAATTTTGTCCTTAACCTTTAATGACATGTAGATATTGATGAGTCAAAATTGACAGTTTAGGTGACTTATAAACTGGACCACTGTGAAAGCAGAGTTAATGTAACCAACAGCCTTATGTCTTGAGTAGGTGATCTGAATAAGCAGCAGTTTTAAATTCAAAGATTTGGCTGCATGCAGGGCTCTGGATAGTCATTTTCTTCTTAAAAATTCCCAGACAGTAAACTAGCTTTCATGACAGTGTCTACGAATTTCTTTAAGGCACTGCTGCCTAAAATTCACTAACAGTAAGTGTGAATAAGAACGAAGAAGAAGAATACTAAGAACGAAGTATAAAAACTCATTACATTCTCATCAGGTCTCCTGCTTAATGTTCTCTCTAACAGTATAGTTGTAACAAAAAATTCTAAGGCATAAATTACCAATACGAAAATACGCAAGGTCTTACTTTTTTTTAAGTTCATATAATATGGTAAATAAAATTAACATTACAACTTTTTGTGATGACCTTACGTTTGTTCCAGATGCAATTTCAAGGAAATCTAAGGTTTCTTGCATACTTTATTGGGTTTGTGTTTCCCTAAGCATAACTTTAACAATTAATTTCTAAAGCTGTAATGCTTGGGTTTTGAGTAATCACAGAGTAACAGGACAGTTTAGGTTGGGGGGTGATTTTCATACGCCATCCAGTACAAGCTGAATTACATGTGGTTGCACAGGCCCTTGTCCAGTCAAGTTCTAACACCTCCATGGACGGACACTCCACGCACTCATTAGATCCCTCCTTCAGTGTTTGACCATTCTCCAGGTTAAAAACAAACAAACAAAACCAAACCAAAACCAAAAAGACCTTCCTCGTAGCTAAACCAGCTTGTGTCCGTTGCCTCATCCCACTGCCATGCACCTCCAACAGGAGCCTGGCTCTATAGCTTCCCACGCACAGCAGTAAGATCTCCCCCTCCTTCACCTTCTCTTAAGGCTGAACAAATCCACCTCTCTGTTTCTCCTTGAATATCATGTGTTCCAGCCCCCTAACAGCCTTGCTAGTCTCACAGGTGCCAAATAGAGGTGAACAGTCACTCTCTCGACCTGCTGTCCCTCAGCCGCATTTACTAATACAGCCCACAACGCGGCTGTCCTTCGCTGCAACAGCACGCTCAGACGCGTATTCAGCATGTGGTCCACCACAACACACAGGTCCTTTTCTGCAAGGCTGCTCTCCATCAAGTCTTCCCACAGCCTGTTCTAGTCATCAGGCTATTCCATGCCAGATGCAGGGCTTTCTTGTTGCCTTTGCTGGAATTTGTGAGGTTCCTGTCAGCCCATTTCTCCATCCCATCAAGATCCCTCTGAGCAGCAGCCCTGTCCAGCCTATCTACCCCTCCCCTCAGGCAAGTAACAAACACTGCTCTCTACTTCAGCTTTTTATGAAGATAATTTTGTCTCTGTCCTTGGATCTCAATTGCAGTCAGCATGTACACGAAGCTGCAGAAGTTATGAGCCCTCTCTCAGAGGGTGCCATTCAGACACCACACAGTTGTGTGACAGATCACCTTCCCTTTCTGACCGCTTCTGTACAGCACCGTCGCTTGGACTGCCCTTCCTACAGGCATTTACCAAGTTCCAAGCACAACGAAATCTCGAGTTCTCCGAGACTGGAATACTTGGCTCTGATTCTCTAAAATAAATTCAAGTTTGAGCAAAAAAGCCCAAGAGAATACCATATCATTAAATCGGTAATTTAAAAAGTTAGATAAAACCATTTGTAATTAACTGTCCTTTATTACATTCACTGTGCAAGATATTTTCATAAACAAAGAAATTATAGAATCTTGTCTTTTCAGACGCTGATGCTACAGGCCTGTTAAGAGGTTATCTTCCAAGTAAAATACTTTCAATTTGACATTCAAAATTCGTGCACTAAAATTCAATTATATTTCAGTGACAGAAATAACACTTATCCAGAAGTGATCAAGACCCAGATGTGCAATAATTCTCAGTCAACTGTGTCCATAAAAAAAGAAGACATATCCAAAGCATACTGAGCAGTATTATCAAAGTACTAGGTGGTGACAGAAATTACATATGTATCCCTTCTTAATATTTACATTTTCTGGAGACTGCCCCCAAACTGAAACTGTAATTGTGAAGTAAAATTAGCATAAAAGAATACCATTAACTTGATATCTGCACTTAATATGAAAATCATCTATGATTCTTACCACCCAAGACAAGGAGAAATCCCTTATCCAGTTTGTCCACCCCATGTCCTTGAAATTATGTAAGTGTATCTTCCATGAAGGATTAATCTACATTCCTTTGTTAGTAAGCAACAGAGCAAAAGAACCTGAGGAGTTCCACTCATTTGATCTTTGCTTTACCAAATAAACAGGTATATAAAGCAAACAAAATTTTTCAAAAACTGATCACTTCCTCTTTTTCAGCTTTTGAAGGTCCAATCAGCATATGCTATCTTATTTCATTGCTTAAGTCAAATAATTCTAAGGGGTAAGAGAATCTTAAGGCATCCAGTTCCAAACACCGAAAGTGTGAATTTAATTCTGACACTAACACAAAATCTCCACTTACTATGTGGTGGTGCATAGAAAGCAGAGTCTCACATAGATGCAGTCAATCAGAAGTAAAATTCTTCCCATGTATGGTAACATACTTGTAACTTGTTATTATAAATTTCAGTAAATGTAATAAGTAATATACATCAAATTAACACCTATGAACTTCTGTTAAACTGCCTAGTGCTCTCCACTCAAATACGGTAGGCAAAATGCAGAATAAACCTGAAGAGTTCTGCTTGCCCAGGGAAATGCAATGTAATTCACGTATTTGATTTTAATTCACTTACGACACTTTAGACAACCACTACCACTAGAAAAAGTACTTCCAGCATAGATACCTGTTTTTAAGGGTTGTAAGGCCAAAAGCTTTTTCCTTTTCTCATTGTAGATTAGAATACGGATGCTAGCATGCAGAGACTTACAACAGCTTTCTCACTAAGGTGACCTGAAACACTTCTTCCTAGAGTAGTACTGGCCCCAAAGTTGCACTGACAGAGTATTCACTGTTGCTCACTTGGCTGAGGTCTGTAGTTAGTGAGGAACAGGCTCCTGTGGCAGGCTACAGCCAAATTGCACTTTGGGTCCGAATTACATCCTTCCGCTTTGGCTGTAGAAGGAACCAAAGGAAAATAGCTTTCTTAGGCTGCAATAAGGCACTGTCACCAGCCCCAGCATGTTCGCAAAGTGACATGAAACTACGCAATGGGATAAAGAGCCGCGCATGTGGGATCTCCCACAGAACAGCCGGAATTAGCAGCTGTACGTAACAGGCTGTGGTTCCTAGCAGATCTGTGCGCTTGTGGATCACCCGGCAAGACAAACTTGATCCAGACAAAGCAAGGGCGCGTGACTGCATTTTGAGAAGTCAGAGCAGATGACAGGCATTTTGTATTGGATTTACACGTTTAAGCCAGCTGCGGAAGGGCAGAAAATACCTAATGACTAACACGTCAACATTTTTTCAACAAAGCTGAACTGGTGGAGCGAGCCTGTAGTGAACCGACACCTGCAATAGGTGGCCACAACGCAGTTCAACCTGCAATCAGAGCCCTAATACTCATTTTTCTGTACTACTGAACTATGCCTCTGGTCTCACCCCAGCAGCCAACAGGTTACGGAGGCCTACCCTTCCTGCATCTCGCCCCCGAAAAGCGAGGGGGACACGCGGAGAGTAGAAGCGCAAGCATAAAGGAAGGTTTTACGTCTTACGTCAAGGCTTCAAGTGGACTGCACTAGTTTCTTTTTCCCGACTTACGCTTTTAAAAGCTTGGGGAACGCCGGTCTAAACAATTCGTCACGCTGCGCTTCCACTCTTTTTTAACAACACCAAAAAAAAAACCCAAACCATAACCCAAACTGGCGTGACAAGCTCTGGTTCGGTTCAGCTTTCCGCCTGTACCTCCCCACCACCCGCGAAGGACACCCCCCCCCGGGCCCAGCCGCTCCTGCGGGCACCCACAGCCGGCCCCCGGGCACCGGCAGAGGGGCGGCCGAGGGGCTCGGGCCTGCCACCGGCAACAGGGCCCGGCCTACGGCCACGGCCCGCAAGGCGGTGGCGGGGGGAGCGGGCGGCGGCCCCGCTGCCCGCCCCGGCCCTCGCTGAGGGGAAGAAACCGGGGGTCGCCAAGGGGGAGTGGGGCGGGGGGGGGGGGAACCCGGCGCTCCGCTCCCCGCTACGGGCCGCGCTGTGGGCTCCTACCGGCCGGCCACGTCCTCAAGAACCGAGCCCAGGGCCCGCCAGGCCCCGACCCGGTCTTCCTCTCGCCTCCCCGCCGCGGGAAGCGAAACCGAAAGCAGCGGGGCCGCCCTCGGTGGCGGCCTCCTCCCTCGCCCCAGCCCCGCCGCCCGCCCTGCTAGCGCGGCGCCGGGGCAGCCGTTGCCCCTTCCCTCCCTCCCGCCCTCCGCGCCTCGCTGCTCCCGCCGCCCCCGGCCGGGTGAACATCCCCGCCCCGGTCTGCGGCCCCCTCACCATGCGGCGGCTGCGGCCGAGGCGAGGCCCGCGGCGGCCCCGGGACACTGGGCGGGAAGCGGCGCGCAGGGGTTCCCCCTCGGCGGTTATCGGCCCAGCCCCCGCCCGCCACACACACACCCCCGTCACCGCGCTCGGGGCGATTTTCCTCATGTTTAGTTCCCTCCGTAACTCTCGGTGCGGGGCGGGAGGTCGCGGCGGGGCGGGAAGGGGCCGGGGAGGAGGAGGAGGAGGAGGAGGAGGAGGAGGAAGAAGGGGAGGAGGAGAATCTGCCCTGGCCAGGGAGGGAGTACCAGGCCTCGGGGCTAAGGGCTCATCGAGAGAGGAAAGTTAGATTTCTTCTTCTAAAAGAGAGCCAAAGGTTCGCGCCCGCCATCTTCTCAAGAACTTATTCTTAAAATTCCCCACAACCAACATTTTTGCTTGCCTTGACACGTAATTTAGGCAATACCAAATTGCCAGGTGGGACCCTGGGGATACAGAGCATCGGTCTGTAGGGGACAAATGCCGACCAGGCCGTGCCAGTGAGGCTCCTTTCTCCCCTCACTAACCTTCACTGTTCCGAACAGCATTCAGGAAATAAGTATCTAGGAAATATTTCTGACCCGTATTTTGAAAATAAGTGTAACCTGTTTGTGTCCGACACTGATCGTTGGGTCCTACCCCGACACGGCAGCCTCTGGCTAACAGAGGACCCGCTCCTGGCAGGTAGAGCAACACCTCCGAGGGCAGCCCGGTATCGCTTCTGATCATTTTATTGCCGCTGAAGAGAAGTGGAAAACTATCTGGCTACCTGGCAGTACCTGTAGAGCAACTACATTACGCCATTATTAAAATAGAACATTTTTTAACTGAACCCAACAGCATTAATAGAACAGACTTAAGATCTCCAACTTATCAAAGACAAGTTTAAGTCAATTTTCATGTTCTGAACAAGATTTAGGTTACCTGTTCATCTGTCTGTCATTCCATGCCCTTTTGGCTGGTTCCAATCTAATTTGGAGAAAGTCATCACAGTCCTGTAAGTTTTGAGGAAATAAATCTAAATTTGTTTCCTCAGCAAAGGAACAGCAAGCGAAACGCTCATCTCTTACGCATTCTTGTTAGCAGCAATCAGCCAGACAATTAGTATGTATAAATTAGCCATCCACTCTGCATATACATAGTTCCAGACTGCTAGATGCGATCTTCATAGGGCAAATGGAGAATAAATTGTTGTTAGTGTAATTAAGGTTATTTAGGGGGTAAAGGATCCAAATCCACAGGATCCAGTGTCTTCATTAGTTCTGTTGCTCGCAATACAGCTGCTGGAATGGCAATGGAGTACTGGGGAATGCCAAAGCACTAAAAAAAGCTTGCACCAAACATATATTTAAAAAAGGGTAAAAAGGATGACACAGGCTAGCCTAGCATAGCCAGTTTGACATGGATATAGGGCAGAATCATGGAAGTGGTGACCTGGGATTAAATGCCAATAATTAAATGCCAATCAACACACTTTCATAAAAAAGATTTGATTAAACGCATTTGAATTTAAGTTTAGTTGATAAAGGTAATAATGTTGATATAATAGCTTCCATCTGATTTAGAACAGTATGCTATTCTCATAAATACAACATGGAATACAAATTCTGCATAGTTCATAATAAGTGATTCAGCTGACAGTTCTCAAGAGAAGTAATTGTAAGTGAAGATTTGTCATAAGGTTGTCTTTTGGGGTGGTGTTATTCTTGGCCTGGTACTATCAGAAATGACCTAGACAAAAATACCAAATCATTACTTTGCTGTTGTAAATAAAGATAAGTGCAGGTTGCTTAGATAAACTCCTTTGAATTGCTTTGTAAGATCTTCTCACTTGTAAAAACACTCCTCTGAAGACAGTCAAATTGGAGGTTGTACAGGCAAGATAAAGCCTCAAAGCCACACCTGGAATTTGAGGGAGAATGACCAGCATGAGACAATGCTAAAGAGGACCTGGACATTATGGTACATAAGCAGCTGAACATGAGCTCCCAGAACAAAGCTCTTGCTGACTAATACTCTGAAGCAAAACCAGAGGAAGATCAAATACAACGGGAATGGATATTACCCCTGTTTATAGAACTATTATCGAAATAATGCATTCAGTTTGGGCATTTACACTTCAAAGGGATGTTAAATATTGGAAAGAGCCCAGAAGAAAGTTGTGAAAGGTGTGGAGAATGTGCATTAATGTGAGATATTTTAAAAGCACAATCCAATGCAGGTGTGACCTTTGTCATAAGTGTACTAGTACTTGTCTGGGTTAGAGACGTTTGAGGAGTAGAAGCAGTGTTCTGAAAGCAAAACTAAAAAAAAAAAAAGAGACTAGAAATATGGCATTTCTTAACTTGCTATAGGATTAAATTGTCTGTGAATCTGTTTTGAAAGAAAAAAATGTCAGTTTAAAATATGGAGATTTTTTCAAGAGGTACTGTAGCTCAAGCATACACAGCTGCAATTTTGGTGTGGAATACATTGGCAGAGGTTCTGTGCGGTCTGATATGGAGGTGGTACGACCACAAGATTACACTCGGTCTTTCCTTTCCTTAAACTTGATGACTCCAGAAGAAAACCAAGAAGTCTACTTATCTAGCAGCAAAAGAAGGAATAGGATCCCAAGGATATTCCCAAGAAAGAAAGTTTGGGTTTGTTTTTTTTTTTTTTGTGAGTTCTAACAGGCAACATCTGAAGAGCTCCTGGCACATTTCATTGTGACGTTCAACATGACGTTCATGCCTGACTGTCCAGTTCTGCTACTATTGCTAATGTGATCTCCCAGACAACCCAGCAATGACTTCAAAGAAGTCCAAATTTCCTCAAGGAAAAAATGACAATGCAAAATGCTGTCACTCATGTAAAGATCATCAAAGGAACAAGAGTTCCACCTTCAGGTCTGGGAAAATACTACCTCTGATGGCAAAAGATAGCTCAGAAAAAAAATGTAATGTGTAGATGGAGTTGGACTTCCTGAATTACAGACTCAGATTTGTATTGCATGTCTGTGATCAATTGTGATCTCTTATAGATTTGACAACCATGTGTATTCCTATACAGTTATCAGAGAAACTGTTCTGTATCACCAATAAATAACATAGAAGAAAATCATGGAGAGTCCTAGAAAGGCAGAGAACTGTTGTATATCTGAGTAAGGAAGAGCTTGCAGCAGTTTCTTTTTCCACATGAGATCATTCATAGGTTTCAAATACGTGGATTCAGGACCAGGATCCAGATGTGCAATTCATTTAACATGCTCAACTCTATTCTCGGCAGTCTCTCCTTATACACAGACTCTCAGATAACTCATGCTGGGGATGGTATTTCAGTGAGTGCTGCTCCATAAGCACAGAACTTCCCAGATACTTACATTATGTTCCCAAGGTACTCTTTTTCCAGTAGAGCATTTCAAAATTCTGTTGCCTTTTTCAATGCATTATTATTACAGATACACTGATTTCACTGTCAAAAGGCTTGTGCTGGCAAGAACTGATAATAAAGTTTCCATTGTGTCATGGAAAACAGCCATTACTGTGTTACAGTGAACATTGCTCTCTCTCACAGTCTTTCAGGAGCACAAGGTTGTTTGAAACAAGATCCCCTTCTAACATACATCCCTCAAAAAAATCAAACTCTTTCAGTAATTCTTGACTGAGGGGTGTTTTGTGGAATATGTGGCAGCATTTTCTGAAACTGTCTTCCTAATGTAAGCGAAATACTGCAACTTGGTTTGGGGGGAAGCTGTTTGCTACTGTTGACAAAAATTGTGCTGTAGTTTTTTACAGTTGGTGGAATCCTGATCCAATGCCCTTTTAGTGTAATTTGCTGCAAAACCAGCTCAGATTTGGTTGAGGATCATTTGTATAGTATTTCAGAAAGTAGGTCTCCCAAGTGGTAATGAAACAGAAGAGTTTTATTATACATTAACTTATTCACAGCAGCAGTAACACTGAATAGGGTGTAAAAGTAGGAGAGAAAGCAATAAGGGCAAAGCAGATTTTGTTTTGAGAGAAACACTTCCTCACTGGTCGCACTAGCTATTTGGGTCTTTTCCAGCATATTCACAAGTCTCACACTGTGACCTCGATGCAGGAATGGTTTACAGTAGCTGCCGTTGATCTACCCTTGCAAGTAGTGGTGCAGGAAAGCCTATAGAGAGAGGACGGTAGGTACAGAAACTATCTATGTACAACAGCTAGTCCAAAAGCAGTAGGATTTCCCTCCTGACAAGAGCAGGGTGAAACAAGCACCGCTAGCTGGTGGGAGCTCGTGTTGCCGGCGCTCGGGCAACGTGCACCTGCAGCACTTTGCCTGGGGAACTTAAGCTGTCCACTGCTGGCACAACCAAAGGAGATAAAACATTAAAACAAGTGTTGCTGGGGTTGTGGCCCTACCTGGGAACTTCCCCATGACTGGCATTTCATCATGATCCATGTGTTTTTTCCCCAATGTCTTTTTGTTCCTACTGGAGCTGAAGAGGATTTCTCCCACTCAGAACTACTGATCAGCTTTCAGTACGTGCTGTAGCAATGGTGTATCTGATATTCTCAGTTTCATTTGTAAGGTCACCTAAGCAGTTTTATTTTACTGCACTTCAGAAGAAGGTTGAGCTAACTCAGTCAAAAAGCTTTTAGTGGGACTGTCTTTTGTGCACGTTCGTCTCCTGTTATAGGACCGAATTACATTGGCATCACCTTAAGCTAAATCCCTACGAGTTACTCTAACTAAAAAAAAGACTTTCCATACAAGTCAATTTTACTAACTGAAGGAAGCTGGTCCATTTTTTTGTTTGTATACAAGCCCTTAGAAATTCTGTATCAAATCTTAGTGCCATTCAAGTAAATGGTAAAATTTCTATTAAATTTAGCAGGGTGAGGATTTTGTTCTTTGTGCAGGTTCCAATGCTTCCTGACACAAGAAAATACAGACTGTATTCGGGGAGGGGGGGAAATAGAAGGTGGCGAATCAACTGAACAAACATTCATTTATCCAGTTCACCCATCATACTTACCAGTAACATTCCTTTTGTAAAACCATTCAGCCTTGAAAGAGGGATTCAGAATGTCTTTTAATTGCAGACCAGAGGTGTAATATTGTCAGCTTGCATTCATAATGAGTTTATATTAAAATGTTTTTAATTTTTCTTGCTTAGTTAGGAAGGTGATGCTGATTCTGCTGCTTCTCTAACATATGCAGGTCATGAGCAACTCCTTGTTCAATAAAACCTTCAGGGAATTTCAGAAACATTAAAATTTAGAATACTTACATTCATTTGGGGTGCCTTTCCACTGACTCAATGTTACAACTCTACTTTTAAGATTTCTAGAGTTGTCTTTGCCTTCCCTCTTCCTCCTTATGGGATAACAAGAAAGACATTGTTCAGCTCTGCCAAAAAAGTTCCTGGTGCTGAGAGGTGGAGCCAATAGACATGAAGATCTGTAGCCTGGCTAGTTTGGATTATGGAATATTTCTTGGCTGTTGTTCTTCTAGAGACAAAAAGTTTATCAGACTGTTGCTGATTTAAAATCCACATCAGACTCAAGGCATACATCAAGTTAATCAGGAATTTACCTGTCTGTATAATGACCTATTAATCACACTGCTGGTTCCAAGGCTGTCTATGCCATCTAGCTTTGGATTGTCTCCAACAGTGGCCACAAGTGCATGGTGAGGTTAGAGTAAGAATCGGGCAAGCATATGTGCTAGTTCCTCCTTAATGTTCTCCCAGCCTTCAACTTTTTTTTACATTGGGGGTTCCCTGAACCAGATGTGGTTTGTTTTCTCAGTAACCCCAGTGGATATCTCTTTCAAATGCTCACCCAGTCTCCCCTAGAAAGTAAGTAAAGCTCTTTCAGGCACAAAGTCCTTTGGCAAGGATTTTCACAGGTCTGCTGCTGTCTGTGTAAAGAGGCTGGCTCTTCTGACAGCTGATTGCTGTCCAACCTCCCCGTGCTACTCGTTACTCTGTAGACCTCATTTCTGCTCTACATTGTCTTTTTTTTCAGGCTCAACCACTCCTTGTGGACAGTTTAGTTCATAACTTTGATAATCCTTGTTGTTTTTCTCTGGGCCTTTTCCATTTCTGATATATCCCTTTTTTTTTTTTTTTTTTTTTTTTGAGATAAAGGGACCAGAGCTGCACACAGTATTCATTTTGTGGACAAAACACAGATTTATACAATGTTACAATTGTATTTTCTGTTTTGTTGTCTGTTACTGTGCTAGCAATTCCTAGCATTTTGTATGTCCCCGCCTCTTTTTTTTTTTTAAACCGTGTCTGAGAAGTTTTCCTGCAAGTCTCCATAATAATCCCAAAGTCTTGCTTTGAGTGGTAATGGCCAATGTAATGGTTAGCTACTTAGCATAGGAACATACAATCGCACTGAAAATGATTGAAGGCAACTTAATAAATAAGACAATTGTACAATGGAATACTTTCACTTACAAGAAAGTGGTTCTTGCTAGAAGTCAGAGTGAGTCAGAAGTGAAGAGGAGGAATGGCTGAGGTACAGTTCAACATCTATTTCTAGAAAGTATCTGTCATTTCTAATACGTGGCAAGCAGTATACAATTTTAAATGTAACTGAAACATTATCTTGGTAAGTCATAAAATATACTTTCTCAAATCAGAACCTTCTTTGGTCCTCTGCTGCTTTGTTTCTTTCTGTCTTACACATTTTCCAGTATCCATCAATTTCTTTGTATCTAGGGAACCCCTCATGACCTGGATCTTTACAGTGATGCTTGCTGGTATTATCTTGAAAAGTTTAAGTTGCTTCTGGCAGAAGTCAGACCCTTTTCTCTGAAAGATGCAAAATGAGAAGCTAGTCACTTAAAATTAACTCCTTCACTGTCTCCTGCGTCCTGCTAGATCGTAGGTATATCTAAGCCGTGAGGGGGAATGCTGGCATAAGACAAATGGCTTAGGTTCACATTTCAAACTTGTTTCTTTCTTCCCTGCTAGACGGTTTTGCTGTAGAGGTGCTCATTGGCACTTCTTGAAAAAGAAAATTGATGGTCTAGTGTCAAAGATGCAAAGCTGAAGGGTATCAGCTCCGTTCTCAAGTTGGGTAGACCTTTTCGCTACCTCACAGGCAGTGTCGTCTATACACTAAAACTGTGAAGTGCTCAAGTTCTGTAACAGTAGGGTGGAGATGCTGCCTAAACAAATGTGCATGATCCAAAGAGACTTAATTCCACAGTAAGGATTGTTTTCATAAATAATGTTTGAATCTTATTCTGTTTACTTTTAGTATGGCAGTAACACTGTGAAGCCCTGAAGTTCAGTCTTGTAGAGATAAACCTACTTTAAAGTTTTGTCTCAGAGAAAGAAAGCCTCTAAAGCCTATTTTAGTTTAAAATGTAATTGAAAGTTTGATTTTCTTGATGAGTACTTTGGGGTACATGTTCAGATAGCTATGTGGAGAATTAGCTGTGCAAGTCCCATTACTGCTAATGCGACTACTAATTCCCTGCACATCATACTGAATATTTACGTCTTTGTTTAGTATTTAGATGAGCCATTAAAGTATTGGTTTCTCACTGTTACAGTCATCTGTAATACAAAAAAAATCATAAACATGTGGAAAAGACAATTTTTCATTAAAGACGTTTAATGCTATTTAAAAGATAGCATTATTACAATTTGAATTAAACGCTAAATTGTGACTAAAATGGCTTCATTTCTTACCTTGGAAATAGTAGATTGGATTAATGTTCTGTGGGCACCATGAATGCAGATTATTTTCCTTGTGCTCTGGGTGCCAGAGAAGCTTAAGAGGGGCATTAGCTTAATGCTTGGGAGGTACAGAGAATGAGTATTTTAGCAGTTTTAAATCTGGTAGCAAATACTGTCCGCAAGATGGATTTCAGTCACTTAGGAATGATTCTCTTCTGTATCAGCTGCAGACAGGTAAAAGACTGAGCAAAAAACTCTTTAATTGATGTGCGACTGTGTTTGGCATCCTTGCACGATGGTAGAATCGTTTGACTAAGAAGTCTGGATCTCATTTTCAGTCTGACTGCTTCATGCTGAGGGTCATCTCTGAGCTGGACAGCAGTCCCAAAGTGAATAGGACGGAGGTGATGAATACAGAATAGCTCTTATGAGCCTCAGGCCTCAAAAGAAACCAAGACAAAGTTTCTATGGATCTGAGTGCAAAGTCTGCTATTTGGCTTTCTTTTGCAAGTAGTTGCTTAGGTCTCTTAGTTGTTCCTCTAAATTGTAATTTTTAATGTAGCTGTGATTATCTTAGGGTGTTATTATGAGTTTTATTGCTCCACCGCTATATTTATTACTGACTTGTCCAGTCTCTTGCTATGTCTGGAACAGAGTTATGGCTCAACAGGAATAGTTGTCATCATTTTCCCAAGTGATACACCGAAATTTTGAAGGGAGAGGGGATCCAACACCTCAGAAGATCACCACTGTTATTCTCCTTCTTGATTTCTCTAGAGAAAAATGATCAGCTTCCCTTCACTACTCCCCTTCACTCCTCAACATCAGGCCTGGGAAGCAAATGGGGAATCTGCCAGTACTTTCACTTCTAGTATCGGAAAATTTAGAGGTAAGGCCAGGACAAACTTGATGTGGAGGGTGACTAGATGTGGGGGCTGACAAGAAGCAGGGCAGAAGTGATGCAGTGCCTGAATGAGAGCTGAATACACCTGAACAGTGGGAAGAAAGCGTTTTCTGATAAGGCAGAGTGTTATTTGTCACTAAGTGCATGTGGATACAAACTGAATCATCAAATCAGGACTCTAAAAAGTAAGAGAGGGGGAAAAAAGGTAATCACTCCGTGTTAGACAATTAACACTGGGACCTTTACAAAATGGGGAAATGGTAATTCTTGGGAGATGGGTTGGATATTCATGGACATGAGCAGCTTTGCTGCGATGTATTACAGGTAGTGCCAAACTGAAAGGTTTCACAGTTTTTCACTGCCTGCTACTTCATTTAATCATTTGCAGCGATGAGGAGTGACAGTAAAGGCACATACAGGAAAACCGATGTGATAATGTACATGTATGTATTGCATGGCAATTATGAATACACCAGAGGTTGTCCACCATCTACTGTTACATCTCTATCTTAAGAGATAAAATGGAAGCAGAGTTTGAATAAAAAGAACAGTGGGATTTCATCAATTTCCTGCCAATGTGCCAACATCTGTATTGACAGTATTTAGCAAAATTACAATATGTTGTCCAAGATCCATGTTTGGCAGAGATGGCTGATGAACCTTCAGGTAGTGTGCTGATTTTTTTTTTTTTTTTACTCAATATTTTTTTTCTGACATAGGCATTATTGCTGTGATCTGTGACCCAGCTCCATCTTAGCTACACTGAAGGATATCAAAGACTGGGCAGTTGTTGGAAACATTGACTGAAGGGTGACTTGTGTGCATAGAAAAAAGGGGAATTTTATCACCTAATACTGAAATTGCCCTGACAAGCCTTGTGTGTAGAATTTTTACCACAAACTTCCAGGCTGCAAGCCTAAATAGCACAGCCCAAACGTTCGGCTTAGAGGGGGAGTTTTAATGGCAAACTGAGCGTGCAAGGTGGGGGAGAACTATAGAGCCAAAACAAAGCAGCCAAAGCCAGACAAAAGCAAGAGGCTGAGGGCAGTGGGAGTACCAAGCAAAAGAAGGAAAGAGCAAAACCAGATTTCACTGGTGTAAAAACGGATGCAGGCGTTAGAGCGTAATCCCCATCATCCCAAGCTATGAGGTACCACACCCAAAGCATCTTCGGGGTCAAAACGATTTAAAAAAAAACCCAAATGCTCGGAAAAGAGAGGCGAGGTCTGCGACAGGGATGCGGGTGGCCCTGGTGCAGCAGGACGGGTAAAGGCAGGTTTCCTGAGGAGCGGGGTTTTGGGGCTGAGCCGCCCAAATGCTGGCAGCAGAGCAGGGTTCACCTTTGGCCTTTACTTTGGTGGAGGCATCGATAGGGCTTTCACCTTTCCTCCGTTGTCCTGAAACTTGGATAAGTTTTTCTTCTTTAAAACCTCTACTTTTCCGTTGTATTTGATTGAAAACACCCAGCAGGTCCAAAAGTTCTCAGTGGGGTCTGAGGGACAGAATCATAGCATAACATAAGCTTTGCTTGCCTAGAAAACTAGGCCAGGAGGGATATTAAATAATGTCTTCATTGGTCTTCATGGAACAGGTGTCTCAGGTAGAACAATTTGAAGGGAAAAACGTGTTCTTTGGGTTAAACAAGATGGATTCCTGAGGTAAAAAAGCACATTTTCATGTAATTAAGGACTATATGATAATGCTTACACAGGAAGGGGAAAAAATGTTTCTTCAGGCACAGAAGATTCTTCTTCGCTCTTTTATTTCCTAACTTCTAAATGCTTGACTACAGCTACATAACTTTTGAAACAATTTTTTGTGTGTGTGTGAAATACATGTATCGAGTACAGCAACTGTTCAAGTGCGAATTTATTTTTAAATAGAATTGACTCCTTGTATTAGTATAGGCGCTTTGGAAGTAGAAACATTTCTATATTATCACCATCTATCTTTTGAGAAAGAGACGGATATTTTTACCTTGGCAATTCTGGTAGCAAGGTGGAGGCAGTTTTACAATAATCTGAATATATTTAAGGTGTGCAGTTCATTTTTGTACCTAATGAATAACTGTGTGCCTGAGTGGGTGGATGGAAAATAAGAAGCTCTCGGATTAGATAGAGAAGGTGATACATGTTACATTTATGCACGTAACGTATCTGCTAATATTCCAGTACATTTGATAAAGTCACTGTTAAATGCCATTTTTAATGCATGTGATGGCAATCGGTTTTCTTTGAAAACTGTGATTCCAGGAGCGAAAAAAAAAAAAGTCCGTACATTTCAGAAACCAATACAAGTGTTTCATCGAATTAAACCAGAAATCACATTATTTTCCAGTCGCATTTCTCCGATGGTCCCCGTGGTGCTGTAGACAGAAACTGGCGCAGGCTGAAAGGACCGTGGGCAGAGCGGGCGCTCACTAACGGGGCGACACATGATTTCTTCTGCACCGAGTGGAGTCCAGCACCTTTGGTCTGCAGCTGCCCCACGGAGCTATGAAAGACAAGGTACCAAATGCTTTGCTCGCACACATTTGGTAATTAATAGTAAAATGATGACTAGGAATTAAGAGGCGCGTTATCGAGAGAGTACTGCGGCGGTTCAACAGCCTCCGTCAGAGAGTCTGAGGCACAAAATGTGAGGAGACTGGCAGAGATGTCTGAAGTTACGGAAAAGTGGGTGAAGCGAGAGTCTTCTGCCCTGTTTCCACGCAAAAGGATGGCCGGTCCGAGGGCGTCCGTCTGTCCTGCTGGCCAGCGTGCCTGGGAGGTCTCAGCTGGAAGCAGGCAGCTCCATCAGGACCGTCACTGTCACCCCAGGCGGCTGCTGCCCATCTTGCACAGCTAACCAGCAAGTATAACTAAGTGGCAGATAACCAGCTGGAGTTTGGGGAAGAAGACGCTCCGTAGATACTAAAAAGTAAGGAGGACTGCAGAGCTTTGCTTCTTTCCAGCGGTCACATTTGTGACCTGGTGCGGTGAAATTTTCTGCATTCTTTAGCCTTTCCTTGGTAAAGATGGCAAAAGTGGCTCCTTTATCTGTAAGGAACATTACGTGTTGATATATGTGGGGAAGAAAAACTAAGTATCCCTTGGGAATTACCTATGATGGCTAGTATGTCATTATTTTCTTTAGCCCTTCCTCCCTATGGACAGCAAAAAGGGATCCTTCATTTGGAAGGAACATTTAGTGTTGATACAAGTTATCTGGGAGAATAAGAAACATCCCTTGGAAATCACATACAACAATCAGTTTGGCATTGATTTAGTTGCTTTACATTTCTTTTTTTGCCAGATAATTTTGATATAAAATGTGAAACAAGATACCTGTAAATCACTTCTGAAAGAGCCCTGTGGCCTCGGAGCTGATGATAGTCTTTCCTGACCATGTGCTATGCCTTTCAGAGCAATTTCATTCAGCCTATGTATCGGCTTCCACTGCATGTCTTATAAATGGTAAAATCATCTAATTCAGCATTAATCGATTGCTGTATATCGATACAGAAAACAGTGCATTGCAGCATTCTCATCCTTTGTGCAGAAAAAAGCAACATTTTTAATGAGAAAGGAAAAAGAAAGTATGACAATAAATTCAAGAGGCTGTTCATTTAAATAGCTTCTAAATGAAACATTTGCATTTTGTGAATAAATCTACATTCTAATGTCTGATATCTGGAGCAAATCTTGACCCACCTTGGGTATCTTCATGCTTGGGAGATAGATCCGATCATGAGGGTAAATCTGCCACCTTGCACATGTTTGGCTCTCAGTACTCTCTTCTCAACACATGATTGGATCTTAAATTCTGTGCTCAGTATTTCATGGTTCTGGAATGAGTGAATCCTGGGAAGGGGACAGAGCAAAGGGAAAACAGATATGCTATTTCTTGGCTTTCAAGTCCCATGTGAGCAATTAATTACAAAGCAGCCTTAGTAAAGAAAGCTGATATCCACGCATAGTCCCCTTTACCAAAATAAACTTTCTCCAGAATATACACACACTTTTGAAATTCAGAAATAATTTCAACTTACTGAAATATTAATTTTAAATGCATTGCTGTAGGGTAGTACAACAAAGGATGAAGCGTGGGAAAGGGGAGAGAAGAATTATAGTATAAAACAAGGCGAGTACCTGGGAAAAAGGTGTGTGACAGAGACCAACAGCTCTACTGAAGACTTTCCTGTTTTCCTGTTGGTTTGGAAGATGCTCTCTCCTGTGGAATAGTTGCCTTGGCCACAGCAAGTGGGGGGCTGCTGCCCAAGCTCAGCACTCTCATAATCTATGCAAAATAGCTAAATCCCAGTCTCAGAGGGGACTAGGAATTTTTAAGCAGGGCTAGATTTAGCATTTTCAGGTCTTCAGATCATTTGCCTTTTATCTCAGACAGACCTGTGGTCACGCCAATGTGCAGAAAGCATTACTTAAGGCAGGACTGGTAAACTGATGTTTGTAGATGAATCTCAACTGATTTATTTAAAATTTTGAGAGGTGCGTGTGAGAAGGAGAAAGATCTTTAGATCATCCTTGCTTCCTCTGACTGATACCCAGCTGTTACGATTTTTGAAACCTGGTGGTTAGTTTATTTATGTTTTCAAGGTTGCCTATGAAAAAAAATAATAGAGACAGAAACTCGATTTTTGGATGACACACCTCCAAAATTGATGGTGTTTAGGATGCCTGTCACTGAAAAGGTAGCACTCGAAATAAATTGCAAGTGCAATGCATATCAAGATAAACCTCAGAATTTTCCCACATATCCTGAAAAGTCTGGAAAAAGAGATGGGTGCCTGGGGCCCTTCTTAGGCATCTGTTTGCCATATGTTTTCACTAAGGAAATGAAATAAAATGTTAGAAAATCTGCAAGAGGTAAAGTGTAGGAGGCACCAAACTAAAATTAGCAAGGCTTACAGGGAGACTGGACAGCTGGGTCTTCATGGGCCCAAAATGGAGTATAGTTAATGCAATTTTTACCAAGTGCTTCTGAAGCACAGCGGTATGGGTCCTCACAGAAGCCACATCTGATCCATGGATCTCCGCCAGTCCCAGAATACAGAGGAAGACTAGACTGATTGCCCACAGGCAGATACAGGATAGACGAGAAACGTCAACAAGGTAAAAGTTGCAAGCGTACGCGGTGCAGGTGTCATCCTTGAAGGGAACATGTCATGACACCGGGCGCGGACTACTATGAGATAACCCTAGGGAACAAAAAAGTCAATGTGTACCAACTGATACAGACCACTGGCAGTGAAATAAAGAGAAAAGCTGAGTGCTCAACTAGATGAGGAACCGCTGGAAAGACAAAGTAGCATAAGGGAAAAGTTGCTGAAGAGAGGCTTGCATGGAAATTATGGGAGCAAAAGAAAAGAAAACTTGGAGCAACAAGTGGGAAACATTGCCATAAATCTGAACGTAAATATGTATAGTAAGCTGCATAACTGTATATAAAAGCTGTACACAAAGCCTATTAAACCTATTAAAAGCTAATACACGTATGTCCTTCAGAAAATGAACAATCCATAATATTTTATTAGCACTGTGGCTATTGACGTTATTGCTCAGCTCTAGATTTTGAACTGGCAAAACTGGAATACCTATGTCGAAACTGATTGAGACAGCGGTTTGCACCAGAAGGAGAATTGGGTCTTGCCTGTTTGCATGGAACCTTTATCAAGACAGTGTGTGAAGAAATACCCCTGCTGGTGCCTGAAAATAGAGTAACTGCTTGGGTCAGCAAAGCAATATTAGCGTGGATGTTACTAGGACTGGATGAATCATTCATTGTGAACGGATTATAGGATAATTTTAGCTTTTTTGTTGTTGTTCGCAAGTCATTCGTGAACTGATCTTGATTCCTTATGATAGGCTGATTTGCAAAGTCCTCACCTGAAGATTTAGAAGGAAAATACTCTCTATGCCTGTGAGTTGTTAACTTTAACTATTTGCTGCTTGTGATGTATAATTGGTCACTTCAGTTGCATTGCGGTTTTTCTGCTCCATGATTAATTATTGGAGTTTGGATACTGAATTAGAGCATGATTAGTGAACAGAACATACTCTTAATTATGCATGAATAGTCATGTTTGTATCTGAGAATTCAGCTGAAAAGAGACATTCCCAACAAGTTTATGCCAATAAAAATGAGACATAAGGAATAAAAAGGAGCATGAAGTTGGCAAGAAAAGATACATTCAGGATTTGAATACAATTTCACAAACTTTATTTTTGCACTGTTTATCATGTTCTAAATTTTGGCTTGTCATCGACGCATTTAAGAGCTCAGGAGTGCCCTTCCTAGATCTGACTTATATTTGCAGGTTGGTCTACAAAGTTGTCAGGAAAATATAGCTCCCCCTCATTCAGTGCTAGAAAAAAACCCCATCAGGCAACTCAGACTGACCTTGCGCATAAAGATCACGAAAGCTCATCCCTAAACTGAGCCCTACAACTTCAGACACACTGGAGCATTCAGACTGCCAGGACGAAGTCATTAGGTTCCACCAAGGCTTGCATCCCCTGCCATCGTTGGGAAGTAATTATCTACACTAGTTTCAACTTAATTTATGATGATCCATATGTGCTTCTCTGAGTCCCTGCTCTGAAGTGAGTTTTCAGTATCGTGAGATTGCGTTTCTTGCTCCTCAATACATGTCCTCACATCTCTGTACAATTTTTTAATGTGCTTTTTTAATCAGGCAATTGAGATCACTCCCTACAAATTGCCTGTTCTCCTTGCTTACCATCCCACTTGTTTTGTATCCTCTGCAAATTTAATCAGTGGAAACTGTAGCAATGACAAAATCATTCACTAATAGACTGATAGGAACCAATTCCCAAGTTATATCCTTTTAGTTCCATATAATGTGATGTTCAAAATCCATGGTTAAATGATGTGAAGACAGAGGCCTATGAACATACTGT
This sequence comes from Aquila spilogaster, assembly GCA_024606505.1. Taxonomy (NCBI): domain Eukaryota; kingdom Metazoa; phylum Chordata; class Aves; order Accipitriformes; family Accipitridae; genus Aquila; species Aquila spilogaster. The sequence goes on along the minus strand of JANHGO010000063.1, from coordinate 88,550,996 downwards.
ATGAACAGAGTTATCTTTACGAACCAGAGCAAAAGCTGTGAACGAAAAGGTAATTGAAGAAGATAAAATAAAGAAGGCTTGTTTTACAAGACCTGCATTCCATGAAATCGTATTGATTATTATTAATTGCACCTTAAGTGTTCAATTCTGTGTTGGTGGGCTTCTAAATGAAACTTCTTGTTATGTGTCCAGGTTCAGCATCTGACTAACAGATCTATATTTTCCTGGATCATCTCTCTGCTCTTTTTTAATATGTGGAATAAGTTGGTTATGCAAAGATCTTTGAGATTTTTCCTGTTTTCCGTGCTGCTTGTTTCCCTCTAGGCTGCTTGATTTGTACGTGTGTAATTGCAGCTGACTCTGCATCATATTTTTCTTCATTCTGGATGCCAGGTTTTCTGTTCCATCTACAACATTTTATTGGACAGATTTATCCTTCTGCTTCCTTCTGAAATCAGAAGAGAAATAGTGATGAACACATCTGTCTTTTCTGAGCCTTTGTTCAATATTATAATACCTGTTCCTAGCAGTGGACCAATATTTGGTGCAGAAATTTTTTACTCTAATGTGTTTCTCATATGTTCCTTCTAACTATGTTTCCCATTGATCTTTTCTTATATGGCTGTTTTCAGCAAAGTACATTTTTCAAAATTTGCAGTTTACTGCTATTATCCTTTTTTGCATTCTTTATATTTTGATTGCTAATGTTTGACTAGCATTTCTGCATCTTCTGTATTTCACAAATTCTTTCTTCCCCAGCATGAATTCTTTTCTACTTGCAAATTTGTGGCTTTTTTTTTTTTATACCCAGTAGAATGTTCTTGAACAATTTCCAGTTCCTATTAATATTTCCCACATTAAATTGATGTTCCTAGCTTGTTAAAGCAACAGGTTTTTTTACACTTGGACAAATTGTCCCTTTCTGTTTCTAACTGGTATTGCATTCAATGCGCATGAATTAAATGCGAGAGGGTCATACCACTGGTAGCCAAATATGGCAGGTCTTTACCGTCTGAATGAGGTCCAGTAACTAATGTGTCGCAGTGGCTGCAAGATGCCCCGTTGTCCTGGTTTTGGCTGGGATGGAGTTAATTTTCTTCCTAGTAGCTGGTACAGTGCTGTGTTTTGGGTTCAGTACGAGAAGAATGTTGATAACACACTGATGTTTT